>JAJPGS010002334.1:0-235550 GCA_028654335.1 Alnus rubra | reverse complement strand
AACGTTAATGAATATCCAATGTTTGTTATATATTTATCAATATGGCGACATGGCAATCTATATCTGGCACCACGCCCCCACCCGCGCCGAGTCGTTTGTGAAGACGCACACAAGGAAAGACGGCACTTACCTGAACGAGCGGACACGGGACCTATGTGTATGCTACTGTTATAGGTTATCGATTATTATTAGTTATGCGTGTGATAAAGTATTTATTAATTACCATTGTTTTGTATGTTGACGACGTACAGGAGCGGATGACACAGAGTTTGTCCACTGATCCTGCTGCCTCGGACCCGTCTAATCAGATACGGTGCGTTGGGCACCTGGCGACGCGTACGAGCAAGCAGTTGGGCGACCCGAGTATACGGGTAGGGTTCGGCAGGTTGGGCCGAACGTTACTCCTGTTCGCGGGACTTGTTTCTCGTATAGGGGCCGCACACGGGGGGGACCGGCCGAGGGCACGTCTCAGGATTGGGTTGCTCACAAAATTGCGGAGTTGGAGGGCATAGTGCGGGCGAGAGAGAGCGGGCTGACAGCATGGAGCAGGCATACGACAGATTGATGATATGGAGCAGCGCATGCGACATTTTGATGATATGGAGCAGCGCATGCGACATTTGAGGCCTTCATGTCCTCTACAGGATTATCGTTCGATGCCCTGGTGCTCAGCAGTCTTCACCTGCAACGTCGGTAGTACGTCATCTGTTAGTAGTGCGCCTGCAGGTATGGTTCATATTATGTATACACTTAGGTTTATTTTTAATTTGTCTCATTACTTGTTTAAATTTGCATATAATATTTATGTAGGTTAATTATTTTAGTACTTGCAGGTAATGCGACAACGGTTGGTCCGTTGTCGCCTCTGGACAATTGCTGATCCAACAATCTCCTCTCGGGACTCCTTCGCCTGTTACACCATCTCTTGCGGGACAATCGACAGTTGGCGAGCTCACGCCCGGGACTGCACCTCGTGATCCGCAGAGACGTCCTCCAGATTTGTAGATATTTTGTGTATTTTTTTTTTTTAGTACCGAATAACTTTATTAAATTAAGAATCTCAAATTTGTTGATATTGTTGTGTAAGTAGTTTATATATAGTAATGAATATATTTATTAGTACATGGTATTCGAATTTTTAAAAAAAGTTGTTTTGATTAATTTGTGCAATTTGATTTTGTAATATTTTTGGATAAAATAAATTTGGAGAATTTTAGTAAAAATAAATATATACATATATATTTTAAATAAAAAGAAATTAAAAACAGAATTAAAATATATATATATATATAAAATAATATTTATATAAAATATATAAATATATTTTAAATAAAAAGAAATTAAAAAATAGAATTTATATATATATATATATATATATATAAAAATATACTGCGGCCAACATCTGGCCGCGTGTATTAATGTACACGCGGCCAGATGTTGGCCGCGTGTAGATTTACACGCGCTGCCATTTGGCAGCGCGTATTAATGTACACGCGGCAAATTAGCCGCGTGTATTAAAATACACGTTGCCAAATGTGCAATTAGCATTGCCCAGGTCCGCCGCGTGTATCTACGCGGCTAATTACACGCGGCGAACTGTTTGCCACGTGTACAGTTACTTTACACGCGGCGAACTGCATGTGGCGATTTACAATTTTTTTTGTAGTGTTCGGAGACTCAAATTCTGATACCGGTGGATTATCTGCTACCCTTATAACACCGACGCCGCCTTATGCATGGGGAGACCTATTTTCACATGCCCGCCGGAAGGTTCTCAGATGGCCGGCTCATGATCGATTTCATGGGTACGTATGTTATTGTTATATATATGTATCTCAGGCTTATATATACACTAACTATATATCATGGAATTAGGTGGTGATAGCTACTGGAATTAATAGACTATTTTCCTCATTTGCTAATGCTGAGTGAGATCTTCCAGCTACCCATTTCAGCGTGTAATTAATGGTGGAAAGAAGTGTTTTTTGTTGTGTGAAATATTGCAGAAATAGAAAACCGAGTACATAGAATGAATTTGCGATACTAGTAGGCCCATGGAGACCCAGATACACTCTTTTTTTTTTTTTTTTTTTTTTTTTTTTGATACTTAGCAATTTGTCCTTCATAGTTCACACAGAAATGGTGGAAAAGCAGAATATGCAGCAGGGCATATTCTTGATGTGATGAAAAGATAATTTAGTACCTTACCTTCCCCCTTTTTTTTTTTTTTTTTTTTTTTTTTTTTGTTTTGTTTTGTTTGTTTGTTTGTGTTTTTTGGATTTTTTTTTTTAAAAAATTTATTTTTATGAGTGTGGGGGCCTCACCTGGGGCTGATAAAAAAGAATGGTTACTTTATACTAGCTTTATGACCTATGATTGGCTAAATTAATTATTTTTTTTAAAAAAAAAACAAAATTTGCAGAAATGATCATATTTGAAAGTACATTTTTTTTTAAAAATAATTTAAAAACGTGAAAAAATCGATGTTTAAAAAAATATAAATTTAGGGTATTCATATATTTTTTTTTTCTTTCAATTTCAACATTTTGTTAGATTTTTCCGTTAAATTCTATCAAAATTTCTAAAATACAATTTTTTTTTTTTTGGAAAAAAAATTGATAAGATTTAGGTATTGGTTAGAAGTTAACGGAATTTGCAAAAATACTTATGCTTAAATCTTTGAAGATTTTTATAATTTTTTTTTTTTAGAAAAATAAACATAGTGGTTTTACATAATTGAGCACTCACATGCATTTTTAAAAAAGTAATACTACAAACCAAACTTTTATTCTACTGCTATCCTACCCTATTGAGATAGTAGTGCCAATGAACCCTTGAATTTTTATTTTTATTTTTTAACGGGGCTGATCCAATAACTAATTTCAACAAGGTGGGATAGTGATAGGACAAAAGTGTGTTTCAAGCATTACCTTTTTTAAAAATGCTTAAAAAAATATATAGAATCACATGCATTTTAAACACATGCCAATTTAATAAATTAAATTAAAAATTTTGGAGGAAAACTTTATCCTAGGATTTGTTTGTCTAGGGTGCTTATAAACATCTATGTTATCAACTACCTTTCTGCATTAAGCATGGCCTTTGTTTTTTTTTTTTTTTTTTTTAACTCTTTTTTTTGGCAGGGGGAATATATGCAAATTTAATGCCCAAGATGGATTATTTTCCAAAAGCTCTATACACATTCGATATCGGTCAGAATGATCTTATTGAGGGATTCCTTAGTGACATGACTATAGAGCAAGCCAAAGCTTCTGTCCCCGATATAGTCAACAAGTTCTCTACTAATGTTAAGGGAAATTAACACTATGATTAATCATTGATAATGGGCTGGATTAGGCTAGCCAGGCCTATTACTCTTGGATCCTGATTTTCCTGTCCAAATTCTATAAAATTCGAACACGGAATGAAGAGAAGCAGGTGTAGGTCACGAGGTGCCTAAGCAGGTCTTTGGACTTCTTGAAATTTGGGCAGAGAATCCCGATCCATTACTCTCCTATATATAAGAGCTAATTAAGAAATAATATATAAATCAGGTAACTGGGTTTTGTTTTATGGTGATGAAGAAAGTATATGATTTGGGAGCTAGATCATTTTGGATCCACAACGCAGGACCATTAATTGGCTGCCTTTCCTATATTTTGACCAATTTTCTTTCAGCTCAAAGGGACAGCCATGGCTGCCCAAAGCCCTATAATGATGTAGCTAAATGTTTCAACTACAAGTTGAAGGAGGCCATTGTTCAGCTCAGGATCGATCTTCCTTTAGCTGCAATTACACATGTAAACCTCTACTCTGCCAAGTACTCTCTATTCAGTGAACCGAAGAAACACGGGAAGCATTACGTGCCAATCACGTGCTCTAAAGATAGATGTTAAAAATGCACGGAAGAATTTTGAAGTATATAATTTTGGGTTGAAAATATGCAGGATTTGAGCTTCCACTTGTTGCTTGTTGTGGGTATGGAGGGAAGTACAACTATAGCGACAGTGTTGGGTGTGGAGGAACAATCACAGTGAATGGAAGCCAAATATTCGTGGGTTCATGTGAAAGCCCCTCAGTTAGAGTAAATTGGGATGGAGAGGTCACTACACCGAGGCTGCTAACAAGTTTGTTTTCGACCAAATTTCAACTGGGGGCCTTTTCAGATCCACCCATTCCCTTGAAAATGGCATGTCATCATATTTGAAAGATTGATCTTAAATATTGTCACTATTATATTGTGTTTAATTGTTATACCCCGTTCACGGCGCTCCCACAAACAAATCGTGTTAAACCAGCCAAATCCTCTTGGTGTCACCAACTGATAGAGATCACAACAATTTTGTCGTGATTATTAGCCATTCGGGTAATAAATATAAAAGTTTATATGAAGTTCGTTTGCTCGAGTAAATCTATATTTCTTAAATTGTTTGATACATATAAAAATAAAATTTTCCTTCAAATTAGGTTAATTTTTTTTTTTTTTAACTTATTTATTAAACAAACATATATTATTGGAACACGTGATTGTTAGATACATTTTAAAAATATATTGAAAATCATAGACTCTAAAAGATAGATGGTAAATACTTTATTAATCATATTAAAAAATACATATTAATTTAATAAAAAAATTGAAATAAAAAACTTTATCCAAAATAAAAACTATTATTATTATTATTATTTTTTTTTTTATGTGAACATGCTCATTAGACACATGGGCACATGGGCGTTTTTGGTAGAATTTTGGCAACGGCCTCCCCAACAAAAATCAGTTATGACACCCACACGCTTCTACTGATCAGACGCAAAGAATCATCATCCATATCTCCCATATGCAATTTCCATTGACCTTTTCTTCTCTCATTTATTTATTTTTTAAATCTCTCTTCTTTATTATTATTATTATTAATAATAATTTTATAAGTCTCTCTCTCATTTATTAAGAGAAAGAAAATAGGCTTAAGTTGGACGGACACATTAATTTCAGGGTAGTGATTGGGGGGAGGCCATTGACCGGCTCCCTCCCCCTTTATATTAAAAAACCCTCTTTTAATCCAAAAGAAGGAATAAAATAATATAAAAAACAAAAAGTGGATTAAAAGTAGGTTTTTTAATATAAAGGGAGGAGGGAGCCGGTCAATGGTCTCCCCCCAATCACTACTCTTAATTTTAACTTCACATCTCGAGAAAAAGAAGAGGAAGTTCATCCTTTATGAGGTGCGACAAAAGAACGTGGCTCTTAAAAGTTTGTTTGACTCAGGCTTCTCAAAGAAGTTTTATTTCTTTTATTTATTTATTTTTATATATATAAGTACGAATTTCATTCGACAAGAAGGGTTACAAATATTAAAGTAAAGGGGTGAGCTCCCCAACAATAAATCCAAATCTAAAAAAATAGTGCCAAAATGAGAGGTAAAATGGTAACCAAGGAGGGAATGATGAGTTTTCAATTCCAGAGGAACTAAAAAGGTTCCGGCCCTATCTACCTTGAACAAAGCTAAGACTTGATCCGCACAAGGCGGATTAGAGACCAAATAAATGAAGAACAGGGGCATGACCCATGCAGAGGCCTTCAACCCAGTCCAGATGGAAACAAGCATTTAATGAAAGAGATACTATCAATTTCAAATGAAAAGTTTGGATTTAAAGTTGATACATCTAATGGTTTATATGGAGTCAATGTTAGCATACAAAACTTTTAAAAATTTAAATAATGTGAAATCATGTACACCATTAAATGTATTAACTTTAAATCCTGACCATAAAATGGATAATATCAATTTCATTTGAAATGGAGAGGATCCTATTCCCTTTTTCAGCGGTCTACTTCATTAATCTTCTATTCGATTAGGCCGCATAACTTTTGGATATTTGTGTTCGATCTATTCAATATTCTATAATTAAGTTCACCCATAGTTTGTATCTTTCTACTTTTTATTTTATTTATTTATCTTTTTTAATCAACAATGTCAATGAGTTATTTAAAACCCGGCCGCCACAACCCCTTAGAGCATTCTTAGCAGCCTCATCAAATTTTACTAGTCAAAAACCACTTTCCTCTATTTTAGCCATCCATTTTTTTAAAGCACCTTCAGCATTCTTACCATTTTAGTTATACACTATCACTATTCTATTTAGATAATCTTTTTTTAAAATTGAGGTTGTGTTTGATGCATGAGAGAGAAATAAAAAGAAAAAGGAAGAGAGATAAAATTTTAATAGTATTTTATTGATTTTGTGAATGAACAGTGCTCACTATTGTTGGTGAGTACTGTCCACGCTCCAATTTTTTTTTCACCAATTTGGTGAGGCCTACTGGAGAGTCATTTTGGACAATTTCACCATATTGGCTTACCAAAATAGCCAAAAAATCTATTTTTGTGAGGCTACTAAAAATGCTCTTACAATCATCTACTGTTGCCTTCACCACTTATGTAGACAGCTTATGCTTGTTGGAAATGATCTCTTTACCCTATAAACATATTTTTTTAAAAAAATTGCTATACCTATAACTTGTTGACACGTGTAGCATGTAATTGTGTGTGTGTGTGTTTTTGTTTTTTTGCAAAGTAAGGGTAAAAATGCGGGTGGATAATAACTGCTTGCATCCGTATATGCGGATTCGGTTAGGAAAATCACTATCTACATATGCAGATGCAGATACTGGTTTTAGGGTATGCAGGTGTGGTTAATAACCGCATCCGCATTCCCTTTATATATAACATATATTATATATATTTAATTAAATTTACATTTTGAAGTCTGGGTGAGAGAACCCTGACTAAAACGATGTCGCTTTCAATTTGGTAAGTTAGGACATTTAGGTCATGTTAGGTTTTTTTTTACTATCATCTCAAAGTAATATCTCACTACATTTACTTTTTTTTCTCATTTTTTTTTTCTTTTCTCTGGGTAATTCAAATCCCGATTACTCTGAGACAATGACCCTATATCGCTGATAATTGTGAATTGTGTAACAAGTGAAATCTTAAGCACATTATTTAAGCTTGTATATAGTAATAACCACATTATTTAATCTTACATATAGATTTAGATAGTAATCTAAAACGGTCATTATCTTATATGCGGATAATAACCGTATTTAATAAGTGCAATAAGCACGCGGATGCGGATAGTAAGCACATGATACATATACCTAAAAGTGTTTAACCGCGTTATGTGGATGAATATATTGTTAATAACCGCATCCACATTTTCACCCTCACAATGCAAAGGTCTAACATTACTCTTAAAAAATGACAATTACATTTGCATTATTGAGTAAGTAACTAGTGATTGTTTGTGTAGTCATAACCACCCTCCCAAAAAACAAATTATAATTCATTCTGTCGGGTACAATATTGACGCTCTGCTTACGTGGGCGGCTCTTAAAACAGCTTCGTGGGAAATCTATAAAGAGAGGGATCATATCTTTCTTTAACATCGACGAGAGCAGATTTACTCAGGTTGATGAAATCCAATGCATACCCCACATTTCTAAGCACAATTGGAGCTTAATCCGCCGGATAACCAAACTTTTGCTGAACTATAAGGAAGATGGTGTATGAACTGATGTGGTTTTGGTTGAGAAAGTTTTGCTAAAAATTTCCCATGCTATATTAAGCCATTAGTGTGATATTTCTAATAAGTTATACGATTGATATGAGTTTGGCAGAGCACTAGCCAAATGTTAGCAAAAGTAGTTGCATTAGGCTTAGCAATTTAGAGAAACATTTGACGAACTTCTAAAAGTGCATTTTTTAATTTCTAACATTCTCCCCCTTTTCAATAAAAAATAAAAAAAATTCTTGTAAAATAATATTTAAATGAAATAATGAAAGTGGATAAGCTAAAATAGAGGGTCGAAAGTTAGTGCTTTAGAAAAGGGGGTAGTAAAAATAAAAAAATGTAATTTTTTAGCTAAAATGAAGAGCAAATTTGTTGAGCATGATGTAAATACTCTAAAGCCACAATTTCTTCCCAGTTACTTTCATTTAATTTGAAAATTTTGGATTTCTTGAGTAATCTTTTTCTGGTTATTCTCTTGAGTTTGTGGTCAAATTTTTCAGCTTGGGCTCATCCTCAAATTCCAACTCAACCTGTACGATAAGTGGCAAAATTCTAATCATGAGCCAGGACAATAATTGATCAAGCTTTGAAAGATAAGATACTAACATATAACTATAAAATGTGTAGATTTGATTATTCCTAGCAGTCTCATCAAAATAGTTTTTTAGCTATTTTGGTGAGCCAATTTGATGGAAATTTTGAAAAACCACTCCCAGCAGCCTCACCATTTTAACCAAAAAAGTTTGAATACTGAAATTACTAACCAAATTATATGAGGCATTTTCACTCAACAACCCACTCACCAAATTTTGTTTCACCTTTCTCTCTCACATGATTAGCACACTTTTTTTTCCTTTTTTCTCTCATTTTTCTTCTCTCATCTCTCACACGATAATGTCCTTATGTCATGGATATGAATGATTTTTTGTAAAAAGATTATATAAAGAAATAATAAATAAATATGAAAAAATTATTATTTAAATGGAATAGTGAATATTGACTAGTTAAAATGGTGAGGCTGCTGGAAAATTTTTAATAAAGTGGCTCACCAGAATAGAAAAAAGTAATTTTTAGTTATTTTGGTGAGTAAAATTTGGTGAGGCTATTAGGAATGCTTTATAGCCTCATCAAAATAGCTTTTTAGTTATTTTGGTGAGCCAATTTGATGAAAAAACTAAAAAGCCACTTCCAGCAGCCTCACCATTTTAATCAAAAAGTTTTGATGAGTGAAATTACTCACCAATTCTGATGAATAATATTCACTCACCAACCCACTCACCAATTTTGTTTCACCTTTCTCTCTCACATGATCAGCATACTTTTTTCTTTTTTTCTCTAATTTTCTTCTCTCATCTCTCATCTCTCTCACACGATAATGTCCTTATTTCATGGACATGAATGATTCTTTGTAAAAAGATTAAAAAGATTAAATAAAAAAAGAATAAAAAAAAATATTATTTAAATGGAATAGTGATAGTAAATAGTTAAAATTGTAAGGCTGCTGGGAGAATTTTAAAAAAGTGGCTCACTAGAGTAGAAAAAAGTGATTTTTAACTACTTTGATGAGTAAAATTTGATGAGGCTACTAGGAATGATTTTGATCCACATACAAGATGTAGAAATTGATATGAATCTTGACCCAAGTTATAGATTGTAAATGTCACACGACACTCCAAATAAATGAATATCAGAAAAGGTTTTCTTTTTAAAGGTATTCATGGAACCACATTTTACAATAAAATCACACGCATGACAAAGTTTCCTATCGGATAAAATTTTTAGAATTGGAAAATGCTTAACTACTACAACTTTTACTATAATTCGGATTATTATTACATAAAGAGATCCGCTACAATTTTGAGTGGTTTTCTTAAATTCTAAATTTAAGAATTTAGGCTCGTAGTGAATTAGTATCCTCTCAAAATTATTTTGTCCAAATTTAAAAGAATTTAAGCAGGTGATTGTGAGATACCACTTATGGAGGATTATGATCCCCTACAATTTTAACAAAATTGTAAGTTCTCAAGTTACGAAATTTATGTCATTTTTAGGCATCGAAACACTTGGAAAATGTCACATATTAAAAATGTGGCATGTTACAGTTGAGAATTTAATATATTTTCATCAAGTTTTTGCTTTATATGTTGTAAAAAAGTTTTGAGCAAAAAACTATCTTTTGGTTTTCTAAATAAGAGACGTTTTTGCAAAAGTGAAGAATAAGTTTTTTGGGAGGAAAATTCTTTCTGGTTGCCCTGATAACATGCCACATTTTTAATATGTACACTTTCTAAGCGTTTTGATGCCTAAAAATGATATAAATTTCGTAATTTGAGGATGTACAATTTTATTAAAATTGTAGGGGATCCTAATCCGTAGTGTGCATACTCCTAAGCATTACTTTAAATATTTGAAATGTGTTAGGTCTTATAAATGTCAATTACACTTTTTTTTTGCTTCTTTTTTTTTTTTTTTTTTTTTTTTTTTTTTTTTAATGTGCGACTATTTTCATTTAATACTCTTTAAAAACCTTCTTTTCAAATCATTCCCAAAACACAAAATAAATATATGTACATATTAATTTTGAAAATGCTTTAACATTTATCTTTGACAAAAGACATTTTTATTGAACCTTCCTTCTCATTTATGAACTGTGATTGAATAGGTTGCTAGTGTTTTCGTACAAAGAAGGGATTGTCTCGTTATTGATGTACAACCGCCATAACTCGCACTAGTAGGCTATTTGACTATGGTATTACGATGACCAAATTAAAGTAATATTAGATATATTATGCGTGTAATGTTAACCTTATCGGGCCCAACAAATATTATTGTCATATGGGCCAAATGGGAAAATGTAAGAATTTAATTGGCCCACGTGATGTAGTACATATGATTTTCTTAAATATTAATGGATTTAAGTGACACGGTTATCCAATCCTAATCCTATCCACACGCTTTTATTTTATTTGTCAATAAAAGAATTTACGACTTTTTTAATATCGTAGGAGATCTTAATCCATGCACTTATGTGTATACTTTAACATGGTGCAAATTAAGTAGCAGATGCACACACACACGTGTGGCAGTGGACTGTAGGGCGTTAGTGGCGCCTTGATGGTGCTCTTGGCCCTTGATCTTCATCTTTAGGTCAAGATCTTTATTGGACGGGACCTCTCGTCCATTTCCACTTGCTCTTTTTAGATTGCCTCCGCTACCATCGGATACGTATGTGTTGCTATTTGCGATCTCCATCAGGTGTCCTTTGCTATTCGTGGTAGGGTTTATTTATTTATTGGGTTGTATGTTTTTGTTTGTATCCGTTGGGCATCTTGCTCTTTCCTCTTGTATCACATATATTTTAAGCATAATAACATTCAACTATGTCATATGATATCTTTGAGTGTATTCTTGTACCCTTTGGAATCTGGATAGTAGCAATGACTCACATTGTTACTGAAAAATAGTAGTAGCTAGTAGTCCTAATCATATTCCATTTGAGAGATCAAATAATCAACTTCAAGGCCGCCTCTAAGTCAATTTCTGGAAGAAGTAGCAAAAATTGATTACATAATGTTGTGGATTTGATCATAATAATATTCAATCACGTACGTCAAAAGGAACAAGAATGATATCTTTGAAACCGGGTTCTTGTACCCTTTGAATAGTAGCAATGACTCGTATAGCTAGTAATTTCCATTTGACAGATCAAAGAGCCACCTCTTAATTCAATTTCTAGAAGAAATAGCAAAAATTGATTGCATAGTGTTGTGGCAATTAATGTTGTAATAAGATGCAAAAGAGCTTGAAGGACAGTAGACTGAGCCTAATGTCAAATATGGTTTATAACGGGAGTTTGCAGTCAAAAGATGATCATCTTAACAATGATTTGGATAGAAACATATATAATATAACAAAGACAAATATTATAAGAATCTTGTACATTCACTTTCATAATTAACTGAGCTCACTTAAAGCCCTTCCCAATTTCTCCAATATGGTGGAGTGGGTCAAATTGATTATCTCACTAACATCTCTAGGAATCTCTACAACAGATCGACACAGGTTTCCAATTTTTGCAGCCGTGTCATGTGATCTTCTGTGGTATTACAGAAACAAAGCTTTTCATGATGCTCTCTCCTTTGGTGGTATCAAAGTCTCTCAGCATATTAACAAGACTTTTATGGAACACTACACTGCTTGGCATCAAATCTCAGCTCCCTTGGAACACTGGATACCTCCTACTAGCCCTGGCTTCAAAATTAACTTTGACACAGCAATCTAGGATTCTTTCTCAGCTCAACCTGTAGTTTGTCGAACTCAACTACATTCACTTCTCTACTTTTTTCATAACTACACTTATGGCACCATTGATGGAAGAAAAATGGTAGGCTTACACCCAAATCCCTACACCATGACGTGGCATTACCACGTCAAATTTTTATTTATTTATTTTTTTCTTTGAAAACAAAAACTCTCTCGCTCTCTCTCTCTCTCTCTCTCTCTCTCTCTCTCTCTCTCTCTTCCTCTTCATGGCTTGTTCCCAAGCTCTAGTTGTCGGCTGGACGTCCTCGCCTAGGATCCGAAGTCTCGCCTCCGGTAGATCGCCGATCTCCATGAGATCTATTGGAGAGAGAGTGCCGAACTCATTGGACGGCCGGCGAGAGGGGAGAAAGTGATGGTCGACGCTCGGGAGAGATGGATTTTCGGCGTGGGTTTGGTGGGTTCGGCCAAAAACCTAGAAAAAGAGAGAGAAAGAGAGATCCAGCCGGAAACCCACGCACCGACGTGGGTTTGGGGGGTCGGGGTGTGTGGGATTACGACGGTGTTGAGGTGCGTGGGTTTCCGGCGTGGTCCGTGGTGGGCAGTGCCGGCATGTTCCTAGGTGGCTGGGCTGTGCCGGGGTGGTTCGGGGTGCTGGTGGTACCGATCTTGGCTTTCAAAAGAAGAAAACGAAAGAAAAAAAAAAGGGAAAAAAAAATCTGATGTGGTAATGCCACGTCAGGGTGTAGGGATTTGGGTGTGAGAGTTTGGTTGTAAGTATAGCAGCCCTCTTCATGGAATGAAGAACATAAATCAATTATTTTCTTTACTTGGCGAAGGGGAAGGAAGATTCAGCACCAGCTTGTTTCACATTGCCTGTTACAAATTTGAGAAATGATATTTTGCGTTCTCCCAACATACTCAATTAACGTGGTATGTTCAATTAACTTTTAGATCAATCTTAATTACAAAGAAGAAAACGTCAATTGAATATGCTGGGATAATGCAAATTAAATAGCATTTATCTAAAAGTTTTATGCCTGTAACTGTCAATCTGTTTATGGCTGTTGCAACTCGTAAAATTATAAGGATTTGTTTGTCAACATTTTATTGTTTTATGTCTAGCATTGTTGTTGTTGTTGTTCTTCTTCTTCTTCTTTCAGAAAAGCAAAACTAGGTCCTATTGCGAATTGGAGAATTCTGATCAGATTGTCCCATCATGCATGCTTGTGGAATTTTTCTTTTTCTCAATATTTGCTACCAATATCCTTTTCAACTTTTACTATAATTTTCTTACAAATTTACTATGACAGTTCATAATTGATGAAATGATTAAGCTCTTGTGCCCACGTGAAAGGTACTGAGTGAACATACTTAATTATTTCACTAATTATAAATTGTCACATCAAATTTATAAGCAAATTACAGTAAAAGTTATAATAAGTCTTCAAGAATTTAAAATACACATCTTTGAAACCAAAATTTCCTCGTAAGCTTATCACTAGAGACTTCAAAGACGAATGGGAAAGCAACGTACCTTTGACAAGTACAATCTTTCTAGATATATACTTTGAAATTGTGTAAGAGATGTCCGTCCATCTTTCCTTCCATTCCAAACATCAAACTCCCTAGCTAGCGTCTTGGTTTCCTTTCCTTTCTCCAAATATGGAGTCTCCTATCATTCTCAACTTTACAACTTCTCTGATCTCTTGCTTTTGCATGCTTTTATTGTATGCTTCCACACTGAACCCTGTTTTTGCTTTGAAAAACTGTGACTTTCCGGCAATCTTCAACTTCGGAGACTCAAATTTGATACCGGTGGATTATCTGCTGCCCTTATAGCACCGAGCTCGACGCCGCCTTATGGGGAGACCTATTTTCACATGCCTACCGGAAGGTTCTCAGATGGCCGGCTCATGATCGATTTCATGGGTACGTATGTTATTGTTATATATATATATATTATATTATATATATATATACTATCATGGAATTAGGTGGTCATAGCTACTGGAATAGACCATTTTCATCATTTGCTAATGCTGAGACAAACATTTTTTAAATAACAAATTATATCAGATTGTAACACATAATTTATGAATCAAATTTTAGAGAAAAAATTTGAAAAATGTAGCATTTTTCTCTCTCTCTATATATACTTTTACTTAGGAAAGAGCCTGGTAAAGAGTTTCTTGATGTGATGAAAAGATAATTTCTTTCTTTTTCTTTTTTTAATTTTTTTGTGTGTGTGTGTGTGTGTGTGTGGGGGGGGGGATGATAAAAAAGAATGGTTGGTGAAGTGGAAACTTAGTAGAATTTTTTTGCCCCCCAAGCCAGACAAAAAGAAAAGAAAAAGATGTACTTTGTGCAAAACTGAAACCTCCCTCAAGTTGTGTTGAGTTGAATTGTCTTGCTTTTTTTTCTTTCCATTATTACTCTCTCTCTCTCTCTCTCTCTCTCTCTCTCTACTTTATACTAGCTTAAATTAAAAATGTTTTTTTAATAAAAATAAGAACAAAAATTTCTGAAATGATATTGTTTGGGAGTACGTTTTTTAAAAAAAAATGATGATTTAAAAACGTGAAAAAAATTGATGTTTTCAAATCGCATGCAAGGGGTTCATTTATAAAAAAACACAATTTTAAAGACCAAATTGTAATTTTATTATACACTTAACTACGTTTTTAAAAATCGCGTTTTCAAATCACACGTTTTGAACTCGTCGCTATTTTTTAAATAGTACGTTTTGACCGAAAACTCAAACGTCCCTAACGTTTAATCTTAGCCCTCCTTCATGAGATTAACCTAGTAGTTGGTGGAGTAGTGGTGGTGCCTTCACAATTTTCTTGGGTTTCATAGTGACCTATCAGCTCTGTTATTAAGGGCATGGGCCATTCTGAAATCACATTGGCTCATCTCTCTTGCCTGCCATTGAAGCAACTACTGTCAATGGGACAGATCTTGCAGTCTTATTGACTCATTCTTCTCATCAATTGGCTTACCCCTCTTTATGGAGGCCTAAAATTAATTCCCATGACTTCACATTGTTTTAAATAGATGTAACCCTTTGACTTTGATTGTAATTGTATGGTTACAGCAAAGAGTGTCGGTCTCCCGTATCTGAGCGCATATCTTGACTCCTTGGGGACCAACTTCAGGCACGGTGCAAATTTCGCCACGGCTGCCTCCACAATCAGACTGCCGACAACAATTATACCCGCCAGAGGGGGCTATAGTCCCTTCTACCTCGACATCCAATACTCACAATTTGTGCAGTTCCAAACAGATCACAAAGGCTAAGGGAAAAAGGTATATATATTAGTTAATAGTTACCCTCACCCACTTGTTTGTCGTACTATATGGGAACCACTTTGTTTATAACTCAGATAGATCTTTTAGTATTTTTGAAAAATGTATTAAAACTTAAAAAAAATGTTAATTTAGGGTATCTATCTTTCAATTTTTTTTCAGTTTCAATTATCTGTTAGATTTTTCCGTTAAATTCTGTCAAAATTTCCAAAATACTCATATTTTTTTTAGGAAAAAAAATTGATAGGATTTAAGTATTGGCCAGAAGTTAACGAAATTTGCAAAAATACCCATGCCTAAATCTTTGAAAATTTTATAATTTTTTTTAAAAAAATAAACACAGTGGTATTTTGGAAATTTTGATAGGATTTAACAGAAATTTCTAATGGATGGTTGAAATTGAAAAAAATTGAAAGATTAATACCCTAAATTGAAAGATCAGGAGTTATAAGTGAAGTTTTCCCGACTATATATTGAAATAATATTCTTCGGTTCAATTTGAGTAATGTTATTATTATATACTATACTCTTATCTCATGTCCATCGTATTGGGCTGATGTGGTAGCGCTAATTAGCCTTTAAATCAACCATTGTTTAAAGTATATATATTATATATATATATATATATATATATAATATATTCAACGACCGATGGGCATTAACTTAGTAGAATGGGAGTGAGATGAAAGTGTAGTATATAACATTTCTCATTAGTTTATTAAACTGACATGTATTAAAAATACATGTGATTTTTACATAATTGAGCACTCACATGCATTTTTAAAAGAGTAATGCTACAAACCAAACTTTTATTCTACCGCTTTCCTACCTTGCTGAGGTAGTAGTGCCAATAAGCCTTTTTTTTTTTTAACAGGGCTGATCCAATGATTGATTGGCATTGCCGCGTCAGCATGGTGAGATAGTGATAGAATAAAAGTGTGTTTCTAATATTACCTTTTCTTAAAAATGATAAAAATTTATGTGAGAATCACATGCATCTTAAACACATGCCAATTTAATAAATTAAATTAAATTAAAAAAATTTGAAGGAAAACTTTATCCTAGGATTTATTTGTCTAGGGTGCTTATAAACTTCTATGTTATCAACTACCTTTCTGCATTAAGCATGGCCTTTTTTTCTTTCTTTCTTTCTTTCTTTTTTTTGTGGCAGGGGGAATATATGCAAATTTAATGCCCAAGAGGGATTATTTTCCAAAAGCTTTATACACATTCGATATCGGTCAGAATGATCTTGGTGAGGGATTCTTTAGTAACATGACTATAGAGCAAGTCAATGCTTCTGTCCCCGATATAGTCAACAAGTTCTCTACTAATGTTAAGGTAAATTAACACTATGATTAATCATTGATAATGGGCTGGATTAATCATTGATAATGAGCAAGTCAATGCCAGGCCTATTACTCTTGGATCCAGATTTTCCATAAAATTCGAACACCCAATGAAAGAAGTGGGTGTAGGTCATAAGGTGCCTGAGCAGGTCTCTGGACTTCCTGAAAGAGAATCCCAATCATTACTTTTAGGAGAAATATTTACCTTTTAAGGCCTAATTAAAAAATAATATATAAAACAGGTAATTGACTTTTGTCTTATGATGATGTAGAAAATATATGATTTGGGAGCTAGATCATTTTGGATCCACAACACAGGACCAATTGGCTGCCTTCCCTATATTTTGGCCAATTTTCTATCAGCTCAAAGGGACAGCCATGGCTGCGCCAAGCCCTATAATGATGTAGCTAAATATTTCAACTACAAGTTGAAGGAGGCCATTGTTCAGCTCAGGATCGATCTTCCTTTAGCTGCAATTACATATGTAGACCTCTACTCTGCCAAGTACTCTCTATTCAGTGAACCGAAGAAACACGGTAAGCGTGCGTGCGAATCACGTGCTTTAAAAATAGACGTTAAAAATGCACGTAAGAATTTTGAAGTAAATAATTTTGGGTTGAAAATATGCAGGATTTGAGCTTCCACTTGTTGCTTGCGGTTCATGTGAAAGCCCCTCAGTTAGAGTAAATTGGGATGGAGTTCACTACACCGAGGCTGCTAACAAGTTTGTTTTTGACCAAATTTCAACTGGGGCCTTTTCAGATCCACCCATACCCTTGAAAATGGCATGTCGTCATATTTGAAAGATTGATATTAAGTATTGTCACTATTATAAAGTGTTTAATTGTTATTGTTAGAAAATAAAGAGCCGTTGCAGCATATCAAGAATATCTCATTGATTTCCTCTCCAATATCTTTCCTTATTTTCGTACATGATTTCCTCAATATTTTTCACTTTAATATTTCATGATTGTGTGTCATGATTAGTGGGATGTGCTCCCCTCTATTAGCCTATATATTCATATATTTTGTAATCAAAAGCACTCAATGAAATAAGAAGCAATGTAGCGTTTTCTCTCTTTTGTGTTCTCATTTTCTTCCCTTCTATCTCTTATATTTTATTTTACATGATATCAAAGCTCTTTGGCTAACACCTCACGATCTTGGTTTCTTCTTCGCTGAGCTTCATCTGTACCACTCCTAACATCCCAACTTCATCCACATAGAAACTCTCCCAGTTTCTAATCTATCTCAGTTTTCATCTCCATCTCCCAAAATTTTCTCACTCAAAAAAAAAGAAAGAAAAAAAAAGAATGCATATCACCAGCCCTTTGCCGCCGCCACTGCCACAGAGGGTCGCGCCACCACCATGAGATCTCCGGCATCATCTGTCCAACGAACACGCCTTTGACAACCCAAGTGCCGACCTTCCACTCTCCGCCAACGACTCACTACACGAGTCACCTCCATCAAACCTTAGACGCACCAGTGTTCCCAAATCTTCCACCTCTGGCAGCTGCGAATCCTCCAGTTTTGGAGTTTCTTTGGTTTTTGTTTCCCGGTTCCTATCGTGTTTTTATATTTGTCTTGTTTCTTTTTCTTTTCTTTTTTTCCTTTTTTGTATTTTACTGTGTTAGAGAAGATGCTAGAAAGTTGAGTTGAAAAAACCAAAAAAAAAGAAAAAAGAAAGGAAAAAAAAAAGAAAAAAATAGGCCAATTTTGGCTCACTCTCAAATCTCTTGCTTGTGGTAATGTTTAAAACCTAAGCTTCTAAAGTCATTTGGCTTTCTCTCTCTCTCTCTCTCTCTCTCTCTTTCTAATTTAGTCTTGTGGTATAGTTAAAAAGTCCAGGCTTCTCTTTTATATTATTGGCTTGGCTTTGTGGTAATGTTTCAAAACCCAAGCCTGTCTTTAATTTCTTATGGCTCATAGTTGGCTTTATTTTTGGCCTTTGAGGTACAGTTTGCAAACCCGGGCCAACATACAAAAAAAAAAAAAAATAGGTTTCATGATGATGATCCGACGCAGAAGACAAACTGAAGGAAGTTCCTCCCATCAGTTTGCGGGAGAGTGTTAGAAAATAAAGAGCCGTTGCAGCATATCAAGAATATCTCCTTGATGTCCTCTCCAATATCTTTCCTTATTTTCCTACATGATTTCCTCAATATTTTTCACTTTAATATTTCATGATTGTGTGCCATGATTAGTGGGATGTGCTCCCCTCTATTAGCCTATATATTCATATATTTTGTAATCAAAAGCACTCAATGAAATAAGAAGCAATGTAGCGTTTTCTCTCTTTTGTGTTCTCATTTTCTTCCCTTCTATCTCTTATATTTTATTTTACATGGTATCAAAGCCCTTTGGCTAACATCTCACGATCTTGGTTTCTTCTTCGTTGAGCTTCATCTCTACCACTCCTAGCATCCCAACTCCATCCACATAGAAACTCTCCCAATTTCTAATCTATCTCAGTTTTCATCTCCATCTCCCAAAATTTTCTCACTCAAAAAAAGAAAAGAAAAAAAAAGAATGCATATTACCAGCCCTTTGCCGCCGCCGCCACAGAGGGTCGCGCCACCACCATGAGATCTCCGGCATCCTCTGTCCAACGAACACGCCTTTGACAGACCAAGTGCCGACCTTCCACTCTCCGCCAATGACTCACTGCACGAGTCGCCTCCATCAAACCTCAGACGCACCATTGTTCCCAAATCTTCCACCTCTGGCAGCTGCGAATCCTCCAGTTTTGGAGTTTCTTTGGTTTTTGTTTCCCAGTTCCTATCGTGTTTTTATATTTGTCTTGTTTCTTTTCTTTTTTCCTTTTTTGTATTTTACTGTGTTAGAGAATATGCTAGAAAGTTGAGTTGAAAAAACCAAAAAAAAAAAAAAAAGGAAAAAAAAAAACCAAAAAAAAAAAAAAAGGAAAAAAAAAAAAAAAAAAAAAAGGCCAATTGTTGGCCCACTCTCAAATCTCTTGCTTGTGGTAATGTTTAAAACCTAAGCTTCTAAAGCCATTTGGCTCTCTCTCTCTTTCTTTCTAATTTAGCCTTGTGGTATAGTTAAAAAGTCCAGGCTTCTCTTTTATATTATTGGCTTTGTGGTAATGTTTCAAAACCCAAGTCTGTCTTTAATTTCTTTTGGCTCATAGTTGGCTTTATTTTTGGCCTTTGAGGTACAGTTTGCAAACCCGGGCCAACATACAAAAAAAAAAAATAGGTTTCATGATGATGATCCGACGCATAAGACAAACTGAAAGAAGTTCCTTCCATCAGTTTGCGGGAGAGTGTTAGAAAATAAAGAGTCGTTGCAGCATATCAAGAATATCTCCTTGATGTCCTCTCCAATATCTTTCCTTATTTTCCTACAATGATTTCCTCAATATTTTTCACTTTAATATTTCATGATTGTGTGTCATGATTAGTGGGATGTGCTCCCCTCTATTAGCCTATATATTCATATCTTTTATAATCAAAAGCACTCAATGAAACAAGAAGCAATGTAGCGTTTTCTCTCTTTGTGTTCTCCTTTTCTTCCCTTCTATCTCTTATATTTTATTTTACAGTTATACCCCGTTCACGGGGCTCCCACAAACAAAGCATGCTAAACCAGCCAAATCCTCTTGGTATCACCAACAGATAGAGATCACACCAATTTTGTCGTGATTGTTAGTAATTCGGATAGTAAATATTAAAGTTTATATGAAGTCTATTTGCTCGGGCAAATTTTAAACTATCCACCCACCTATTTAGACAGGTGTAGATTTCAAATTCCTAAAAGAGAGAAAAATACCTCACCAAAGGAAATCCATTGGAGAGGAAGTTCATCCTTTATGAGGTGTGACAAAAGAACGTGGCTCTTAAAAGTTTGTTTGACTCAGGCTTCTCAAAGAAGTCTTTTAAACATCTTTGAATCAAATCAACTAATAAAGCAGCTGCCCTTTATTTTTGAGACCATGTTCAACTCATGTTTAATTGGTTGCTTGGTTCTTACTCAAAATTCACATGCTTACCTATGCATGCGCGTGCGGCCACACACAAAATCTCTGTCCATTTATTTAGGGTGCGTTCGAAATTGCGATTTCGTAGAGAAATAGTGCGATTTAAACCAAATCGTAGAAAATGAACCGTTTAGAAACTGTGTTTTTAAAAAATTGCGATTTGAAAACGCAGAAAAGTGCTTATTCAAATCGCAGGTAATATGATGCTTTTTTGAAAATGCTGTATTTTAAAAGGTTAACCTGCGATTTTAAATGCCAAACTGCGATTTTGCCAAACGCTTAATTGCGTTTTTAAAAATCACTTTTTTAAATCGCACATTTTAAAATCGCTATTTTTAAATTGCACTTTTTGAAATTGCAAACCCAAACGGACCCTTAAAGTGACACACAATAACATTAAAAATTAAGCCTTAAATGTCATACATAAATGAAGATGGAAACAAGCATTTAATGAAATGGATACTATACATTTCAAATGAAAGGTCTGTATTTAAAGTTGATGCATCTAATGGTGTATATGAAGTTAATGTTGGCATGCACAACTTTTAAAAAATTTAGGGGTAATTACCTTTTTCCCCCATGAACTACCAAAAAATGCGCTATGCCCCCATGAACTACCAACTCGACCAAAATAGAGCATTCAACTACCAAAGACAACCATTTTCCCCCCTTCCGTCAGTCAAAGGGGTTAAAACAAACGGTCAACGGGTCACGTGACCGTCACACGCCGTTTTACCCTCATTTTCTTCCTCTTTTCCCCCCATGAGGCCACCATCTTCCTCTTTTCCCCCATTAACTACCACCATCTTCCAACATGCCCCCATGTAAAACGGCACATGACCCGTTAACTGTTTCTTTTAATCCCTCTAACTGACAGAAGGGGGGAAAATGGTTGTCTTTGGTAGTTGAATTCCCTATTTTGGTCTAGTTGGTAGTTCATGGGGGAAAAATGTAATTACCCAAAAAATTTAAATAATGTGAAATCATGTACACCATTAAATGCATTAACTTTAAATCATGACTATAAAATGAATAGTATCAATTTCATTTGAAATGGAGAGGATCCTATTCCCTTTTTCAGCAATATGCTTCATTAATCTTCTTCGATTAGGCCGCATAAGTTTTGGATATTTGTGTTCGATCTATTCAATATTCTATAAATAAGTTCAGCCATAAGTTGCATCTTTCTACTTTTTATTTTATTTATTTATCTTTTTTAATCAACAATGTCAATGAGCTATTTAAAACCTGGCCGTCATAACCCCTTAGAGCATTCTTAGTAGCCTCATCAAATTTTACTAGTCAAAAACTATTTTCCTCTATTTTAGCCATCCATTTTTTTAAAGCACCTTTAGCATCCTTACCATTTTAGCTATATATTATCAATATTGTATTTAGACAATCTTCTTTCAAAATGGAGGTTTTGTGTGATGCATGAGAGAGAAATAAAAAAAAAAAAAAGGAAAAGAGATAAAATTTAATAGTATTTTATTAATTTAGTGAGTGAACAGTGCTCAATATTGTTGGTGAGTACTGTCCACTCACCAAAGTTTTTGTTACCAATTTGGTGAGGCAGCTGGGGAACATTTTGGACAATTTCACCAAATTAGCTGATCAAAATAGCCAAAAAATTATTTTAGTGAGGCTACTAAGAATGCTCTTACAATCATCTAATGTTGCCTTCACCACTTATGTAGACAGTTTATGCTTATTGGAAACGATCTCTTTACCCTATAAACATATATATATATATATATATATATTTTTTTTTTTTAAAAAAAATTGCTATTCCTATAACTTGTTGACACATGTAGCATGTAATTGTGTTTTTTTTTTTGGCAAAGTAACGGTGAAAATGCAAGTGGATAATAACCGTCTGCATCCGCATATGCGGCTGCGGTTAGGAAAAATCACCATCTACATATGCAGATGCAGATAACGGTTTTAGGGTATGCGGGTGTAGTTAATAACCGCATACGCATTCCCTTTATATATAACATATATTATATATATTTAATTAAATTTACATTTTGAAGTCTGCCTGAGAGAACCCTGACTAAAACGACGTCGCTTTGAATCTAGTAAGTTTAGGACATTTAAGTTATGTTAGGTTTTTTTTACTATTATCTCAAAGTAATATCTCACTACATTTATTTATTTTTTCTCATTTTTTACTTTTTTTCTTTTCTATGGGTAATTCAAATCCCGATTACTCTGAGACAATGACCCTCTATCGCTGATAATTGTGAATTGTGTAACAAGTGAAATCTTAAACACATTATTTAAACTTGTATATAGTAATAACCACATTATTTAATCTTGCATATAGATTTAGATAGTAATATAAAATGGCCATTACCTCATATGCGGATAGCGGATAATAACCGCATTTAATAAGTGCAATAAGGACGCATATGCAAATAGTAAGCGCATGATGCAGATACCTAAAAGTGTTTAACCACGTTTTGTGGATGAAGATATTGTACGTTAATAACCGCATCCACATTTTCATCCCCACAATGCAAAGGTCTAACATTACTCTTAAAAAATGACAATTACATTTGCATTATTGAGTAAGTAACTAGTGATTGTTTGACATAGTCATAACCACCCTCCCCCCAACAAAAAACAAATTATAATTAATTCTGTCGGGTACAACATTGTCGCTTTACTTACGTGGACGGCTCTTAAAACATGTTTCGTGGGAAATCTATAAAGAGAGGGATCATATCTTTCTTTAACATCGACGAGAGCAAATTTACTCAGGTTGATGAAATCCAATGCATACCCCACATTTCTAAGCACAATTGGGGCTTAATCCACCGGAGAACCAAACTTTTGCTGAACTATAAGGAAGATGATGTATGAACTGATGTGGTTTTGGTTGAGAAAGTTTTGCTAATAGTTTCCAATGCTATATTAAGCCATTAGTGTGATATTTCGAAATCAAAAACATCCACAAAATTTTCATTTTCATTTTACTTCTCCCAAAAATATCAAATCAAAAACATTCTTACTTTTTTACGCTTTTTACACTTTTTACATCACATCAATAATTTTTTATTATTATTCAACTAAAAAAATTCACTACAAAACAAAACTTTTTCACTTCTCTATAAAACATTCTCCAATTTTCTATCACATCAATCATTTCTTACTACTATTCAAATAAATATTTCAATTCACAATCACTTACCAAACAAGCCCATATGATTGATATGAGTTTGGCAGAGCACTAGCCAAATGTTAGCAAAAGTAGTTGCATTTGGCTTAGTAATTTAGAGAAACATTCGATGAACGGCTAACAGTGCATTTTTTAATTTCTAACATTCTTTCTCTTCTCAATAAAGAATAAAAAAAATTCTTGTAAAAGAATATTTAAATGAAATAATGAAAGTGGATAAGCTAAAATAGAGGGCCGAAAGTAAGTGTTTTAGAAAAGTGGGTAGTAAAAATAGAAAAATGTAATTTTTTAGCTAAAATGGAGAGCAAATTTGTTGAGCCAGATGTAAATACTCGAAAGCCACAATTTCTTCCCAGTTCCTTTCATTTAATTTGAAAATTTTGGATTTCTTGAGTAATCTTTTTCTGGTTATTCACTTGAGTTTATGGTCAAAATTTTCAGCTTGTGCTCATCCTCAAATTCCAACTCAACCTGTACGATACGTGGAAAAATTCTAATCAAGAGCCAGGACAAGAATTGATCAAGCTTTGAAAGATAAGATACTTACATATATAACTACAAAATATGTAGACTTAAAAGATAGATTTTGATCCACATAAATCATGAGCCATGCAGGACAAGAATTGATCAAGCTTTGAAAGATAAGATACTTACATATATATAACTACAAAATGTGTAGACTTAAAAGATAGATTTTGATCCACATACAAGATGTAGAAAGCGATATGAATCTTGACCCAAGTTATAGATTGTAAATGTCACACGACACTCCAAATAAATGAATTTCAGAAAAAGGTTTTCTTTTTAAAGGTATTCATGGAACCACATTTTACAATAAAATCACAGGCATGACAAAGTTTCCTATCGGATAAAATTTTTAGAATTGGAAAATGCTTACCTACTACAACTTTTACTATAATTCGGATTATTGTTACATAAAGAGATCCGCTACAATTTTGACAAAATTGTAAGTTCTCAAGTTACGAAATTCATGCCATTTTTATGCATCGAAACACTTAGAAAATGTCACATATTAAAAATGTAGCATGTTACAGTTGGGAAGTTAATATATTTTCATCAAGTTTTTGCTTTATATGTTGTAAAAAAGTTTTGAGCAAAAAACTATCTTTTGGTTTTCTAAATAAGAGATGTTTCTGCAAAAGTGAAGAATATGTTTTTTGGGAGGAAAATTCTTTCCGATAGCCCCAATAACATGCCACATTTTTAATATGTGACACTCTCTAAACGTTTTGATGTCTAAAATTGACATAAATTTCGTAATTTGAGGATCTACAATTTTGTTAAAATTGTAGGGGATCCTAATATGTAGTGTGCATACACCTAAGCATTACTTTAAATACTTGAAATGTGTTGGGCCTTATAAATGCCAACTATACTTTTTATTTTTATTTTATTTATTTATTTATTTTTTATGTGCGACTATCTTTATTTAATACTCTTTAAAAACCTTATTTTCAAATCATTCCCAAAACACAAAATAAATATATGTACATATTAATTTTGAAAATGCTTTAACAATTATCTTTGACAAAAGACATTTTTATTGAACCTTATGCAAACACTTCTCATTTATGAACTGTGATTGAATAGGTTGCTAGTATTCTCGTACAAAGAAGGGATTGTCTCATTATTGATGTACAACCGCCATAACTCGCACTAGTAGGCTGTTTGACTATGGTATTACGATAACCAAATTAAAGTAACGATGGATTAGATATATTACGAGTGTAATGTTAACCTTATCGAGCCCAACAAATATTATTGTCATATGGGCCAAATGAGAAAATGTAAGAATTTTATTGGCCCGTGTGATGTAGTTCATATGATTTTCTTAAATATTAATGGATTTAAGTGACACGGTTATCCAATCCTAGTCCTATCCGCACTCTTTCATTTTATTTGTCAATAAAAGAATTTACAACTTTTGTAATATCGTAGGAGATCTTAATCCATCCACTTATGCATGTGTACACTTTAATATGGTGCAAATTAAGCAGGAGACGCACGCGCACACGCGTGGCAGTGGACCATACGTAGGGCGTTAGTGGCGCCTTGATGGTGCTCTTAGCCCTTGATCTTCATCTTTAGGTCAAAATCTTTATTGGACGGGACCTCTCTTCCATTTCCGCTCGCTCTTTTTAGATTGCCTCCGCTACTGTCGGATACGTGTTGCTGTCTGAGTTCTCCATTCGATGTCCTTTGCTGTTCGTGGTAGTTTTTGTTTTTTGTTTTTGTGGGTTGTATGTTTTGTTTGTATCCGTTGGGCATCTTGCTCTTTCCTCTTGTATCACATATATTTTATGCATAATAACATTCAACTATGTCATATGTTATCTTTGAGTGTATTCTTGTACCCTGGCCTTTGGAATCTGGATAGTAGCAATGACTCACATAGTTTCTGAAAAATTGAAGTAGCTAGTAGTCCTAATCATATTCCATTTGACAGATCAAATAATCAACTTCAAGGCCGCCTCTAAGTCAATTTCTGGAAGAATTAGCAAAAATTGATTAGATAATGTTGTGGATTTTATGCATAATAATATTCAATTACGTACGTCAAAAGTAACAAGAATAATATCTTTGAAACTGGGTTCTTGTACCCTTTGAATAGTAGCAATGACTCGCATATATAGTTAGTAATTTCCATTTGACAGATCAAAGAGCCACCTCTTAATTCAATTTCTAGAAGAATTAGCAAAAATTGATTGCATAGTGTTGTTGGCAATTAATGTTGTAACAAGATGCAAAAGAGCTTGAAGGACAGTAGACTGAGCCTAATGTCAAATATGGTTTATAACGGAAGTTTGCAGTCAAAAGATTATCATCTTAACAATGATTTGGACAGAAACATAATATAACAAAGACAAATATTATAAGAACCTTGTACATTCACTTTCATAATTAACTGAGCTCACTTAAAGCCCTTTCCAGTTTCTCCAATATGGTGGACTGGGTCAAACTGATTATCTCCCCGGCCAACATCTCTAGGAATCTCTACAACAAATCGTTATAGGTTTCAAATTTTTGCAGCTGTGTCTTGTGATCTTTTGTGTTATTACATAAACAAAGCCTTTCATGATGCTCTCTCCTTTGGTGATATCAAAGTCTCTCAGCATATTAACAAGACTTCTATGAAACACTACACTGCTTGGCATCAAATCCTAGCTCCCTTGGAACACCGGATACCTCCTACTAGCCAAAATTAACTTTTACACAGCAATCCGAGATTCTTTCTCAGCTCAACCTGCAATTTGTCGACATTATTTCTCCTCAACAAAGTGCATTTGTCCTGGGGAGACTCATTACGGACAATGTTCTTGTTGCATATGAGGCTTTGCATACAATGAGTACTCGGATAAAAGGCAAAAAAGGGTATATGGCGATAAAGTTAGACATGAGCAAAGCTTACGACCGGGTGGAATGGGACTATTTGGAAGCAGTGATGAGGAAAATGAGGTTTGCTGATCAGTGGATCCGGATTGTCATGATTTCCGTTCGACCAGTGTCCTTCTAAGTGCTGCTTAACGGAGTCCCCCAAGGTCAATTTCATCCCTCCAGAGGCCTAAGGCAGGGGGATCCCCTATCCCCCTACCTATTTTTGCTATGCACTGAAGGTTTAAGCTCCCTGCTGCTAAAACACAGGTTGGAGGGGAGTCTCACTGGGGTTTCGATTTCTCATAGAGGTTATTAGCTCATCATCTCTTCTTCGCTGATGATAGTCTCCTGTTTTGTCAGTCTACCTCACGAGAATGGAGAAATATCCGTCACCTCCTCAACTAGTATGAAGCAGCTTTAGGTCAAAAATTAAATGTTTCAAAAACCTCTATCTTGTATAGCCGAAACACCACACGGGAGTTCAGAGAGTCCATTTTATCTTTTAGTGGCATTTCGGCAACAAACTCTTTTGAGAAGTATCTTGGATTACCTGCTTTGGTTGGTAGATCGAAGAGGAGGACTTTTGAAGGCATACTTAACCGGGTTAGAAAGAAGATAGATGGGTGGAAGGAAAGATTCCTCTCCCAGGCAGGGAAGGAGGTGCTCCTCAAGTCTGTGATCCAGGCCATTCCCACCTACTCCATGAGTGTTTTCAAGCTTCCGAAGACCCTTTGTACGAATCTGGAAAAGGTGATGAACAGGTTTATGTGGGCTAACACGAGCTCTTCAAAAGGTTTAAAGTGGATGAAATGGTCGAGATTGGGGCAATCCAAGCTTAATGGGGGTCTAGGCTACAGAGACTTGGAAGTTTTTAATCTTTCTCTTCTCGCCAAACAGGAATGGAGGTTAATCCAAGACCCCAATCCCTTGGTTGGCGGAATTATTAAGGATAAGTACTTTCCCAGAGGATCCTTTCTCTCAGCAACGTTGGGTCACAATCCATATTTTGCTTGGCGCAGTATTTTGAAGGCTCGCCCAGTTCTGGAGAATGGATTAATATAGCGTGTAGGGAATGGAGAGAAGATTCGAATATGGGGTGATAAGTGGCTGCCCAACTCTTATGATTTTCTGGTTCATTCTCCCCATAACGGCTTGAATAATGAGGACAAGGTTTGTTCGCTCATTGATCCACTCACAAGCAGATGGAAGACTAATGTCCTTGGCGAATATTTCGACCCCGTGGAGGTGGAAATGATTAGCCGTTTGATTCCCAGTCCTTTGCTGCGAGAGGATAGGCTGATTTGGAGGGGCACAAAACATGGCGTTTTTACGGTGCGAAATGCGTACTATCTTGAGCTAGAAAGACGGCTTGCAAACAAAGGTGAGTGTTCTAGAAAACTTGATATTCAAAGTTTTTGGAAGTTTCTTTGGAATCTGCCCTTACCCTCGGTGGTAAAGAACTTTGTGTGGAAGGTGTGTAATGATATTCTTCCAACCAAGGTAAGCTTGCTTCAGAGAAAGGTTGTGGAGGATCCTTTTTGTCCGTTTTGCCTAATACATCCTGAAACTCCTTCCCATCTTTTGTGGACTTGCCCTTCCTCGGTGGCTTTGTGGCAGGAGAGTACAAGAAAGATACAAAAGTTAACATTAGAGGAAGATGATAGTTTTGGTTTCATCCGAGAGCTGAGTGAAAAACTGGATGTGAAGTCTTTCGGAGAGGTGTTGATTACTATGTGGTTTTTGTGGCTTCGTAGAAACTCTTTTGTCTTTGATCGTGGCTGCACTACAAAAAAAGGTGCAACTGGCCGCGTGTCTACTGTAGCGGTTACTGTAGACACGCGGCCAATTGGCCATGTGTAATGGAGACACGTGGCTGGTGGTATAAGAAAAACAAGTGGCCGTGTATATTTATATACACGCGGCCAATTGTTTTTATCAAATATATATTAATAAAAAAAAAATTTATTATGGTTTTGTACACTATTGATAAAAAAATATATATGTATATGTATAAGAGAATTGGCCACGTGGCCAGAATTTGTGTAGGTAGGTGCGCGAGAATTGTCCCGCACGCCACCTGACCATTACTTTCAAATATAATATATATATATATATATTATATTTAAATATTTGAAAAGGGAAATTTTTTTTTTCGTTAAATACTGCATGCGTTCTCTCTCCTCTCTCTCTCTCTCTCTCTCAGTACTGCACCACCAGCCAGCTCCCCGACCACCGCGTGGCCGGCCTTCCCGACGTCTCTCTCTCTCTCTCGCTCTCTCTCTCTCTCTCTCTCTCTCTCTCTCTCTCTCTCTCTCTCTCTCTCTCTCTCTCTCTCTCTCTCTCTCTCTCCGTCAGTACTGCACCACCGGCCAGCTCCTCGAGCACAGCGTGGCCGGCCTTCCCGACGTCTCCCGCTCTCTCTCTCTCCGTCAGTACTGCACCACCGGCCAGCTCCTCGAGCACAGCGTGGCCGGCCTTCCCGACGTCTCCCGCTCTCTCTCTCTCCGTCAGTATTGCACCACCGGTCAGCTCTCTGACCACCGCGTGGCCGGCCTTCCCAACTCTCGCTCGCTCTCTCTCTCTCTGTATCTCTCTCTCTCTCTCTCTACTGAACTTGCTCGTTCAGGAAAACCACACGTGTGGTTTTCCTTTTATTTTTTTTCTTTTTTAGTTATTAATTTTTTTTCCTCTAAAAAAAAGAATTAAATTAAAAATACAATCAATAATTTAAAAAATAATTAAATAAAAAAATTTATTTTAATTTTTTTTTTAAAAAAACAAATTGCCACGTGTACCGTAGTACATGTGGCCACTTGGTTGAAATACATGCGGCAAAATGTGCATTTAGCTACAGCCGGATCTAACACGCGCCGCACACGTGTCCAATGACACGTGGCAAACTGTCCGCCATGTGTACTTTGTCCGTACACGTGGCGAAGTGCATGTGGCAAATTCCAATTTTTTTTGTAGTGCTGGGAATCTCCTGTTCAAGTCTTGAACAAAGTGAAAGGGGTGATGCAGGAGCTTGAAACCACGGCAACGGAGAGACATGTCTTGGGTAGGTCAGGTATCCCTCGGCTCTCCTCGAATTGGTCTCGACCTCCAGCAGGCGTTTTGAAGCTCAATTGGGATGCGGCACTTCGTCCGGATTTGGGGAGGATGGGGACTGGAGTGGTAGTTCGCAATGATAAAGGGGATGTGGTGGCTGCTATGACGAAGTGTGTGCCGTTTCTTATGGACTCAACGATGGCAGAAGCTCTTGCAGTGTGGGAGGCTGTCAAGTTTAGTACTGTCGATCAAGAGTGGCAGCAAATGATTATTGAAGGTGATGCTTTGTCTATTGTGATGGCTTTGAATAATCCCGGTCAGTGTTGGAGTCATGATTATGGGCATTTGATTGAAGACGTACACAAAGGTTTCACTTGAAAGGGTAGAACCGTTGGATATCAAACATGTCAATCGGTTTGGGTAATAAAGTTGCACATACACTGGCTAAATTGGCTGTGAATCAGTCTTTAGACTTCACCTGGATAGGTGAGTATCCTCAATGTATTCATTTACTTGTGCTTGATGAGAAAGCTCATCCTATTTGATTTCAATGAAGATTATATTATTATTATCAAAAAAAAAAAAAAAATCAACTACATTCACTTTACTTTTTTCATAACTACACTTATGGCACTATTGATGGAATGAAGAACATAAATCAATTATTTTCTTTACTTGGCGAAGAGGAAGGAAGATTCAGTACCAGCTTGTTTCACATTGCCTATTACAAATTTGAGAAATGCTATTTTGTATTCTCCCAACATACTCAATTGGCGTGGTATATATGTTCAATTAACTTTTAGATCAATCTTAATTACAAAGAAGAAAACGTCAATTAAATATGCTGGGATAATGCAAAATAATATTTATCTAAAAGTTTTATGCCTGTAACTGTCAATCTGTTTATGGCTGTTGCAAGCCGTAAAATTATAAGGATTTGTTTGTCAACGTTTTATAGTTTTATGTCTAGCGTTGTTGCTGTTGTTGTTTTTTTTTTTTTAAGAAAAGCAAAACTAGGTCCTATTGAGAATTGGAGAATACTGATCAGATTGCCCCATCATGCATATATGCCTGTGGAATTTTTCTTTTTCTCAATTTTCGTTACCAATATCCTTATCAACTTCTACTATAATTTTCATACAAATTTATCGTGATGGTTCGTTCATAATTGATTAAATGATTAAGCTCTTATGCTCACGTGAAGGGTGATGAGTGAACATACTTAATTATTTCACTAATTATAAATTGTCGCATCAAATTTATAAGCAAATTAAAGTAAAAGTTATAATAAGTCTTCTAGAATTTAAAATACACATCTTTGAAACCAAAATTTCCTCGTAAGCTTATCACTAGAGATTTCAAAGACGAATGGGAAAGCAACGTACCTTTGACAAGTACAATCTTTCTAGATATATACTTTGAAATTGTGTAAGAGATGTCCGTCCATCTTTCCTTCCATTCCAAACATCAAACTCCCTAGCTAGCGTCTTGGTTTCCTTTCCTTTCTCCAAATATGGAGTCTCCTATCATTCTCAACTTTACAACTTCTCTGATCTCTTGCTTTTGCATGCTTTTATTGTATGCTTCCACACTGAACCCTGTTTTTGCTTTGAAAAACTGTGACTTTCCGGCAATCTTCAACTTCGGAGACTCAAATTCTGATACCGGTGGATTATCTGCTACCCTTATAACACCGACGCCGCCTTATGGGGAGACCTATTTTCACATGCCCGCCGGAAGGTTCTCAGATGGCCGGCTCATGATCGATTTCATGGGTACGTATGTTATATATTGTTATATGTATCTCAGGCTTATATATATACTAACTATCATGGAATTAGATGGTCATAGCAACTGGAATTAATAGACTATTTTCCTCATTTGCTAATGCTGAGTGAGATCTTCCAGCTACCCATTTCAGCGTGTAATTAATGGTGGAAAGAAGTGTTTTTTTGTTGTGTGAAATATTGCAGAAATTGAAAACAGAGTACATAGAATGAAATTTGCGATACTAGTAGGCCCATGGAGACCCAGATACACTCTCTTCTTCCTTTTTTTCTTCTCATTGATACTCGGCAATTTTTCCTTCACAGTCCATAGACTCCATACAGACATGGTGGAAAAGCAGAATATGCAGCGGGGGCAGCATCACGGGCTGTCCTGAAGAAAACTGCCTAAGAACAGTCCCCCAGAAGAAAACAAAAAACCATTAGTATCCATGGGGTACCATACCAAACCCAGTGAACTTTTCCAATTGTTGTCAAATCCAAACTTGAAGAATGCCACAGTTTTCATCATTTGTAACAATTCCATGAAATAATAATGACATATTTTTTTTAAAATAACAAATTATACAGGATTGTAACACATAATTTATGAATCAAATTTTAGAGAAAAAAAAATTTGAAAAATGTAGCATTTTTCTCTCTCTCTATATATACTTTTACTTAGGAAAGAGCCTGGTAAAGAGTTTCTTGATGTGATGAAAAGATAATTTAGTACCGTCCCCTTTTTCTTTTTTCTTTTTTGTGTGTGTGTGTGTGGGGGTGATAAAAAAGAATGGTTGGTGAAGTGGTAACTTAGTAGAATTTTTTTGCCCCCCAAGCCAGACAAAAAAGAAAAGAAAAAGATGTACTTTGTGCAAAACTGAAACCTCCCTCAAGTTGTGTTGAGTTGAATTGTCTTGCTTTTTTTTTTTCTTTCCATTATTACTCCCTTTCTCTCTCTCTCTCTCTCTCTCTCTCTCTCTCTCTCTCTCTCCCTCTCTCTCTCTACTTTATACTAGCTTAAATTAAAAATGTTTTTTTTTTTAATAAAAAATAAAAACAAAAATTTCTGAAACGGTATTGTTTGGGAGTACGTTTTTAAGAAAATGATGATTTAAAAACGTGAAAAATTTGATGTTTTCAAATCGCATGCAAGGGGTTCGATTATAAAAAAAAAAAACACGATTTTAAAGACCAAATTATAATTTTATTATGCACTTAACTACGTTTTTAAAAATTACGTTTTCAAATCACACGTATTGAATTCGTCGCTATTTTTTAAATAGTACGTTTTGACCGAAAACTCAAACGTCCCTAACGTTTAATCTTAGCCCTCCTTCATGAGATTAGCCTAGTAGTTGGTGGAGTAGTGGTAGTGGTGCCTTGACAATTTTCTTTGGTTTCATAGTGACCTATCAACCACTGTTATTAAGGGCCTGGGCCATTCTGAAATCTTACCGGCTCATCTCTCTTGCCTGCCATTGGAGCAACTACTGTCAATGGGACAGATCTTGCAGTCTTGTTGACTCATCCTTCTCATCACTTGGCCTAAAATTAATTCCCTATGACTTCACATTATTTTAAATAGATGTAACCCTTTGACTTTGATTGTAATTGTATGGTTACAGCAAAGAGTGTCGGTCTCCCGTATCTGAGCGCATATCTTGACTCCTTGGGGACCAACTTCAGGCACGGCGCAAATTTCGCCACGGCTGCCTCCACAATCAGACTGCCGGCAAGAATTATACCCGGCGGGGGCTTTAGTCCCTTCTACCTCGACATCCAATACTCACAATTTGTGCAGTTCAAAGCCAGATCACAAAGGCTAAGGGAAAAAGGTATATATATTATATATATATATTAGTTAATAGTTACCCTCACCCCACTTGTTTGTGGTACTATATGGGCAACACTTTACTTATAACTTAGATAGATCTTTCAGTATTTTGGAAAAAATGTATTAAAATTTTAAAAAATGTCAATTTAGGGTATCTATCTTTCAATTTTTTTTTCAGTTTCAATCATCAGTTAGATTTTTCCGTTAAATTCTGTCAAAATTTTCAAAATACTTATCCTTTTTTTTAGGAAAAAAAAAAAAGAAAAAAAAAATTGATAGGATTTAGGTATCGGCCAGAAGTTAACGGAATTTACAAAAATATCCATACCTGAATCTTTGAAAAAATTTATAATTTTTTTTTAAAAAAATAAACGCAGTGGTATTTTGAAAATTTTGATAGGATTTAACAGAAATTTCTAATGGATGGTTGAAATTGAAAAAAATTGAAAGATTAATACCTTAAATTGAAAGATCAGGGGTTATAAGGAAAGTTTTTCCGACTATATATTAAAAGAATATTATTTGGTTCAATTTGAGTAATGTTATTATTATATACTATACTCTTATCTCATGTTTATTCTATTGGACTGATGTGGTAGTGCTAATCAGCCTTTAAATCAACCATTGTTTAAAATATATATATATATATTCAACGACTGATGGGCATTAACTCAGTAGGATGAGAGTGAGATGAAAGTGTAATATATAACATTTCTCATTAGTTTATTAAACTGACATGTATTAAAAATCACTTAAAAATACATGTGATTTTTACATAATTGAGCACTCACATGCATTTTTAAAAGAGTAATGCTACGAACCAAACTTTTATTCTACCGCTTTCCTACCTTACTGAGGTAGTAGTGTCAATAAGCCATTTTCTTTTAACAGGGCCGATCTAATGACTGATTGGCATTGCCGTGTCAGCAGGGTGAAATAGTGATGGAATAAAAGTGTGTTTTTAGTATTACCTTTTCTTAAAAATATTGATAAAAATTTGTGTGAGAATCACATGCATCTTAAACACATGCCAATTTAATAAATTAAATTAAAAAAAAATTGAAGGAAAACTTTATCCTAGGATTTATTTGTCTAGGGTGCTTATAAACTTCTATGTTATCAACTACCTTTCTGCATTAAGCATAGCCTTTGTTTTTTTCTTTCTTTCTTTTTTTGTGTGGCAGGGGGAATATATGCAAATTTAATGCCCAAGATGGATTATTTTCCAAAAGCTTTATACACATTCGATATCGGTCAGAATGATCTTGGTGAGGGATTCTTTAGTAACATGACTATAGAGCAAGTCAATGCTTCTGTCCCCGATATAGTCAACAAGTTCTCTACTAATGTTAAGGTAAATTAACACTATGATTAATCATTGATAATGGGCTGGATTAGGCTAGCCAGGCCTATTACTCTTGGATCCAGATTTTCCATAAAATTCGAACACCCAATGAAAGAAGTGGGTGTAGGTCATAAGGTGCCTGAGCAGGTCTCTGGACTTCCTGAAAGAGAATCCCAATCATTACTTTTAGGAGAAATATTTACCTTTTAAGGCCTAATTAAAAAATAATATATAAATCAGGTAATTGACTTTTGTTTTATGATGATGTAGAAAATATATGATTTGGGAGCTAGATCATTTTGGATCCACAACACAGGACCAATTGGCTGCCTTCCATATATTTTGGCCAATTTTCTATCAGCTCAAAGGGACAGCCATGGCTGTGCCAAGCCCTATAATGATGTAGCTAAATATTTCAACTACAAGTTGAAGGAGGCCATTGTTCAGCTCAGGATCGATCTTCCATTAGCTGCAATTACACATGTAGACCTCTACTCTGCCAAGTACTCTCTATTCAGTGAACCGAAGAAACACGGTAAGCGTGCCGTGCCGTGCGAATCACGTGCTTTAAAAATAGACGTTAAAAATGCACGTAAGAATTTTGAAGTAAATAATTTTGGGTTGAAAATATGCAGGATTTGAGCTTCCACTTGTTGCTTGCTGTGGGTATGGAGGGAAGTACAACTACAGCGATAGTGTTGGGTGTGGAGGAACAATCACAGTGAATGGAAGCCAAATATTCGTGGGTTCATGTGAAAGCCCCTCAGTTAGAGTAAATTGGGATGGAATTCACTACACCGAGGCTGCTAACAAGTTTGTTTTTGACCAAATTTCAACTGGGGCCTTTTCAGATCCACCCATTCCCTTGAAAATGGCGTGTCATCATATTTGAAAGATTCATATTACTGTCTAATTGTTATACATATTAATGTCTAATAATTGTAAACCAAGCACGGGCTATAATACTCATTCCAAGATTATGAAAATGAATGGTATTTGAAGTACTACAATTTTTACTATAATTTTCTTACAAATTTGACCGATGAATTTAATTGTTTAGTGGTTTATCACGTCAATTTATAATAAAATTTGCAGGTAGGTGCTTGGATTTTTTAGAATCATTCATGGTTAAATAATTAGATTTATTGTTTCTAATCAATTTCATTCAGTCTATAAGACAAGTGATATTTTCACAGGCCATTGAGGTGAAAAATCATCATCACATACAAACTTTTCCACTTTGTTTCTTAGAGACTTTTGCAGGGATTTTAACAGGATCCTTTCGGTCAAAAAAATCATCAAGTACAATCTTTTCCACTTTGTTTGTGGGACTCTGATGCATCTCTCAACCCAAAAAAGCAAAGGGTTCTTTTTCAAAAAAAAAAATTAAAAAAAAAAAAAAAAAAATCAAGAGAAAAAAGTTGGAAAATCGAAGAAAGAAAAGAGTAACTACTTTAAGGTGTTGGCTGCAGCCAAATAGAAGATAGGAAATTTGCCGTTGAGATAAACAGAGAACTCATGTCATGTGGGCTGTCTCACTTAAAAAGAAACGAAGGGAAAGGAGCTAGATGATAAAATGAGAGGAACAAAAAAAGGAAGGAAAAGGTTTATTAAAGCCCTACCAAATTCTCCCAAGTCTCCAATGCTATTGTATATAAATGCTTTATAGTTAGGCCTTTTTAAAAAATAAAAAATAATTAATATAGAAATGGTGAGTCATCTTGCTATACGGGAAAAATTGCATCAAATATCTCATTTACGGCGCTCTTACAAACAAAGCATGCTAAACCAGCCAAATCTTCATGGTATGACCAATAAATAGAGATCACAGCAATTTTGTCGTGATCGTTAGCAATTCGAGTAGTAAATACGAGAGTTTATATGAAGTTCATTTGCTCGAACAAATTTTAAACTACCCGCCTACTTATTTAGACCATTAATGTAGATTCCAAATCGCTTGAAGCAAGAAAAGGAGAAGGGAAAATGCCTCGTAAAAGGAAATCCATCGGAGAGGAAGTTCATCCTTTATGAGGTGTGACAAAAGAACGTGGCTCTTAAAAGCTTGTTTGACTCAAGGCTTCTCAAAGAAGTTGTCCAAAACATCTTTGAAGCAAAGCAATTAATAAAGCTGCTGCCCTTTATTTTTCTGACCATGTTCAACTCATGTTTGGTTGCTTGGTTCTTACCTATGTATGTGCCGTGCGTGCGACCACCCACACAATATCTCTCTCCATTTATTTAAAGCGACACACAATAACATTAAAATTAAGCATTAAATATCAAACATAATAAACGAAGATGGAAACAAGCAACCAACTTTTTCAACGACATGTTTCATTAATCTTATGTTTGAATAGATCGCATAACTTTTTGGATATTTTGTAGTCCATTATTTTTTTAACAGCACAGAAGTCGAATCCTTTTGTGTTCGATCTATTCAATATTCTATAAATAAGTTCACCCTTAGTTTGCATCTTTCTACATTTTATTTATATATTATTTTTAATCAACAATGTCAATGAGTTATTTAAAACCCGACCACCACAACCCCTTACAATCATCTTTTGTTGCCTTCACCACTTATGTAGATAGCTTATGCTTGTTGGAAACGATCTCTTTACCCTATAAACATTTTTTTTTAATAAAAAAAAATTGCTATACCTATAACTTGTTGACACGTGTAGCATGTAATTATAGTTTTTTTTTTCTTCGCAAAATAGAGGTGAAAATGCAGGTGGATAATAACCGCATGCATTCGCACTTAAAAGCTATTTGCCATCTGCATATGCGGATGTAGTTAGGAAAAATCACTATCTGCATATGCAGATGTGGATAGCGGTTTTATGGTACGCAGATGTGGTTAATAATCGCATCCGCATTTCTTTTATATATATATAAATTTACTTTTGAAGTTTGGCTGAGAGAACCTGGCTAAAAAGACGTCGCTTTGAATTTGGTAAGTTTATGACCTTTAGGTTATGCTAGGTTTTTTTAACTATCATCTCAAAGTCATATCTCTTTACATTTACCTTTTTTCTTTTCTTCGGGTAATCCAAATCCTGATTACTTTGAGACAATGACTCTCTATAGTTGATAATTGTGAATTATGCAACAAGTGAAATATTAATTTATTTAAGCATGAATATAGTAATAACCACATTTTATGATTACGTGAACGGCTCTTAAAATATATTTTGTGGGGAGGCGATTTCAAATGTCATAAAAGACTTTGTCTTCTCTTTCGGAATACCAATTAATTTCGAGATAAAATGGTAAAAAGCCGGATCCAAGCCATGATACGAAACAAATGGAGCAGACGACAGTTGTGGATGAAATTAGAGTAAAAGATTCTTGTCCTGTCATTTTCGGCCACTCCATATGAAGCTTTTTTCAACGTCTATAGCTGTCCTAAGGCAATTAAATGAATGCATATATGGTCCCGAACATTCGCATGGCTATAGGCCTATAGCTAGCTAGGTAGAGTTAGCACTCGGGACAAATTGCCCCAGTGAAGGGCACTACTAGTACTAGAAACAAGTTATATGCCCAATCCACCATTTGCACATGCAGGCCATGGAAGAATACTAGAATATTCGGCTTCATGATCAGCATTGTTAATTCCTTAAACATGTCATATGTGAAAGGCTAAAGCATTTGTTATGCATGGCTCTTAATTTGCACCTCCATTTCTGTGTGTTCTGAGAGAAGGAACAACATATTCTCCCACCAAGACAACTATAAGACAAGTTCTAGCACTGCGCATATGGGCCCTCCCTGCTCCATTGCTTCCCACCATGTTACACCTAACGTGAGGTTTTGCAGTGTTTGGTATGGAAAGAAACTTTGAAAATTGTTTTTTTTATTGGATTTTTATCACTGAAATTTCCCATTTTTTTTAATACAATTCGGATAAAAAATGAGAAAGGGTGCGGATGATGCAGCACAGGAAGCTAGCGCGGATAAAGAAAAGAAGCTCTTCTATGTATAAATTGTAAGCTAATAAACACAAGAATTCAAGATTGATTTTCCACATTTTGGAGTGAATTTTTTGGTTGGGGACAGGTCGTAATCCCTCATATTACACTTATCGTATCTTTGACTTTAGATAATCTCGTCTGCAACCTCATCCGAACGGGGTCTGCGGACATATATTTGCTTGCAAATTCGTTCGAATGGAGTTTGCAGGCGAGTGGTTTTGAAATAAAAAAGGCAAACATATATTTTTCTTGCTTGATCCCGAAAAATGAGATTTGTCGTTCTACATCATATGCTCAAGCAATTGTGAAATGGGATAAAAATAGAAAACAGAAAAGTTGAAGAAGAAGGAACCCCCAAAGATTTCAAAGCAAAAAAAAAAAAAAAAAGCACATTTTTGAGAGTAATAAAGTTTTATTGACTTTACCATCTCTATAATATATATTATATAGCTTTACATCTCACCAAATTGATATGATAGTGGGAAAAGACGTGTGTCACTTTCTATACAACTATTTTTTATTCCACGGTCTTCTTCTTTGTCAGAGGAGAAATGATCCATACACTCATTTCTCACAACAGCCCCACAACAAGTTGACGTGGCTGGTAATATTTTATTATTATTTTTTTTTTTCATTTCTTTTTGTAAAAAAATAATAAAATATTACCAGCCACGTCAGCTTGTTGTGGGACTGTTGTGAGAAATAAATGTAGGGATCATTTCTCTTGTCAGAGTCCTCATCCACCCCTTCCTCACCTTGACTCCCTCCACCTTGCTGCCCACGTGGCACACATTGCCCTTGTTGGACCTCTTCCATCTGATGAGCTGGAACAGGTGCCCAATCCGCTTCCGCCACCTAAGCGAGGCACGCGGTTTCCCATGCTCTATTACCGTCTTCGTCTCCTTGCAATCCTTGCCGCCGCCGCCGTCGCCGCTCAACCTCTGATTCTTCTCTAAACTACTTGCCTCACACACTACTGTGTTCTTCTCCCACGACGCTACCCCGTTGTCTTCAAACTTTATTGGTATGAACGAATCTTCCAAACCTAAATTCCGATTGTGAAAATGGGTGCCCAAAAAAAATTACAAATAATAAATAATAATAAAATCTCAATATAGTCAACTGAAAAAGGGAAAACTTCAATTTACCCCCATGAAGTTGTCACCGATTTGCAATTCAACCACCAATGTTTCAATTTCATCAATTGCACCTCATAAAGTTTCAGAAATTTTCAATTCAACCAATCCGTCCAATTGATCCGTCTGAATTAACGAAATTGTCCACACGTGCTGCGCACATGGGATTTTTTGTCCAAACTTACCGAAAATGCCCTTAATTAAACGGCAGTGTTTTGGTAAATTAAAAAACTGAAACACCAAAAAAAAAACTCTACGTCATCATCTTCTTAGTCCATTCATTTGCAGGCCGACGTGAAAAAGCGCCCGTTCTTCCGAAGCCTCAACTTCACCGTCATACGGTCGCTCACGCTGCCAGAGATCCCTGGAGAAATGAGGCTTAAGATGAGGCCATTGTTGAGCAATAGTAGTGCAGCACAATCCACGACGTTCGAGTACTTCTGAACGAAGGGCAGGATTCGTGCCACATGTTGAGTAGGTCCTGCCGGATTTTGGCTCTGGTGGGTGACACTGACATGTATATTCGAGCTGTCTTGTTTTTTTCTTTCTTTCTTTGACGTATGGTTACGTGACTTTTATACGTATGTTTTTACGTAAATATATGTGTACGTCCTACGTCTATGTAGTCGATCGACGATGATACTGGCCGGAGGTCTGAGGAAATAGTTTCCCGACAGGATTGAACCTTGGGAAGGATCATATGCGCGTTTAACGTTGCCAAATCACGACATTGATTATGTCATAGGTGCTGCAGAAAGCGCCGGCCGGTGTAGAGAATGACCGAGCAAACAATAGAGACCCAGGAAAGCTACGAGTAAAGGAAAACTATGCGAGAATGCTGTCGACCGGATCCGGCTTACATGCTGTAGAGAGAAGTACCAGACATCTGCTGTAAAAAATTGACGATTCAGATCCAATTTCAGTTGATTTAAACTCAAACGGCATCTTTAAGAAAAGAACACATTAACGTTGTTTCAAAGAAAAATACCCACGAGGTATCTATTTTCCCTTTCTTCTATATTCTATATGTGTACTGTGTAGTCAGCTGTAACAACAGCCCGGCATCAACAGTACAAATAGCACCACCTCCACCTCTTTCTAGTGTTTTTCACTTTTTCCTCTCAACGAGCCCCTGGCACATGCACATGCACATGCATGTCAAGAGCCTTGTTCTTTTTCCAAAAAAATTCACTCAAAAATCAACATACAAATTATGGGAAATGGAAATGGCCGCCCCCGGTTGTTCCAACTGCTTGGAAATGGCCGAGTGGTGGAATTTACAAACAAGGCTGATATTTTGGGGGTAATGAGTTGTACGTTGTTGCTTTTATTTGAGGGTTGGTTGGCCAAGTAAACTAATTACTAAGGGGTTGGCCAAGTAAACTTGAATTGGGGTTCCCTGGGGTTCTCTGGTTGTCAAATCCTTATGGCTATGTTCACCTCTGTTTTAGAACATGAAAACAGAGGTGAACAGAGGAGCTTTTCCCGGTTAAAAAAAAAAATTAAAAAAAGTTCTCTTTTTCCTGCATGTTTTTTGAGGTGAAGGGGGATTATAATAGAGGGTGGTCTATCATAGAGGCACGTAGCGCATGGAGGAGTGTCCTGGTTGTGAGAAACAGGGAGCTACTCTTACGTGGGAGGTGCAAATGTCCATGTCAAACGTTACGTGAAATTGGATCAGAAAGTGTCTCATAAGCCTTCTGAACCTCAACAAATCATCTGGTGGAATCTTCTTTTGCAGATGGAGGACAAACATTTAGGTGGCATTGAAGAGCCAAGTTTCTGTAGGCCTTCTTTATCTCATCTCAAAGTCAACATTCTCAGAACAAAGAAAGAACTTCATAAAAGTTGGTCTTTTTTTGCATGGCCAACTAATTAGCCCTGCATGATATAGTTTTGTGTAGCTTTGGAACCAGCTGGGTTGCAGTCATTGGATTCATTCGCAAAAATGAAGATACGTGAGAGATAATAGCAATAACAATGTTGTTAACAGCAAGCGGTGTAATAGGAAAAGAAAGGCATCGCTGGAAGACTCTGCCACTGCTTTCGGAGGCACCAAATATTAAGGAATAGCCGGAGAGGGGGTCTCCAGGGGAGAGCCGTGAGAAGACGGTGGAGATGAGAGAAGAACTGAATGTGTGATGGACACGTGGGTGGATAGGGTGGATTTCCACCGAACTAGTTACCAGTTTCCCCACAAACACAAAACGCTGCCGTTTCAAAAAGGGTAATTTTGTCAACTTTGGACCAAAAATCGCATGTGCCACTCACGTGGATCCACTTCCGTTTCTTCAAACGGCTCAATTGGACGGAAGGGGGTAGATTGAAATTTTTTGAAACTTAATGGGGTGCAATTAACAAAATTGAAACATTGGTGGTTGAATTGCAAATTGGTGACAACTTCATGGGGGTAAATTGAAGTTTTCCCACTGAAAAATGTATATATAGGCTAAGGCTCGACCTATTCTCTTTGTCTTTTTTTTCCTTAGCATGCATTTGCATATATATATTTATAGGGTAGCTAATGACTTGATTAGTGGAAATGACATCAAAGGGGTACTCAAGATCCAAGGGGTCCCTCTTAGATCTCACTGTATGAATGAATATGTGCGATCTAAACAAAAGTAAATGTGGTTTTTTTTTTCCTAATGGCAGGAGCTCCGAGGCAGGACTATTTCATGTATTAAATTCGGTCGAGCAAATCTCGAATCTGTGCAAATTTAAACTGCAAAGCTCATATGGTCAACAACTCCGAGTTCCTGAACCTCATGATCAGTGAATTCATATGCATGCTCGTATCATTTCCCAACTATTTTACATGATATATCACCGTCTACTTCGATCTGATCAAGTCCGGGAAGAACATAAATATTTCATGCAAATAAAGAAACATATCCTTTCTCTCTCTATATATATATATATCTCTGAGCAGCTATATACTTTGACCACAATTTTGCCACTACACAAAAATAATTTAATTCACATATACTGACGCTCATAAAGATGTGATGTTAATTAAGATTATCTTTAACTAATGTAAATTTACGACCACAGGAAAAAGGAGGAGGAGTAGGCATTAGGCAATACCTTCTTGACTGGTGGAGGCATCGTGGTCGTCGGCGGCGTAGTTGTGGGATTTCCGGGGGCTGGTTCTGGCTGGGGAAAGGCGGTCGGGTTTTGCGGCCAAGATTAGGAGCCTCTCATTCAAGCACAAGGGGCAGACCCCTACAAGCACCTGGTTGGGGTGGAAATAGCAGAAGGAGTTTTCTTCTCTGTACCCATTCATGTTTTTTTTTTTTTTTGAACAGGGAGATTCATTCAAATGAACGCCCGAAGGCAAATACAAGAGCCCAAAGGCAAATAACCCAATCCCCCAACATCTACAGCACAAACCCAAAGGGTTGAAGGTAGGGAATAAAGATAAAGAATCTCTAAACCCCAAGTTAGGATTAAACCTAACTTAAAGCAGTTGTCAAAGCAACTAGCTAAAATTACACATGAACAAAATATAGCTCTCTCTAAACAATAAAGCACCACCCCCATCTAAAGAGAGAAAGCATGGTCTAGCTTTCAAGCCACCTAGATGCTCAAGTAAATTTCAGCCCATTACAATGACAAACTGTGAAAAGAACTAAGAATATACAAAAATTGACAGACAACAAAACGCTAAAGCCGGCAAAGAAGAGCAAACCCCGGTACCGGCGCGTGTAATACACGCGCCGCACACCGAACCACCCCTGCAACAACCAATCAGCAATCCATCCCGAACACACCATTTAGCCGGCCAGAGAGGAAAACGTGGCCCTCACGCGCAAACCAAACCACAACACGTGCAGACCACGCTCCGCGCGTGGAAGTACAACGTCGCCGGTGAAAGAGGCAGCAGGAACAGAGACTGACGGCGAACAAATTCTGGGTGGCCGTGTCGAAAGAACTCCGGCGAAACACCATAGATCTAAGAGAAGCAGGCCGGAAGAACACAAGCCGAGGTTACACCCAAAACGACTTCAAACGAAATGGATCTGTCAAAAACAAAAGGAAAACAACAACAAAACAGACAAATAACCAAACTCCATAGCCCAACAGCGAGGAGGGCAAACAACACCACCGGAGACAAACCCGGGGGAACAAAACACCACTGGAATAAACCAGGGGAACAAAAAAACCACCCTTAGCCCAAAAAGACTAGAGGGGTAAGCACCACCGGGAGGAGGGAGGCGTCGCCTCCCTCCCCCGGAGAAGACAAGCTCTCAGAACTCTCTTTAACAAAAGGCAGAAAAAGGAGACTCTCTCTCTCCTGTACTCCCCCGGTGTTCCCTTCCCTGTACCCATTCATGTTATGGGTGAGGAAAGCAGAGTGGGAAAAGAAAAGAAAAGAAAAAAAAATTGTGAATTTAAAGTTGTGGGAATTTACATGGTGGAACTCATTTTATAGTGTGGAGAAAGTGGATCATAGTCATGGCCCCTCAAACCTATCAATCTCAACAGTGGTAACAGACATTATGCTACTTTTAAGTCATTTCCAGAATTCCATTGGCTCAATTCTCAAAATCATGATAATTTGCCTCCAATCTCAATGGGATATGTATCGGTTAAGAGAAAGAGGGATTTAGTTAATATGAGAGGGTAGGTGGGCTCCGGTTCTTACCCGAGTATCTTATTGCGCACTGTCTGAATACCTGTTCGACAAGTGTGAGACTCATATGCTCTTTACGCTAACTTGTCATATTGCATGCAGTATGTATAATTAATTACACTCGATTCTAGTCCACTTAATTAGAAGTATGAGCGTTGTTTGCCTAGGAAGAAAGAGAGTAAATACAATTAACTTAATAAACTTTTCTCAAGTAATTCCCTATTAGGGTAAAATGTAAGCATAGTTCATAGAGATATATATGTCTTGTATATATATATATATAGTTCCCTATCTGCATATGCAGATGTGGATAGTGGTTTTATGGTATGCAGATGTGGTTAATAACCGCATCCGCATTTCTTTTATATATATATAATTAAATTTACATTTTGAAGTTTGGCTGAGAGAACCCTGGCTAAAAAGACGTCGCTTTGAATTTGGTAAGTTTATGACCTTTAGGTTATGCTAGGTTTTTTTAACTATCATCTCAAAGTCATATCTCTTTACATTTACCTTTTTTCTTTTCTTCGGGTAATCCAAATCCTGATTACTTTGAGACAATGACTCTCTATAGTTGATAATTGTGAATTGTGCAACAAGTGAAATATTAATTTATTTAAGCATGAATATAGTAATAACCACATTATTTATCTTGCATATAAATTTAGATAATAATCCAAAACAGTCATTATGTCACGCCCCCGTTTTGGGATATAAGGGAAACGCGAACTTGAGTGCTAAAAACATTTAAATGGAAGCGTGCATTTACAACATATAAATTTAAATCTCCTACTTTACTATACCTTTCTATTAATAATTCTTTTGAAAACCTTGAATTCTCCAATAAGAACATACTATACAAAGTAAAGCTTTGGTCGGTCCGCAATGATCTAATGCTCTTCGCGAGATCTACGCCAATACCAAGAAATGACATCATCTTATTGGGTCATCTGAAAAGGGTTGAGGGAAAAAGGGGTGAGTTCGACAACTCAGTAAGGAAAATACAACACCAGGAAAATAAAACATGTTGTAAAGCCTTCTTGACATACTCTTTAGTCATGCATAATGACAGATTTATTCTATTCTCTGATAAGATTTAATTTCACATATGAAGAATTGCATAATGAAAATTGATTTACAACCAAAACCAATAGTATGTTGATTTTAATTTATTTTAGATGATTTGAGTGTTTTTGAATATATTAAAATTACGATGATGTTTAGAAGTACGAATATGATATGTGATTTTAGATTGAGTATAAGTTTGAGATTCAAGTTATGAAATTATCTGAGAAGTGATATGCTAGACTGTTTATGTTTTATAAGAAAACACATGTTAAAGCATGATTCATGAAATGAAAAGTATTATATTAAGACAGGAGGCATAAGCATATGAAATTTATAATGAAACAGAATTTATAAACTAGTGAATGAGGAATATGGATAATGGCATAAAAATGACAGTTTATGTAGAATGACAATTAAACAAATTTTATAATGATCCAGTAAATTCTTTTTATCTGTTTTCTCTTTAATCCTTTATCTGTGGTTTAACCCTTTACAGACTCTAAACCGCTGTTACCCGTGAGCGGAGCACGTTGGCTTTTGTCACACAGACCTATGGACTCAGCCTGTCGTCACAGGGGAGAGCCGTTCCGAGTTGGGGATCTTCCCTAGGTGAAGGTCAACCTCGGCTGGTAGCACACACCAACTTATGGTATGTTTGCCATGCTACCCTATACGGTACCGACCTAACTGTAATAGTGCCTCAGGGTTAAACAATTACTGCACATGAACGATTTTCTGTAATACTGTAGGCTCTGCTTAATCTGTATACTTTATTTCAAAACTGTAAGAGCCGCTTTCATAACTGTAGTCATGTGCAGAATTTAACTTTAGATTCTCTTTTCTTTTAAAACTGAATTCATGAATAGAATCATACACTTTGGAATTCTCTGTAATCATATCTTTGAAATGCTCTTTATCATCTCTATGAGTATGCATAATTCATAATTTTTGAAATGCTCTTAATCTTAACTATAATTATGCATAAATCATAATTCTTAAAAATGCTCTTAACCATAACTGTGATTCATGCTCAAAATTCTTAAACAATATCATATGAGTAATAAAGCTTGGCATTAAAATCACATGAGCAACGCTTTGTAAAATTTTCCAACACTTTTTCAAAAGATTTGTAATAAAATCTTGTTGGGGTTTTTCGGTGTTGTATCCCCTTACCTGGACTTGTCATTAGCATCAATGTCGAGCTTTTACCTAAATAAATTGTAAAAAGAAGCTTAGAAGAAAATTCTAAAATTTGAAGCCTAAAACTTAAACTAAGGCATCTTCTTATTATTACTTCCCTTTCATCAATTAATTAAACACAAATATACTTTACATAAAATCTGGTATATATATAACACCCATCTTTCCTTTGCTTTTGAGATACGTAGAGAGAGGTCTTTTTGTCTTTTATTTTTTTATCTTATCTTATTCTCTTCTACTCTTTTTATTTAATATATATATATATATATATATATATATATATATATATATAACAACTAAAAAAAATAAGATGATGAAAGAGATAAGTGGGTCCATTTTTATTGGCTTCATTATTCTTTTTGGCTTCTTTTCTTTCTGTGTGCTTGACCGAGAGACCCCTTGGAGACTTCTAGATCCCTTCTTTTTGTTTGTCTCTTTTCTTTTACTTTTTCTCCTTCCTTTTGTTTCCTTTTTATTGCTTCACTTGTTTTCTTACACCTACACGCACGCACCGAAGACAAAAGAAACAGAAAACTAGAGGAAGAGGGACTCACGATGAGATGTTGTTGCTATTCTCTTCCTCTTTTCTTTTAGTGTTTTCTGCAACCAGAGAGAGAGGGGCAAAAACTGAGAGAATTTCCTATCTTGCTTGGCCGAAACTGAGGCAGAGAGGGAAGAGAATCAAAAGATATTTTAAGGTGTTTTGAGTGAGAATTCTTCTGTTGGGAATTAAGAGAAGCCGAAGGTGAGCAAGAGAGAGTTTAAGAGGAAGATTTCTACTTTTCAATGCTGCTGGCCGAATGAGAGAAACAGAAAGAGAGAAGGAGAGTTTCTGCATAGAGAAACTGAGAACGAAGAAGAGAAGATGCTGTGCGTAAATCAAAGGGGAAGCACCTTCTTTTACAATGAATTGGATGGCTTGGATCAATTTGGAGAAATGTGATCAAGGGCTGGAAATCATAGACGTGTGTAGCAAGTTGAGAGTCATGTGGGTGACGTAATGCATGACGTACGTGCTGAGGAGAAACACAGCATCTGGACGCCTTTCATCAATCAAACGGTAGTTTGCTTAACTCCATGTCTGCTGTTACTTACGTGAAGGATGGGCTGGGACTGGGTTGCAACGTGGGCAGGACAGGATTGTTTAAATCATGTGGGCTGGATCCACATGGGCTGGGCTGGTTTCATGTAGGAATAGAATGGGCCCTCAAATTATATATCAATTTTCGTCCAAAATAGATGCAGTAGTTTTCGCAGGTGTTTTCGTACCCTTAACGAAGTCCAAAAATTATAAAATTTTGAGAGTAGTTAAAGGACTTCGAGACAAGCGTTCTGGCTTTTGAATCGTACAAAACGGAGTTCGTTTGACCATATTTTTGTTATTCTAAAGTTTAAGGATAGATTGAACTTTTATTAAACTAAAACAATAAAGGTAAAGGTTCCTTAGTAAATAAATATTTATTCATATTTAAAACTAAAATGCGGGGTATTACACATTACCTCGTATGCGGATAGCGGATAATAAACGCATTTAATAATTGCAATAACCATGCGAATAAGGATAATAAGCCCATGATGTAGATAGTAGATACCTAAAAGTGTTTAAATGTATTATGCTGATGAGGATATTATTAATAACCTCATCCACATTTTTACCCCCGCAAAGCAAAGGTCTAACGTTACTCCTCAAAATGTTAATTACATTTGCATTATTGAGTAAGCTCATGTATAAGTCTAGATGGCTGAAAAAGTATAATTTATTCTGTCGGTATAATAGTGTTGCTTTGTTTACGTGAACGGCTCTTAAAATATATTTTGTGGGGAGGCGATTTCGAATGTCATAAAAGACTTTGTCTTCTCTTTCGGAACACCAATTAATTTTCAGATAAAATGGTAAAAAGCCGGATCCAAGCCATGATACAAAACAAATGGAGCAGACGACAGTTGTGGATGAAATTAGAGTAAAAGATAAAATGGACTTTCTGAAATTCGGGCAGAGTATCCCGATCCATTACTTTTAGGAAAATTATTTACTTTTTAATGCCTAATTAAAAAATAATATATAAATCAGGTAATTGACTTTTGTTTTATGATGATGTAGAAAATATATGATTTGGGAGCTAGATCATTTTGGATCCACAACACAGGACCAATTGGTTGCCTTCCCTATATTTTGGCCAATTTTCTATCAGCTCAAAGGGACAGCCATGGCTGCGCAAAGCCCTATAATGATGTAGCTAAATATTTCAACTACAAGTTGAAGGAGGCCATTGTTCAGCTCAGGATCGATCTTCCATTAGCTGCAATTACACATGTAGACCTCTACTCTGCCAAGTACTCTCTATTCAGTGAACCGAAGAAACACGGTAAGCGTGCGTGCCGTGCGATCACGTGCTTTAAAAATAGACGTTAAAAATGCACGTAAGAATTTTGAAGTAAATAATTTTGGGTTGAAAATATGCAGGATTTGAGCTTCCACTTGTTGCTTGCTGTGGGTATGGAGGGAAGTACAACTACAGCGATAGTGTTGGGTGTGGAGGAACAATCACAGTGAATGGAAGCCAAATATTCGTGGGTTCATGTGAAAGCCCCTCAGTTAGAGTAAATTGGGATGGAATTCACTACACCGAGGCTGCTAACAAGTTTGTTTTTGACCAAATTTCAACTGGGGCCTTTTCAGATCCACCCATTCCCTTGAAAATGGCATGTCATCATATTTGAAAGATTCATATTACTGTCTAATTGTTATACATATTAATGTCTAATAATTGTAAACCAAGCACGGGCTATAATACTCATTCCAAGATTATGAAAATGAATAGTGTTTGAAGTACTACAAATTTTACTCTAATTTTCTTACAAATTTGACGGATGAATTTAATTGTTTAGTGGTTTATCACGTCAATTTATAATAAAATTTGCAGGTAGGTGCTTGGATTTGTTAGAATCATTCATGGTTAAATAATTAGATTTATTGTTTCTAATCAATTTCATTCAGTCTATAAGACAAGTGATATTTTCACAGGCCATTGAGGTGAAAAATCATCATCACATACAAACTTTTCCACTTTGTTTCTTAGAGACTTTTGCAGGGATTTTAACAGGATCCTTTCGGTCAAAAAAATCATCAAGTACAATCTTTTCCACTTTGTTTGTGGGACTCTGATGCATCTTTCAACCCAAAAAAGCAAAGGGTTCTTTTTCAAAAAAAATTAAAAAAAAAAAAAAAAAATCAAGAGAAAAAAGTTGGAAAATCGAAGAAAGAAAAGAGTAACTACTTTAAGGTGTTGGCTGCAGCCAAATAGAAGATAGGAAATTTGCCGTTGAGATAAACAGAGAACTCATGTCATGTGGGCTGTCTCACTTAAAAAGAAACGAAGGGAAAGGAGCTAGATGATAAAATGAGAGGAACAAAAAAAGGAAGGAAAAGGTTTATTAAAGCCCTACCAAATTCTCCCAAGTCTCCAATGCTATTGTATATAAATGCTTTATAGTTAGGCCTTTTTAAAAAATAAAAAATAATTAATATAGAAATGGTGAGTGTTAGGGAAAATATTAGTTTACCAAAGCTCATACAAATCATTTGGGCCTAACCGGTTCACCCGACCCGACCACCCGAGTCCGACCACCCGACCCGGGTACCTCGTAACACCCGTGTCCGCGAATATCTCGGAATTACCCGGGATTTAAGGGACACGACACACTATACATAACTAGATCGTGCGCCCGAAGTCTGTCCAAAAAACATGTCACCCATAAGGGATCGTGCGCCCGAGATACGCGGTCGTGGAACCCGAAGTGTCCGTGCGCCCGAGGCCACGTCTTCCTCAACTGCCGATCCCTGCACAAACCGGGAACAATCCTAAACTGCTCCTCAATCTCTATAAATACCAGAATCTCTTCTAATATTAAGGTACGTGCTATTCTATGCTTCAAAAAATTACTCTGCTCATATTCAAACTATCATCTTACTTAAGCATCGGAGGGGGATCGTCGGCACCCCCCCGACGCAGTGTTTATTATTTTGCAGATCATAAAGAACAAGGCGAATCATCATCCGACACGTCACCATGCTGAAAACTGCATCAACAGTTTGGTGCCGTCTATGGGAACGACAAAATCGTTCCTTGCAAAAAAAAAAGAAATCCGCAATGGTGACTACGCCTATGGAATGACAGTTTTCGTCTCTGAGAATTACGGCTAATTCTGGCTGATGGGTCTTCTTTTCCGACTCTTAGATCGTCCATATTCTGCTGGCCACACCAAGGCGATACAGGCCTTCCCCAAATGTGCAGATGTGCAGTTACGGATATGTGATTCTGTATTCACAAACACCAAATTGGTGATCGTATCTGGGCATGCAAGATAAGTTTTGTATTTCTCATTAGTTGTCATTATTTCAAATCTACTTCTCTGTTCTGGAGAATGAAATCCTCAACTTGCTGAAGCCCACATAACCTAGAAGGGCGCGCCGAAGAAGTCGCACAGTTGCTGCATCATCATGTTATAGCTCAAAATTGGACTTTCGCATGTCTCTTTTAGATATCAACCTGTTATTATGCGGGGAAGGCATATACTATTCAAGTACCTCATTTACAAAAGAAAAACGAAACAAAAAGAGAAGGAGAAGCCGGGTTGAACAGTGCGGTCTCGAGTAAGGTTCCGTAACACGAATGAGCTCAACCCATCTCAAGCCCAGCTCGGATTGAGTCCAACGGCCCGACAGGTCGACAACTCCCCCCTTGGAGCCGGGTTACCCACATCTTGTACTCCCCGGCGACCGACGAACAGACCACCGACCTGATTCACAAAGGAAACTGTCGATGGGAAACCGAGCTCGTCGCAGCCTTGGCTCTCTCGCCTGCCGAGTCAGCGGTCTGAGGGTGCATCCGAGCCGCAGATCATCCCGGTCTGAGGGTGCATCCGAGCTGAAGCCTCGGTCCGAGTCGAGGATGTCATCCAAGCCGCGGATCATCCCGGTCCGAGGGTGCATCCGAGCCGAAGACTCGATCCGAGTCTAGGATGTCATCTGAGCCATCGTCCATCCGAGCCGATGATCCATCCCGAGCCACAGATCATCCCGGTCTGAGGGTGCATCCGAGCCGAAGCCTCGGTCCGAGTCGAGGATGTCATCCAAGCCGCGGATCATCCCGGTCCGAGGGTGCATCCGAGCCGAAGACTCTATCCGAGTCTAGGATGTCATCCAAGCCATCGATCATCTCGGTCCGAGGGTGCATCATCCAAGCCGCCGATCATCCCGGTCCGAGGGTGCATCCGAGCCAAGGATTCCATCCGAGTCGAGGATGTCATCCGAGCCATCGATCATCCCGAGCCGATGATCCATTCCTAGCCAAGGAATCCATCCGAGTCGAGGATGTCATCCGAGTCGAGGATGTCATCCGAGTCGAGGATGTCATCCGAGCCATCGATCATCCCGAGCCGATGATCCATTCCGAGCCAAGGATTCCATCCCGGTCTAGGATGTCATCCAAGCCATCGATCATCTCGGTCCGAGGGTGCATCCGAGCCGAGCCATCGATCATCCCGGTTCGAGGGTGCATCCGAGCAGAAGACTCCATCCGAGTCTAGGATGTCATTCGAGCCGCGGATCATCCCGAGCTGAGGGTCCAATCCGAGGACTCATTTCAAGGATCCCATCCGAACCACGGATCATCCCGGTCCGAGGATGCATCCGAGCCATCGATCATCCCGAGCCGATGATCCATTCCGAGCAAAGGATCATCCCGGGCTGAGGGTCCAATCCAAGGACTCATTTCGAGGGTCTCTTCCGAGGAGCCCAAGTGCACAACCTCATCAAAATATTGAGATAAGTTCGCTCTTCGCATTTTTGTTTATGCTAGCCTACTTATAATTTTTTAGACAGTCAAATATATATCTCATGCATTGATCAGAGAAATTTAAAATTAGCTTCCCACCGCAAAAATGATTACACATCAAGTCTAAAAAGTGGGGGTACCCACAAAACTTTTCCTCCGGTAGTACACAACAAATATCCTAAACTTTCAAACTTAGCTAAAAATCAGCCAAGTATAAAAGTTGGGGGGTGCCTACCCGGTGAAATAGAAAAGTGAAACAGAAGACTATATCAAGTCGCATGATTGAATCTCAGTGCTATTTTGCATACTTTGCATTAATAAATTATTAGTTGCTAAACTCTACTATTAACTCTACTACATATATGCATACATATGTGCCGCTTAGACACAGGCGAGGATAATATTTCAAGCCAGAAATTTTTATCAGAAAATTCCAAAAAAAAAAAAAAAAAAAAAAAAAGCCATGCTACCCTCAGCTTGCGCAACATGAAAAGGAGCTTTAACGCCGCCTCTCTCGGTGACAGATAGAAGCCTCACAAGAATCGATGGTCACTCAAAGCATCTCTTTAAAACTCATGTTTTTGATCTATTCGTCTCCTTGTGCCGTGTTAATACAGGGATCCACTGAAAAGCTTAAGAGGAGAAAAAGGCAAAAGTCTCGTCATGCCTCGAGTTGACTCGGCATGCATCGAGCACAAAAAGCCTTGGTACGTCCGAGCACGAAGCCGAGCCACTGTAAGCCTCGGGCCACCATAGGCCCAGAGCCGCTATAAGCCTCGAACCAGATCAAATCAACTCAAACCAGATCAAATCAACTCAAACCAGATCAACTCAAAGTGTTGTCTCCCTCGGTTTGAAACACAACCGGCGCGGAACACACACCCAGTCATGTCCCTCGGTAGCACGGGGGGTGACCCGGTTCAACTCAGACCAGATCAAATCAACTCATACCAGATCAACTCAACTCATACCAGATCAACTCAACTCAAACCAGATCAACTCAAAGTGTTGTCTCCCTCGGTTTGAAACACAACCGGCGCGGAACACACACCCTGTCATGTCCCTCGGTAGCACGGGGGGTGACCCAGTTCAACTCAGACCAGATCAACTCAACTCAAATCAGATCAACTCAAAGTGTTGTCTCCCTCGGTTTGAAACACAACCGGCTCGGAACACACACCCTGTCATGGCCCTCGGTAGCACGGGGGGTGACCCGGTTCAACTCAAACCAGACCAACTCAAAGTGTTGTCTCCCTCGGTTTGAAACACAACCGGCGCGGAACATACACCCGGTCATGACCCTCGGTAGCACGGAGGGTGACCCGGTTCAACTCAGATCAAATCAACAACAATTGTGCTTTCAAAGTGCTATTTCTGTGTTGCAACGCCAACAACCACAGATATTTGGAAGTCAGTCTATCAACTCAGGTATGGAAACTAATCATTATTCAATATATATACATCTGTTCTAACAAATTTCAGGGGTCCAGCTCCGGCACATACCATACAGGGAGGCAACCCCTACAACAAACCTTACGGGGAGTTAACCCCTACAACACACCCGGTCATGTCCCTCGGTAGCACGGGGGGTGACCCGGTTCAACTCAAACCAGATCAACTCAAAGTGGTGTCTCCCTCGGTTTGAAACACAACCGGCTCGGAATACACACCCGGTCATGTCCCTCGGTAGCACGGGGGGTGACCCAGTTCAACTCAAACCAGATCAACTCAAAGTGTTGTCTCCCTCGATTTGAAATACAATCAAGTCACTCCGATTATCCCCTTCGGTAATAATTCACATACAACCGGTTTGAAAGGCCAGACACATGCACGAGCCACCTTCTCGGGATTGGAAAGTAACTCGGTCAAATCAAATAATGAACATCCTCAAGAATAACTCAGACAACTCAATCAAATGCCGGCCTTGCAATTCTTCTCGTTGTTTTCAGCTAACCTTGAGCTCCCGATCCCAAGTCTCTCAATCAATCCGGAACACTCAATTCTTGATCCCCAGCCTGGACATCCTCCTTCAGCACTCTATTGCAGCTTGATTATAGCTTGCTTCCCGGTCACAGTTTGTTCCTTCTCAGCCTTAGCGGCATACAGTTATGCAGCCAACACTATCTTCCAAGCCCGAGATACATTAAGCTCCGTAAAAGATGCTCTTTGTCTTTCTGGGAATCAATCAGTTCAGTCAACACCCATCAAGTCACCTGGTGTCGGCATGCACCCGAGATTGTGTAGGCCTGTGGCCGAACTGGAAGCTCAATTGGGTCGAATGAAACCAGAGAACCCGACCGGTCGTCAGAATCTTATGAGTATCCCGACCCCTAGGTCTGGAACATACTTCATCTCAGGAAGCTTCGCTCCAGGAAATACAAGAAAAGCATACGCAGATCCGGCATCTAGTTGGTCCCAAAAGCAGACATGGGCAAGATATACAGGGATCTCTATCCCAATATTGTCGCTTGTATTCACGGGACTGAGATTCTTCCTACTTGGCAGTTATCCTCCCCGGTTGGGGTAGCTCAGAAAACTGAACAGCTTCGTTCCTCAGTTTGAGAGGCATCAAGCTCGGCGGCAGCTGGGCTTTATCTCCATTAGCCGCAGTTAAGTCATTCAAAACTCGATCTAATGTTACCACTGATTCGCACACCCGGGACTCAAAAGCTGAACCGACGTCGAATCGCATTAAATGCACCTTATTGCATACGTCAGCCGATCCCGAAACCCGAGATTTTGAAGGTGAGCAAATTTGAAATTTAGAATTTGAAAAAGTGCGGGATTTTTCCAAAGATGACTTCCAAAGGCCTCTAGACTGACACTCTTCGGGTGAAGCAACGACTGAAAAATCAAAACCTCCCCGGTAACATACACCTGACTCAACTTCCGAATCCGTGATAAGTTAAGGCCGCTTGATTATTCATAAATTCCCTTACGCACAAAATTTGCATAAAAAATTGGGGGGTAATTGTTAGGGAAAATATTAGTTTACCAAAGCCCATACAAATCATTTGGGCCTAACCGGTTCACCCGACCCGACCACCCGAGTACGACCACCCGAGTCCGACCACCCGACCCGGGTAGCCGACCCGGGTACCTCGTAACACCTGAGTCCGCGAATATCTCGGAATTACCAGGGATTTAAGGGACACGACACACTATACATAACTAGATCGTGCGCCCGAAGTCTATCCAAAAAACATGTCACCCATAAGGGATCGTGCGCCCGAGATACGCGGTCGTGGAACGCGAAGTGTCCGTGCGCCCGAGGCCACGTCTTCCTCAACTGCCGATCCCTGCACAAACCGGGAACAATCCTAAACTGCTCCTCAATCTCTATAAATACCAGAATCTCTTCTAATATTAAGGTACATGCTATTCTATGCTTCAAAAAATTACTCTGCTCATATTCAAACTATCATCTTACTTAAGCATCGGAGGGGGATCGTCGGCACCCCCTCGACGCAGTGTTTATTATTTTGCAGATCATAAAGAACAAGGCGAATCATCATCCGACACGTCACCATGCTGAAAACTGCATCAACAGTGAGTCATCTTGCTATACGGGAAAAATTGCATCAAATATCTCATTCACGGCGCTCTTACAAACAAAGTATGCTAAACCAACCAAATCTTCATGGTATGACCAATAAATAGAGATCACAGCAATTTTGTCATGATCGTTAGCAATTCGAATAGTAAATACGAGAGTTTATATGAAGTTTATTTACCCGAACAAATTTTACACTATCAGCCTACTTATTTAGACCATTAATGTAGATTCCAAATCGCTTAAAGCAAGAAAAGGAGAAGGGAAAATGCCTCGTAAAAGGAAATCCATCGGAGAGGAAGTTCATCCTTTATGAGGTGTGACAAAAGAACGTGGCTCTTAAAAGCTTGTTTGACTCAAGGCTTCTCAAAGAAGTTGTCCAAAACATCTTTGAAGCAAAGCAATTAATAAAGCTGCTGCCCTTTATTTTTCTGACCATGTTCAACTCATGTTTGGTTGCTTGGTTCTTACCTATGTATGTGCCGTGCGTGCGACCACCCACACAATATCTCTCTCCATTTATTTAAAGTGACACACAATAACATTAAAATTAAGCATTAAATATCAAACATAATAAACGAAGATGGAAACAAGCAACCAACTTTTTCAACGACATGTTTCATTAATCTTATGTTTGAATAGATCGCATAACTTTTTGGATTCCATTATTTTTTTAACAGCACATAAGTCGAATCCTTTGTGTTCGATCTATTCAATATTCTATAAATAAGTTCACCCTTAGTTTGCATCTTTTTACTTTTTATTTAAATATTTTTTTTAATCAACAATGTCAATGAGTTATTTAAAACCCGGCCGCCACAACCCCTTACAATAATCATCTTCTGTTGCCTTCACCACTTATGTAGCTAGCTTATGCTTGTTGGAAACGATCTCTTTACCCTATAAAAAAAATTGCTATACCTATAACTTTTTTGACACTTGTAGCATGTAATTATAGTTTTTTTTTTTTTTCAAAGTATAGATGAAAAATGCAGGTAGATAATAACCACACGTATTCACACTTAAAAGGTATTCGCCATCTGCATATGCGGATATAGTTAGGAAAAATCACTATCTGCATATGTAGATGCGGATAGCGGTTTTATGGTACGCAGATGTGGTTAATAACCGCATCTGCATTCCTTTTATATATAATTTACATTTTATAATTTACATTTTGAAGTTTGGCTGAGAGAGCCCTGGCTAAAAAGATGTTGCTTTGAATTTGGTAAGTTTAGGACCTTTAAGTTATGCTAGGTTTTTTTAACTATCATCTCAAAATTATATCTCCTTACATTTACCTTTTTTCTTTTCTTCGGGTAATACAAATCTTGATTACTTTGAGACAATGACCCTCTATGGCTAATAATTGTAAATTGCGTAACAAGTGAAATATTAATTTATTTTAGCTTGTATATAGTAATAACCACATTATTTATCTTGCACATAAATTTAGATAGTAATCCAAAACAGTCATTACCTCATATACAGATAGCGGATAATAAACGCATTTAATAATTGCAATAACCACGCGAATAAGGATAATAAGCGCATGATGTAGATACCTAAAAGTGTTTAACCATATTATGCTGATGAGGATATTGTTAGTTAATAAACGCATCCACATTTTCACCCCCGCAATGCAAAAGGTCTAACCTTACTCCTAAAAAATGTTAATTACATTTGCATTATTGAGTAAGCTCATGTATAAGTCTAGATAACTGAAAAAGTAATAATTCATTCTATCGGTATAACAGTGTTACTCTGTTTACGTGAACGGCTTTTAAAATATGTTTTGTGGGGAGCGATTTCGAATGTCAAAAAAAAGTTTTGACTTCTCTTAAGAAACATCAATTAATTTTCAAATAAAATGGTAAAAAGCCCGATCGAACCCATGATACGAAACAAATGGAGCAGACGACAGTTGTGGATGAAATTAGAGTAAAGGATTCTTGTCCTGTCATTTTCGGCCGCCCCATATGAAGCTTTTTTCAACGTCTGTAGCGGTCCTAAGGCAATAAAATGAATGCATATATGGTCCCATTCGCATGGCTATAGGACTATAGCTAGCTAGGTAGAGTTAGCACTCGGGACAAATTGCCCCAGTGAAGGGCACTACTAGAAACAAGTTATATGCCCAATCCACCATTTGCACATGCAGGCCATGGAAGAATACTAGAATATTCGGCTTCATGATCAGCATTGTTAATTCCTGGAACATGTCATATGTGAAGGGCTAAAGCATTTGCTATGCGTGGCTCTTTGCACCCCCATTTCTGTGTGTTCTGAGAGAAGGAACAACATATTCTCCCACCAAGACAACTATAAGACAAGTTCTAGCACTGTGCATATGGGCCCTCCTGCTCCATTGCTTCCCACCATGTTACACCTAACGTGAGGTTTTGCAGTGTTCGGTATGGAAAGAAACTTTGAAAATTGTTTTTTTTATCACTGAAATTTTCCTTCTTTTTTTTTTTTTATACAATTCGGATAAAAAATGAGGGTGCGGGTGATGCAGCACAGGAAGCGCGCATAAAGAAAAGAAGCTCTTCTGTGTATAAATTGTAAGCTAATCTTGGAAAGGAAATACATAATTAAAAAAAAAAAAAAAAAAAAAAAGTATGGGGGAATAAGCACAAGAATTCAACATTGATTTTCCACGTTTTGGAGTATTTTTTTGGTTGGCCGGTGACAGGTTGTAATCCCTCATATTACACTTATCGTATCTTTGACATCAGATAATCTCGTCTGCAACCTCATTCGAATGGGGTCTTCGGACGAGCGAGTTTGCTTCCAAAATCAATTATTAATTTAACATTTCTTGAGATTTGTCGTTCTACATGCATCAGATGCTCAAGCAATTGTGAAATGGGATCATTTCAACATTTCTTGTTTTGTCATCTCGAAACAATGACATACATTCATTTTCTCATTTTCTATTTGAATTCTCTTAAATTCAGGCAATGAATCCTCTGCCTTTTCTTTTTATTATTAGATATGTATGTATATGTACTCAAGCAATTGTGAAATGGGATCATTTCAACATTTCTTGTTTTGAATTCTAGCTCTTAAATTCAGGCAAGGAATCCTCTGCCTTTTCGATCTTTTTATTATTAGATATGTATGTATATGTATGTACTCAAGCAATTGTGAAATGGGATCGCATTTCAACATTTCTTTTACAGTCTGTACTCTTTGATAAAAATAGAAAACAGAAAAGTTGAAGAAGGAACCCCAAAGATTTCAAAGCAAAAAAAAGAAAAAAAAAAAAGAAAAAAAAAAAAAGCCCATTTTTGAGAGTAATAAAGTTATATTGACTTTACCAATCTCTATAATATAAAGCTTTACATCTCACCAAATTGATATGATAGTGGGAAAAGACGTGTGTCACTTTCTATACAACTACTTTTTATTCCACGGTCTTCCTCTTTGTCAGAGTCCTCATCCACCCCTTCCTCACCTTGACTCCCTCCACCTTGCTGCCCACGTGGCACGCATTGCCCTTGTTGGACCTCTTCCATCTGATGAGCTGGAACAGGTGCCCAATCCGCTTCCGCCACCTAAGCGAGGCACGCGGTTTCCCATGCTCTACTACCGTCTTCGTCTCCTTGCAATCCTCGCCACCGCTCAACCTCTGGTTCTTCTCTACACTACTTGCCTTACACCCTACTGTGTTCTTCTCCCACGACGCTACCCCGTTGTCTTCAAACTTTATTGATATGAACGAATCTTCCAAACCTAAATTCCGATTGTGAAAATGGGTGCCCAAAAAAAATTACAAATAATAATAATAATAATCAAATCTCAATATATATAGTCAACTGAAAAATGTATATATAGGCTAAGGATCAACCTATTCTTTTTGTCTTTTTTTTCTTAGCATGCATTTGCATATATATTTATAGGGTAGCTAATGACTTGATTACTGGAAATGACATCAAAGGGGTGCTCGAGATCCAAGGGGTCCCTCTTAGATCTCACTGTATGAATGAATATGTGCGATCTAAACAAAAGTAAATGTGGTTTTTTTTTTCCTAATGGCAGGAGCTCCGAGGCAGGACTATTTCATGTATTAAATTCGGTCGAGCAAATCTCGAATCTGTGCAAATTTAAACTGCAAAGCTCATATGGTCAACAACTCCGAGTTCCTGAACCTCATGATCAGTGAATTCATATGCATGCTCGTATCATTTCCCAACTATTTTACATGATATATCACCGTCTACTTCGATCTGATCAAGTCCGGGAAGAACAGAAATATTTCATGCAAATAAAGTAACATATCCTCTATCTCTCTCTCTCTCTCTCTATATATATATATATACATATCTCTGAGCAGCTATACTTTGACCACAATTTTGCCACTACACAAAAATAATTTCACATATACAGACGCTCATAAAGATGTGATGTTAATTAAGATTATCTTTAACTAATGTAAATTTACGACCACAGGAAAAAGGAGGAGGAGTAGGCATTAGGCAATACCTTCTTGACTGGTGGAGGCATCGTGGTCGTCGGCGGCGTAGTTGTCGGATTTCCAATGCCGGAACTCAAGACGGCTGAGAAAAGAACCGAGAGCAAAGATCTTTGGGAGAGTGATGTGCGGCTTCTTGTGCGTGGAGCTTTGGGCTCTCCGGGCGCTGCTTCTGGCTGCGGAAAGGCGGTCGGGTTTTGCGGCCAAGATTAGGAGCCTCTCATTCAAGCACAAGGGGCAGACCCCTACAAGCACCTGGTTGGGGTGGAAATAGCAGAAGGAGTTTTCTTCTCTATACCCATTCATGTTATGGGTGAGGAAAGCAGAGTGGGAAAAGAAAAGAAAAGAAAAAAAAAATTGTGAATTTAAAGTTGTGGGAATTTACATGGTGGAACTCATTTTATAGTGTGGAGAAAGTGGATCAAAGTCATGGCCCCTCAAACCTATCAATCTCAACAGTGGTAACAGACATTATGCTACTTTTAAGTCATTTCCAGAATTCCATTGGCTCAATTCTCAAAATCATGATAATTTGCCTCCAATCTCAATGGGATATGTATTGTTTAAGAGGGATTTATAGTTAATATGAGAGGGTTGGTGGGCTCCGGTCCTTGCTCGAGTATCTTATTGCGCACTGTCTGAATACATGTTCGACAAGTGTGAGACTCATATGCTCTTTTACGCTAACTAGTCATATTGCATGCAGTACGTATAATTAATTACACTCGATTCTAGTCCACTTAATTAAAAGTATGAGCGTTGTTTGCCTAGGAAGAAAGAGAGTAAATACTATTTACTTAATAAACTTTTCTCAAGTAATTCCCTATTAGGGTAAAATGTAAGCACGGTTCGTAGAGATGGTCTTAGGATAATTAAGTGTACGGCCGTTTTAACGGGCCGGGGGCGTTACAATTGTGGTATCAGAACAAAAGTTATAAAGTTCTACAGACTTTTAGACTCAATAAGAAAATGGGGATGGGAATAGTTACCGAGCCTACCGGCATCATTTAAAATTTAAAATTAGGGTATTTAATAGTATCACATGACTTACATTGTTATCAATAATTATTAATTATTGGTATTTGAAATTATTCAAGACCAAGCGTTTCCGCATTAAATAAAGTTTTTAATTTGACACCACTTTCTTAGCATGCATTTAAGTTTGTATCATAGTAAATTAGTAATTGCTCCATTAACCTTATAATGCTTTGTGTCTCTAAGCGATCGATCCTAACCAACCGAGAGCGTAACACATAATTGGTTCTCTGGTTAACCTTTGATTGTTAGGGAGATAAAGCAATCAAGACATGAGCACCTCATACCATGCACAGTCAGATTGTTGATTGGGTTGTGGGGTACTAACTAGGTCAAACTTTTGGACTCCAACTTGATTATAAGGAGCAAAAGTAAGGCTTATGGAGTTTTTGCCTAAAGGCAGCTGAATTGAGATAGTGGCTTGCTCGGCATGAATCTTGGACCTTTGTAAGGATGGGGGATTCTTAAATTGTGTTGGGAAGCACATGTTGTGTTTTTTCAGTAATAAATTCTAAAAAGGCTAGCTATTGTGCCATACCCTTTTTTTTAAAGAAAAAAAAAAGTAACTTAGCACAAACACAAGCGGCGTTAGTCATATCCGTGGTATCACTATTTTAAAAACATGCACTTAAAAGCTTACTTTTATTTAGTAAAGAATTCACTTATGAGCACCTTTATAATCTACAACTTTCTTATGCCTAAATATTACGGATTCCTTGAATAATCGTTTCATAATCGAGCCAGAAAAAACGAATTCAGTTTAGTAAATCATTAGCTCAGAAGTTGAGCGAGTAAGTGAATTCAGTATTAGTTTGTAAGTACATAAAATGTTTATATAGGACATGCTTAGTTTAGCGGTTTCAAAACGTGCGGTTTAAAAAAATAGAGATTTCAAAATGCAATTAATAAAAATAAGATTTTTAAAAATGGGACTTTGGTAATAAAATTAGTTTGCCCTTTTAACATGGTGTATTTTTAAAAATTCACTCATTACCTATGGTTTTAAAAATGTGAATTTTTCAAACCCAATTTCAAATATGACTCTTTTAGTGATTTTGTTTAAAAAATTGCACGTTTGACTTATGAAATGTCACAGGTTATATAATAAATAAATAAATGTGAGGCTACATAGTAAAAATTAGGTCCTTGGTACTTTGCAATTTAGTTATTTAGCCTAATTTTGTTTGTAATTTTTTGGTTGTTATCTTACATATATACACATACGAGCTTCCAAAAACAGTGACTATAAACCTGTGCTTCACCCAAGGTCGTCACTAGCACACGCATTCACTCTCATGGACACATATTCTGTACGTGTGCTTGAGAGAGAGAGAGAGAGAGAGTAAAGAAGAAGAATGGAAGGCAAAGGGGGCCATGGGGGTGTCGGAGAAACAAACATCTTTTGAAAAGGATTAAAGTGATGGAAACAAGAAAAAAGCGGATGGCACATGGGTGAGGGCGTGGGGCTATTCCAAATTGGGGGGGGGGGGGGGGGGGGGGGGGGGGTGGGGGGGAGGGTTGGGTTGGCTCCAGGTCGGGCTCACATCATGGACCAAAAAGTTGGATGTGGGTCTCCTTCTTGCCACCTAATTTGTCTAGTCTTCTCAAGCCTCAAACCCTTTTTCCCAACCATCCCTACGCTTGAACTCCTCTATCTTTTTCCTTGTACCCTAATCTTCCTTTCTTTAAGCTTTTTGAGTCCTGATTATGCCAATAAGTGCTTCAAATTGAAAAGAATCAGCTAACCGATGGAGGGGCTATTGACACCAGTTGGGATCAATTGAGTTGTTAGGTGCCACCACCTTGTCAGTAGCAGATTATACCTTTGGCCTTGAATAGTGAAAAAAAAAAAAAAAAAAAAAGAAGGGGAAAATTTTCATATGAAACAACTTCTTTTCATAGGAAAATTTTTCCTTTTTCTATTCTTTTGTTTGTTTAGTGGGAAAGAATGGGAACAAGGCAAGTGCACATGCAACAGTCCCATGGATTAACAATTGCATAATACAAATATATCAATACAAAGTTTTCCATTTCAGAACAAGCAAGACAACCCCATTAATGTAGGTTTATGGAATGTGTCTCTGCTCATAACTTTCAGTCACTTTTTCTTTTTCATAATTGCTATTTGCCATTTTCAGATTTTGCTAGGGACTGAGAAACTGCAAAAACATAATTGACATAAAATGAAGACAACTGTTTTCAACACTAAATGGGGAACAAAATCAATACATCTCTGAATTTTCTTACAATAATTCTCAGCATAAATCATAATATGTAAATAAAGAAAAAATTCTCAAGAATCATGAAGTGTATAAATTTGAGAGGTCTTCAGAGAAAGCCTTCCTAATAACGTCTCTCTTAATCTTGAAAGCCCCAGTGACTAGGCCAGATTCAGGAGTCCAAGGTTCAGAAAGCAATTTGATTTTTGCTGGAGTCTCAAACCTCTCCAATCGTGCCCTCTTTGCTTCCTGCCAACAGTAAAAATATAACCGAAAAAAATTGAATCTCAAATTTATAAATCGGAAGGAAGCTCATAATAATCATACAAGGGTGCCCGGCCTCTTTAGAGTTTGGAGTTAAATTCCTAAACATTATTAAGCTAAGTTCAAAAATCAGAGAAATCTGTTCACTGTAGATACCTTTTGGATTGAAGCAAGCACTTCCTTCTTTGTTTCTTCTTTCTGACACAAGTCAGCAAAGTCGGTAAAAGAAATTCCTTGCTCAGAAGCCCAATCTTGCACTGTATGCTGAGAGGCCACCACAAGGGCCACACAGTAACTGTGGAAGGGATCAGCATGCAACATGATATTTTCCACATAGGAGCAAACAAGGAGAGCAGCTTCAACCTGTAGGAAGAACATCAGTCCCTGAAGGAGATGAAATGAAGATTTACATTTCATCTCACCATATTCATACCTTGCCCAAGGAGACATACTCTCCATGCTGAAGTTTGACTATGTCCTTTTTACGGTCAATTATCTCAAGGCAACCATCAGCATGAAACTGCCCTATGTCACCCGTATAGAACCACCTCATTCCTCTCTCGTCAACCTTTCACAACAAAGAAAGAGAGAAAAGAGACAAGCATAATTAACCACACTCCTGACTACATCTATCTTTGGCTAGAGAATGGAAACTTTAGAACTCTACCTTGTATGATTCTTTTGTTTTTTCTTCATTTTTGAAATATCCCACTGTAACATTTGGACCACCAACGACAATTTCCCCACGAGGCGTTGGTGAATCACTAGTTAGATATCCACCTTCAGGCCAATCAATTAACTGAGATAGAAAAGACGAAACGTTAAAATGAACCAGGAAAAAAAGAAAAAAAATGACAAAAAATAAAAAAAGGATTGATGCCCGTTATGCAAGCTATTAAAAACTCAACATGTTAAGGTATCACCTATACATGTAAATATAAAGCTGTTAATTGACAAGAGCTTTAGAGGAAAGAGTGAGTGGACCATGAAAAATGCTATGGTGTTAGAACAAGAATCAGACTTCTGAGAGCCCGCCTCATCACGCGAGGTATATTCACTGCAATATTTCTATAATAAGCTTCCATCAATTTTTTATGTTGTTTAATCATTCATCATGTTGGACCAGAATTGTTATGCAACGAAACTGTCATGCTGGGCTGGATAGTAGGAGTACGAAGGGCAGGGACATAAGTTTCCAGTTGACAAATTGACAAGTCTGGGAAGAGTAGAACAACATGGAGAGAAAGGGATATGAGTTTCGACTGTCAGCAACAGACCGCCTCCGTTACAGAAGCTTCATGCTTTTGGCCAATCATAACCTTCCTCACGCACTGGCAGGTCCTTTTTCAAGGGTTGTTTCCTAACAATTTCCAGGGCATGTAGGACTTAGCAGGTTTAAAAAGTTCGTTTCTGTTCCTCTGTGCATCTCTATGATAGATAAATCCCCATGAGAAAGGGAAAACTTTCATGCAGTTTGGGACCGGATTTAACTGTTGAGATTTTCTCTAAATCTTCATAGATTTAAAAAGTTCGTTTCTGTTCCTTTGTGCATCTCTATGATAGATAAATCCCCATGAGAAAGGGAAAACTTTCGTGTAGTTTGGGATCGGATTTAACTGTTGAGATTTTCTCTAAATCTTCATAGATCTCTTCTAGTTCCTCAATCTTCATAGAATGTGGAGTTGAATTATTATAAGTTCTTTTTTCTAAACATTTCCTGAAAGTAGATGAGCTCATGAATTTGATTGAATTCCTTGCCTCACCCTAAGATGTGAGAGAAGGTCGATTTGACTTGAATCCTACACCTAATCCCCACTCCTACACACTCATAAACTCCAATGATCATTTTTTTTTCCTTCCAAAATGCGTGAAGTATCTGAAGACTTATCGCATGCCTAGCTTGAGAGTTGAGGCTCATGCTTCAGAATGATGCGCTGCAAAACTTCTTTCCTTATGCATTTGCTTCAGGAAAGATGAAAGGTGGAATACTTATAGTAAACAGAAATTGCTAAATGAATTTCTCTAAAACACATATTAGTAGCCAAACTAGGTGCATGTGTTGCTCCAAAAAGTTTTCATTTAAGCAGATTAGGTAAAGTACTTCAGTTATTCATTACCTTAATGAATGAGCAAGGAAGTGGAGCTCCAACACGACCAACAGACGTATCGTCGACCTCAGAGAATGTCGCACCAGCAGAAGTCTCAGTAAGACCATAACCTTGCCCTATTGGAGCACTGGAGATAGTCATCCAATTAAAATGTGATATTTAAGAAGAGAAAGAAAAATTAAGACAGATGTCAAAGGGTAAAAGTATCTGATAACATCACAAAGTATTCTTTTTCTACACCCTGTATTGGTGAAAACTAGAAATTCTAAGTAACTTCCTAAAATGCCCTTCATTCTATATTAGAGATACACATGACTTTTAATTGGAATCTTGTTTACTTTTTGGAAGGAAGCAGCAACTCCTACAACTGAGTTACCATAAAAAGTTTATTTAGTGCCATTTTTTTTCCTTTTTATTTTTAACAGCAAGTTTTCGGATTAGCAGCATGACCGCATTTGGTCAGAGGTTCATAACTTAAACTATAGGTAAAATTTGCTAGGATACTGACCCAAGACATATGTTGATGAATCTTTGAGTATCACCGGAGAGAGGAGCACCTCCAGACAGCACAAAGCGGATACGACCTCCCAAAATTGCTCGGACCTTTCTAAACACAAGAAAGCTCCAAAGAGCCTTTTCCAGGCCCCAAGCCCCAAACCAATTACCATTAACCGCAGACAACCTACGAGCATATGCCAAGTTAAACAATTTCTTTGATAATCCGCCCTTTGCATTCACCTGAAGTATTAAGAAGATCAGTAATGGTGGAAGTCACCTAACATTAGGAAAATTTTCACACAATCTAACAAGCAGACGCATAGATGAATACAACACACCCTTACGACATGCATTTATTTTTGCATATATGTATGTATTCAACTATATGCAGGTCAAATTTGACAAACCTTCTTAAGCACCCCATCACGGACACGATCAAGAATTGCTGGGACGGCTGTCATTAAAGTAGGCAACAGCACAGAGGCATCCCCCTTTGTTCCCTTTTTTATCTTGCTTGATGTATCAGTAAGTGTCAAAGGGGATCCATATCCTATAGCACTTCCAACAGCAGCCATCACATTCTATAACATAAAGAGTAAAGTAAGCAAAACCTACTGTTAAAAATTGATGCAGAATCCCTCTGAGCTACTGTACCAATAGAACCAGTTTACAGATCCAACATACCTCAGCTGCTAATTCAAGGATATGAGCCATGGGTAAATATGCCATATAAATATCCTTGCTTCCGATGTCAGGAACAATTGTCATTACAGCAGAAACAGTAGCTAGGACATTGGCATGTGTCATCATTACACCCTGTATTAAGTGGAAAATCCAATGTGAATCAGACATAGATAAAACTCTGATCGGCCTAGATAAACCATTTTTAAAAATAATGAACAGGTAACTGTCATGTGAACATGTGTTTCTGAACACAGGCAAGGTTAAGACGAACATTGTATCTGTTGTGAGAATTTCTTTAGAAGACAAAGAGATGTAATCAAAGTACACAAGAAGTACATAAGGAGCACCATTAAGAAAAAAAAGTTTTAAAAAATAAAGAACAAAGAGAGATTAAGAAAAGAAAACTAGAAACGAAAAATATCACAAAAGCCTAAAGAACTATAAGGAGAAGGAAGCACCATCCAAAGATACCGGGAGCAAATATGTAGCTTTTTGAGTTCTTAGTTTTAGAGAGAAATCTCCAATCCCAACTAAGCTATACCAGGATCTGCCAAAATGTTCACCAGCATTTAGAACCACCACTACATACAAAACCCACAAAGCATACCATTGCCCCTCTAATATCTAAAAGGACCATGGTGGACTAGCCATTTGAATCATGAAAACCAGAAACCTGCCTCACATTCACAGGTTGTACTACCAGTTTTGAGACATGACTGTTTTACATGCTAAATCTTAAAAAAAACAATAATCTAAAACTTATTGAGTCTCTTTGCTATTTTCCAATTACAAATGTGTAACTCATCATTTACATTCTATTCAGGGTTTTGTATTACTTCTCTTCTTTACTGTACTGCTATTACTGGTATGATGTGGTATAACCAACAGCTCGAACTAGCAAACTGGGAACTGAAAGCACTTGCTAGGGCTTTCTCATATTACAGAGAAATGTTACCGTAAACCATACTGAGGAAAGTCGTAAGCCCCCTCCCTCCTATAGATAGATAGACAGCCAGAGAGAGAGAGAGAGAGAGAAAATGAAAGCAATGGACAAAGATTGTTGAAAGAAATGTTGAGAGCTTCAATATCCCATTAACAATCAACCATTCAGAAACCAACTGAGATAATTTATCAGGTGCAGAGGTGAACGAACTTTATAGAAAATACAAGAACTATGATACACTTCAGATGCTTCTAACCTTAGGCATTCCAGTACTCCCACTTGTATACATTATAACTGCAATATCAGCAGAAAGAGGTAAGTCAGCATCAAGAGGATTGTCTCTGCCAAGTCTCTCCACATCTGCAAATGAAGTAATTGCCCAGCCCTTGCTCTGCTCAACAAATGAGGCAGTAGATGGGATTTCATCATCCATACATATCACGCGTTTCACTGTGTCAAGTTGTCCACTTATGTCTATGATTTTCTGGAGTTCTTTGTGCCCGCATATCACAGTAGTAACTTCTGTCTGGAATAAAGGAAGAATAAGAAATAACATTAACCAATATTGAGTAACAATAAGAGCTAAGAGGCAAGGAACTGGAACATGAAATAGCACATTAATTCTAATATTCATCTCTACAAGTGGATTGCAACATTGTGGATGCTTATTGGAAATTACCAATCATGTGAAATTGGAACATTAATTGATTAGTAACTCGTCAATAGCCTATCCCATCTTCCAAGCTTTTGGTTACCAACCTAGACACTCTTTAACTAGGTATACATACAAGAAAGTTAGAACTTCAATAAGGGATTGCTAAAATTAAAGGAACTAATGTTCATATCTCACCAAAATATGGAGCAAATCATATATATATATATATATATATATATATAATAATAATAAATAAAAAATGAAAGTTTCTACAGGAATGTCTGAAACAGCTGTTTAATAAACTAGGTCTCCCAAACACTTTCCTAGCTTCTTCATAAAAAACAACAATACCACCTTCAAAAATGTTTTCAATAGCAAACTTCTATGACACTCAGTAGTTCAACACAGAAAATAAAAGACATATTTTCCTCCTTTTTTTTTTTGAGGGGGAGGGGGGGATGATTCTGAAAGGAAAATCAATACCTGAGAAATCATAGCATCTCTATAAACCTGGGCCACAGACTTTGCACAAAGAAAAGTACATATGCTTTGAGATTAATTTTTTTTATCTAAAAATCTATCATTTAGATTAAATTAACATCCTGAAGTTTCCATAATTTGATAAATGAAGATCTACTCATTATAAAATATCAAGAAAATGATACGTAGTATATGGATTGAGAAGAGATCTAATAGTTAAAAAGTAATAAGGCTATATTCCTTAAGTTATACTATTACATGAGGCATACAGATAAAACATACAGCTTTTCTCATGTTTGAACTAATATTGTGGGGAAGGGTACGCAGGGAGTTAAAGCACCGCATTTCAGCTCCGTAACACAACATAAAATACCAACAGACTATTGGAGAGAGAGAGGGAGGGAGAACCTCATTTAATGAGTGACATAAAGCTTCTTCCCCCAAAGATGCATATATAGTAACGACAGTGACATTGCGCCTAAAGCAACCCTGAAATAGAAAACTGTATCAGCTATATAATAAACTCTAAAAGGCATAGGCAGAAGTATAATACATAGCTGTCAATGCTTATATGATATTTCATGCCACTATCATCCTCAGATGCACTGTGACTAAACAACCTACTTCTCGAAAAATATACCTCAGATAAATTAAAATCAAATCATACGTGCAATAGAAACATAGTTTTCATAAAAATTAAAAATCCTGCACATAAAGATCATTAAATTCAGTAAAAGAATGATCTGTTCTATATGTAACAGGATACATAAGACAAGCACCTGCAATGCAATGAACCATTCTTCTCTTGTGTCAGCAAAGATTGCTACACGTTCTTCACTTTTGTGCCCAATTTGAGCCAAACCAGAAGCAAAGTTGCACACAGCTTCAAATGCTCTCCCAAACGTTAGCCACTCATAGTCTCCCAAATGAAGCTTCTCAAAGGACCTTCCATCTTCAGCGACTTCAATCTCCCTCGAAATCAACTTCCTAGTTCCAAGAAAGTGTTTATCTCGGTGCTTCCTGCACGACTGCTCGAAAAGTTCTGCAAGAGTTGAGATACCTTCCCATGCTGTCTGCACCGGGGAAGTGAACCGGCGGTTTCGGACAGCATACCCAGGTTCCCCACCAACATCAACAACCAACCCCCGTTTCCTTGAATTCTTCGAATTCCGAAGTATAAGAGTAACTACGAGAGGAACAAGGACGCCAACAATATAGGCACTCATCTTTCGACAACAGAGTCTACCAATTTATATCCTGACACAGGGGATATACCCAATAAACAAGGCCTACAACAAACATAAAACCAAGTCTCACAAATAAATAATCAGATCAAAATGAAAGGTTGTCGAATTAATTGAGTTCCAGAAAAAAAGAGAAAATCCTGAAAACATATGTAGAACAGGTTTGTAGGACCTCATCAACAATTACCAATAGTTGATTTGTTCAATAATAGCCAACCATTTAATTGCAAGCAGTCATGTTTCGGTAGCTAACACAAGTCAACGAACAAAACAAACTATCCTTCAACTCCTCATAAACTAAGCAAATAATACATTACAAACCCACATTAATCCTATACGCACAGATAGTATTGACATAAACTGTAGTTAGTTTCTTACAAAAAACAGATAATTAACTCCAATGCTCTTGATGGTAGAATGAAAAGGCATACATTTTCAAGGAGCACCAATGTAACGCATATCCAAAAAACCAAATTTGAGGAGGCGTGAGTTACAGGAAACAGAAAACAAGCAAAACCCATTTCAGAAACACAGGTTGATGAGCCAAACAGTACCTTAAGCTTTGGACTCTGAAGCCGAAGTGCTGAAAACAAGAACGGAGTTTTTTTAAGTGACCAGCATTGCAGGAATGCAAGCAATGAACTGGAAACTTTGACTTGTTTGGGATTATATAGAGGCCAAGGATCTAAAACGATGACGTTCTGGGGTTGGCGGCTGTTTGGTGAGGCGGAGAGATCGAGAGGAAGGAGGTTGGAGTTTCAGTCTCAGAAGCGCTTCGTGTACTGTCTATGTTGCCAATATGTGCAGTGCACACCGCAGTTTCGTGATTGAGAGGGAGTGGCAAAAGTGTAAATTTGATTTATTTTTCGAGGGTGTACACGTGGGGATATGGGTTATGCATTGGTGAATCTGGGCCGTGCAATCTGGATGATGGATAGTGTGTGGCGTGTAGTGCATGTGGCCCAGATGGCATACAACATTGGACTGTTTGATCCTAGCGGTTCAAAATGTACGTCTATAAACGCTGGAATTTTCGTTGTCAAAATCGAATAGAGCCAAAAAAAATAAAAATAAACAAATAAATAAAAAATAAAGAGGGCCGCTATACTTACACCTAAATTCTCACACATAAATCCCTACACCCTGACGTAGCATGACCACATCAATTTTTTTTTTTTCCTTTCTTCTTTCGTTTTCTTCTTTTGGAAGCCAAGACCGGCACCAACTACCCCGACCACCGGCGGTGTGAAGCGAGACACCAAACCCACGTTGGTGTGCGTGGGTTTCCAGCCAGACCCACTAAACTGACACCGAAAATCCATCACATCCGAGTGTCAGCCGTCACTTTCTCCCCTCTAGCCGGACGTCTAACGAGTCCAGCACTCTCTCTCTCCAGTAGATCTCGTGGAGATTGGCGATCCACCGGAGGCGGGGCTTCGGATTCAAGGCGAGGACGTCCGGCAGGCGACTGAAACTCGGGAACAAGCCATGGAATCTGCCGACTGGCGAGAGAGAGAGTTGGTTCAGGGAGAGAGAGTTTTTGTTTTCAAAAAAGAAAAATTTAACGTGATAATGCCACGTCAGAATGTAAGGATTTGGGTGTAAAGTTTGGGTATAAGCTTAGCATTTTTCAAAAAGGATTGGTCATCGTTAACTCGTTGTCTCAAGCTAAAACGGTAATTAACCAATGCGATGGAAGGGTGAACACAGTATGTATTTAATCGTTCATATTAAAATTTATAATTTTAATTTGATATATATATATATATATATATATGGACTTAAGGGCCAACATGCCCATATAAAACCGATATACCAATTAACTGACCCAAGCTCACCAAATTATTGGCGCACAAGATTCTTTCTCACATCACTTGGACAATTTTCATAACCACCTGGTGAGCCCCTCTACAAAGACCATCATCGTGGAGGATCCAAAGTAGTTGAGGTCAGGCAATTATAAAAAGTAACCAAAAACCAGATAAAATGGACTTTAAGTCCCCCAAAACTTTGCATTATTTTTATTTTAAACCATTTTCTTAGTTACATACTGACTTAAGCTTCAGAGATATTTCTGTCAATTCATACTCACAAGCTCCTTTGCGTACTTCTCTCCTCCTTTGCAGGTGCTTCCAATTGATATGCTAGCACGAGAAAAACCGTTCTAACAAATATGTTGTCAAGTTATTTAAATTTTTTTAAATGATATGTTGCCATGTATACCATTAAATGCATTAACAACAAAATTGAATCGTGTAAAGAATTCTCTTCATTTTACTTAAAACAGGGAAAATCTTAATTCATGAAAGTTAGCGGTAATTTTTTTTTTTTATCACTCAAATTTACTTAAAATAGGGAGAAGCCCGAGCCTTCAAAGTTGGCGGTTGTGATTTTTTTTTTTTTTATCTCTGGACCACCCAAATTCAAAAGATTTTTTAAGTGGATATGGGGAGGGATTTATGACAATTAAAGTGACTGAAAACGACTAAGATAAAGTAGCAATCAATGGCATAATTTGTTAGATTTTAAGGTAAATTTGTGGTAAAATGATTAAAATATGAATTATTGTTTATTATATGATTCAAATGGTTGTATTATTTTTACAAGATCTAATAATTTTTTTTAATTAATTATATATTATTTATTAATAAATATCGAGATAATAGAATCTGAGTCATAATAATATTTTAAAAATAATTCTGTCATAAACTTATAAAAAAAGTTTATAGGGATATAATACTACTTAATGATACATGTGATGAGTAATGTATAAGGAAGTAGGTAGGGCAGTTGAGCAATTAAGAAAATTCGAAAAGTAGAAAGTGAAGGGTCAACGGAGATTATGGTTGGACAATAATGAGGGTTATATATATATATATATATATAATAGCTATTTAATATATAAAATAGCTCTTCTTAGTTTATAAAAGTATCACAAATGGTAGAGGTTGACAATTATAAATGCAGTTAATATAAATGGAAAATCCCACCATGATCATATACAACAATCTAGGAAGAATAATTCATAACCATTTCCTTGTATAAAGAAAGTGCTTCATCAACTCTTTGTTACTTGCAATATTTAATACTAGTGTAGTGTGTGTCAAAGGCAATTGGATATAAATTTGGAGTAATGCTATATACCACATGTTTATCCCATAATGATGTGTGTGACAGTCTCAACCAATCTTTAAATTATTATTTATTTTAACAAAGACGATCCAAAGGTTGGTTGTGACCGACTAAAAAGCGTGTTTTTGCCTCAAAGGTTGATACCTGTCTGTTACTCTGAAAATATGGTGAAGTTTGAAAGAAAATCGTAGCAAAAAGGAAGAAAAAAGATACAAACGTTATACAGTTACAAGAAACTTCAAGATTTCAGTTTGGGGCAGGTCTTCCGTCTGATGAATCTTGTGAATTACGATGGGATCCTGACCCTGTGAACATCTCCATCACAGATCTCAAAGCTCCTGATAGCTCCTCGGGCATTTGTTCTCCAAAATTCAAATTGATGTTCCCCCCTATTCTTATTTCAGGCTCATCCGCCCCATTCGCATCACCCTCTTCTCCATGCCTGTCTTGAGAATTCTGCCCCTGGTATGGATTTGCGGCATTTGCAGCCATGTTCATAAACATGCTTGCAAAATCAGTAGGGAGGGCAGCAGTGTGAAATGGCATAGAAGTAAATGGAGGCGGTGTAGCATGACTGCTTGGCCCACCTGTCGACTGGTTTTGGGATTCTCGATCACTACGACTTGCTGAATTTCTGTTCTGTGTTGGATTAGAGAAAAGGTAAGTTTCCAAGTCGACAAAATATCGGACCGCATAACAGAAAATTAATTTGAAGAACAATAAGCTATGAAGTAGCAAACTCCAAACAATGGCAATTAACTATTGAAACATGTTTTAATATTTGCACGACATGCGGCATGCGATGGGGGATAACAAATGCTTATATGTGTTTTAGAAAAGCATTTGGATAGAAACCCAAGAAAGCTATGTTTTATCAATGTGGTCAAAAGTTGTGGGAAGCAATAAGCATATGATCCTTTCATTTAGCCCCAACTCCCAAGGTTGATGAAGACCTTTAAATATTTACAACTTTATAATCTCATCAGTAATATTGCAAAATATGAAAAATCATATTTAGTTTGGACTCTCAAACATATAATGAATCATAATTAACTGCCAGCAGGCCTGGTGCCAAAAACTAATGAAAACATTATACCTAATTAGACTTGCTAAAGTTAGAACATTAATAACTGTCATGAACTCACACCCCATGTATACAAATCTGTGCTACATAAGGAAAATATCGTTTCACACGTCTACAATATTAAATGAGTTCAGTGAGAGGTGAAAGACTTCAGCATATATGCAGGAATTCAGCCAATCAGTTTTAAGTAAAACAGGTGTGAACTCCAGGGATTTCAAAAGAAGGCATCCTGTCCGAAATAGAAAAATAGTAATATGTCATATCCTTGGTCAGAAAAAGGTTAATGAATCATGATTTTAAGGTTTCCTAAATGATTCTTTCAAAATAAAGAAGTAATCATGTCAAACAATACGAAGTGTGCGCTGCCAGCTATCATCAACCTTCATGTAAACACGATAGACCTGTGCTTTTATTATTATTATAACCCTGCAATTCTTTCTTAAGATGAGACTGAAGTACACATACCCAATGTCCTCTGCGTTGTTCTTCCCTCAATTTTTGCTCAGCAACCTGGTAACAACACCGTCATAAGTATAAAGTTGAAGAAGAAAAAGTAGAGGAAGACACAGAAGAACTGACCCGAATATTTTCTTTGACAGATTCATTATTTGGATCCAATTGCAAGGCTGCACAGGTAAATCTCAAAATTAGAAATGAAAATGTTTACTACTGCTCTTATTCACAATAATTCAAAAACTACAACATTCACACCAATACAGGTTATGAATGGACTAGTAACATTTCCAAGGATAATTCTAGAGATTGACTGACCACTATGAAGCAAATGTTACAATTTTTTTTTTTTTTTTTTGATAAGTAGCAAATGTTACAAGTTCAAACCCCATCATTTAAGGTATCAAAGGGGGGGGGGGGGGTGCGGACAGTACAAATTCCATAAAGATCCACCTAGAAAGTATATTTATTCTTCACTCACACAATTATGTCTTTTAACTATTGTGTTGGAGATGTAATTGATTACATATAACAACACATGATAATTAAGGAGATGATCTATGAAAAGGTGATGCTTTATCAAATCGATAGGGAACAGTTTAGACTACTTAGATGGTTTAAATGAGAGCTAATGAGGGGTGTAAATGAAGTAAGCTGTTCACAAACAGCTTCAAGCTCAACTCAAAAAGCTTGTTTATACTTTTGAATTTGGTAATGACCAATGCCCAAAAATCAAACAAGTAATATAAAGCTGGGCTTACTTTCAATTTGCAAACATGCTTGCTAACAATGAGTTTAACGAGCAGGCTTAATTTAGGTTCAGTTATTAGGGAAAAAAAATATATCACATTGCTTTTATATATGCTATACAGATGTCTATCAGTCAATGAATGAAGCTGAAAAAAAGAAGAAAAAAAACACACGAATGTTTAGAATTCAAAATAGCAAGAAATGACAACAAAAGAGGGTTAATGGTTATGAAATGACTCACTAAATAATTATTAATGATGCTTTTCCATGTTCCAGAGTTCACAAACTCCTCTAACCAGTTGCCCCTCCCAAGTGAAATGCTATCAACCCTTGTGGTGAGGTTCTGCTGAGTCATACCACAGACCAATATTCAAATCCCCCAGGAGTTGAACACCTTCACCAATAGTATGCATGCATAGAAATGTCCTAAGTATCAAAGAAAATTCTATTTTCTTCCAACAGACATGCATAGCATAAACAAAAACATAATGTGCATCAATTTTGGTGAATGAGCACTACCATGGACACTTAGGAATTAATCTGTTACCCACCTTTCTTAAATCCTTCATTAATAGCATCACTGTAGTTCCCTTGTGCATAATAAGCTAACCCCAGACGACTGTATGCCTTGCTATAATTTGGGTCAATTTCAATGGATTTCATGCAGTCCCTGATTGCTTCAGTATAATTGTGGATCTGAGTGTAAGCCGCTGCCCTGAATTACAATGAGCTTTCCTTCAGGTATTTGAAGAAGACTTGATGCTAAATGTCATTGACTGAACAGAAAATGTCCTTTATTTTTCTTTTCTTTTCTTGATAATTGAGATACATCAAACCTAACAAGAGACATAGAACTTGGCCCCAAACTGTGCCGTGCTTGTGGGTGGTTTGCTTTGGGGGGGAGGGGGGGAGGGACTTGGGATTGGGATCTTGTTTCTCCCACCCACCTTGGCATAGAAGGTTTAGTCCAGAATTCTAATTCACATTTAGATCTTTATTTTTTTCTCGTCACTTGCTGAGGACCTTAGCAATAATAACACTATTATTTGGCATTGTAAATAATCTCAGTAGCATTATGTATTAAGCACCTAGGTGAGTTTTCTGTTCAGCCCCTACCCCGACCTTCCCCCACCACCTGAGACAATTTAGTTCACCTTTCAGCGGTTGGTATGGCACCAAACCAGTGCATATGCATAGCCTTATTGAATATGATTTTATATTTCAGGCTTTGAAAATTAAGAAGTCTTGTGCATTTATAAAAAAAGATAAAAGGCCAAATTCACTGCCAACAATCACAAGAGCACCACTCAAAAAATATATTTCTTTTTCTGCAACATGTAGAGATATTCTGTAAGAAGTAGAACAAGAATTCATATAAAACTAAAATATACAAAAGAAAAAAGTATGCAGCCGTAGTGCACCTGTTACAGTAGTAAACAGCATTATTTTCACAAAGTGCAATAGCACAATTGTACAACTCAATTGCATCAGAGTATAGCTTCGACTGCATGGCCCTGTTACCTGACACAGACAAGTTTACATAATAAAGTCAGCTAGGGCATAGATCAGAGAACATGAATATTGTCAAGAACATATCGCTTGAAGAGCAATACCATTTGGACCTCGATAAAGTAGCATCCACCAAAGTGTTCACATTCATTAAGGCATATATCGATTTCGATTTTTTTTTTTTTTTGTTATGCCATATATCTCATTGAGAATGTTTACTCCTTGTGTATTTGGGTTGTGCAATTGCGCTTTTTAATGAATTCATTGAATTTTGCAATTACTTATCAAAAAAAAAAATCTCATTGAGAAGACATGTAACTGATAATTGGCACAGGTTATACAATAGCAATGAGGAACAATAAAAGCCAGTTTTCTCATACTCTCTTGCGAACTTAAAAATACCTTGCGATTTTAAAGTCTCAGCTAGGTTGTTTATATTAATTGTCCGGCATCCAGATCTTTCCAACTCCTAGCATAGCAGAGAAATTTTTTCTCGTCAAAAAAGGATTGTAGAGGAAAAAGAATACAAATAACTTAGGAATCAACAAATACACGACTAAGTGTAATATTTATACCAAATAAAATACAGTATAAAACCATAATGAGCAAGTCACAGACTAGTATTGGATAACAACCAACAAACGATCAAAATGGCTGAACAAGAAACATGTGCAAAATTAGGTTTTCAGATGGGTACAGGATTTTGAATCACAAGCAAAAGGATATTGGCAATCATGTCATATTAATTTCAATTCATTGAAGAACTCATGCATTGAACCAAAGTGGAATTAATATAGATGGCAAACAACACTAACAACCCCACTCTTCAGTGTCTTCATCTACATGCTTGGATGCAATACCACAAGAACAATGAGGATATAGGATTTTATTGTAATAGAATGTCCATGGGAAACTTTTATCTTTTGACTCCGCCTCGACCCCTAGGGGTGGGCAGATTTCCGCCATTCCAACCGCTGACAAGATGGTTCCGACTCGCACAGGTTGGCTTCTGCTGAAAGGCGGAGGCGGGATTGGACGCAATTTTGGTTTTCGAACAAAAGTCAAAGGCAGGGCCGGAAACGTTTGTATGTTTCCGGCTGCTTCTGACCCGACCCAACCTGCCTCCGACAAAAAATTAAAAATATAATAGCAAAACGATGTTGTTTTGCGTTTAATTTAATTAGATATTTTGAAGTTACAACGTTTTCGTTTTAAACCAATATATTATTTTCACCGTTTTGTGCCATTCGTTCTCACTTCATGTCTCCCTTCCCTTCTCTTGTATCTCTTCGCACCCACCTCACCACCACAACCCCGTGCTCATCATCTCCCTTCCCTTCCACCATATCATTGCTAAACTGCATTGCTGCCCCGCACCTCCACCTCACCAACATCTTCTTCTTTTTTTCTTAGTCATTGAAAGCGAAGAGATCTGTCTCAGATCTCTTCGTCTTCGTCCGACAAAGAGATCTGTAGCAGATCCCTCTTCAGACGCTTCTGCCCGACTCTGCCTCCGACATACGCTTCTGCCCGACTCCGCCTCCGAAATACGCTTTCGCCCGACTCTCAATGGTCAGGATAGAATAGAACATAGTGTTTCTTAAACTAACATAATTTGAGCACCAGCACCACCCATGTCACTTTATTTGTTTAAACAATGATTTTAGATACTATACTCACCATAGAGTTGGATGATTGTCAGGAACATGATCATCCATCATGTGTAAAATTGGATTTGAATGGTTTAAGTGGCTACAGGCTGTCTTCTCTAAAGAAGCTTCCCTCCAACATCTTCATTCAAAAAATATGACCTCCCCTCTCCTACATCCTTTTGAATCTCCAAAGAGAGAGGGACGGGAAGATGCTTCAGATATGAACTGCTCATTTTATGTATTTCAGCCATGTGATTTTTAAAGCAATAATATTTTAGCTTCTTCTTCTTCTTCTTTTTCTCCTTAATTGAGTGTTTCTCTTGTATACTTATTGTGTACATGGGTTACGCCCATCTGCACTTTTTTATAAGATTGAATTACTTATAAAAAAAAATATACATATTTTAGCTTGTCATGGCATATGCAAAGCATGGATATTCCTTGGAGATGCTACATGAGGCAAGAAGATGACCAAACATTAAAGTTGACCCGAACCCACATGGCAAAACTGAAACTGCATGCATTAGAACAATAAATTCAATGATATTCTCATGCAATTTCTAACAATATTCTGATGCAACTAGATATACAAGTCCAACTATTGGATGCAACATGTATAAATTTACATCAAAATAAATCATACAGATAGAGCATCATGAAATAAACGCGTTGCTTTCTCCAATTGGACCAAGTCATCATTTCCATCAGGCATGGTTCTGAAAAAGTGAATTTTCTCAAGTGCAGCAAAGAATTGACCAAAAAGCTCATCTTTAGAGACTCCTGCCACATGGTCAATAAAAACATTAGCCCAAAACTTCTAATATTTAGGAAGAATTCTAAACAAATCTCCAGCTCAATTCATTGCAGAAATAAAGTCTTAAAAATTGAGATCATCTCCACAAAATATATTTCTTAAAACATTTAGACAATTTCTTATTTGCCAAGATAGATTTTGAGAAATTTATTTCCATTTTCTTATAGGTAAATAGTACTCATCCACCCATCTGGGATTGAACCCGTGAGCAGACCCTAATATCCCTTGTTCATGAGGGGAGGAGGAATGCCATTTGGTTCAAAGACAGTTGGCACCTTTTGAACAATTTCTTAAAATCCAAGAACATTGAAAAATCCTTATTACCAGAGATAAATTTAGCAATTTCCCCAAATGATACTGACCCCTATGCAACAACATTATCACCGCTAGGCCATTCTTATCCATTTAAATTTTTTTACTATTATAGAAAGCTTCCCTTTCTCTTCAAGGAAATAATAGAAAAAAATCTCAATTTAGAATTTGTTTCAAGATATTAAAAACTCCAAGTCTACTATATTTAACCAAATTGCAAATCTACATATCTGTAAATTTTCTGCTGAAACGTATAGCTAAATCTTTTTTCAACACTAACCAAAAAAGTTTGTTTCCCCCCCCCCCCCCCCTCCAACATATGCAGGGATATCTCTATGTCGTGTCATATTATATAGTTTTGCTCATAGATTCACCCAATACCAACTAGTTTCCCACATGTTTGCATTATTAGAAATCAAAACCATATATTTCATAACCAAAATAGCCCTCTAAAATATGATTTCTTTCCTGTAATCATTTCTCCTTCTTTACTAAAAAGTAGAGTCCCACATGCAGATATATTTTATATTGCAACACACAAAAAAGTCAATTATACGACATTACTAACAGAAGTCGGCAAAATAAATGAGTTCCCAATAGCTTGTCAAAGCTAAAAGGCTGTTCAGAAAAGCTGAAAAGCTATTTTTTTTTTTTTTTAATAAGTAGAAAAACTGAAAGGCATTATAGATGCAACACCTTTTCCTGTAGAGATTTTGTGTTGATAATGATTTTGGTTCACAAAAACCAGAGTAAATTCTGTGTCCAATTCTAAAACAAAGTCTTAGCTTAAAAGATACTATAACAAGAAGGATACACAGTAAGAGAAAGATGAACCTAGAAAGAAATTGCTTCAGCACCAAAACAAGAAAAACATTACCCTACCTGATACATAAGGTTTCCCCATCCAATCCTCACCCTGCTTAAGTTGGAAAACACAAAAGAGTCACAACTCAATAAACCAAAGCACAGCATATAATAATCGCAACACAATAAATTCCAAATGCAAGCAATTTTGAAGCATCATCAAATTTATATTCTCAGATAAAATAAACCAAAGGAAAAGCCACAAGAAGATTGTAAAAGACAAATATTTTAACATCACAATATCATCAAGAAGAAATGATGAAAACAATATTTCTTTTTTAAGAGTAATCAATAATTATCATTATCATTACCTATCAAAAAAAGTAATCGATAATTATCATTAAAAGCGTAAAGGCACCACTAAGTATATCGGAAGTATACAAGAGGAAGCACATAGCTAGAAGGAACAAAAATGATAAGGAAATCACTATAACTAATTGACAAAGGAGAAACATAAGCATCTGTCCAAAGATACAAAGTTCTAAAGAAAAATGACTTAATCTCCTCTAAAGTCCTCTCATAGTACTCCAAACTTCTGTCATTCCTTTCCTTCCATAAACACCATAAAAGCCACGTAAACACTATCTTCCACACAGCTGCCAGCAATCCAAATGTAATAAGCCACGTCACAATGAAGAAGAAAATAGTCCACGGACTCCCCATTCCTCTTACACATAAAACATCTATCCACCACAATGACATGCCGCTTCCTGAGGTTATCCTTGATAAGGATCTTACCTAAAGCCGTTGACCAACCGAAAAAGGCCGCCCTCAAGGAAGCTTTAGTCCGCCAAATACTCTTCAAAGGGAAGCGGCAAGGAACAATAAAATGATCTAACCTTAAACAACCATCGTTTGGAGGATACCCACCACAGCGTATCTTAACTTTCTCGTCTCACTATAGCAGAATAAAACACCCTTGAGAAAGAGGCAAAGACATCCACCACCCAATCATAAGCCGCTCTATCAAAGCTCACATTCCATTGATTGGAACCACCATGAAACTCCAAGTAAGCCGCAACAGAAGCATCCTTTGCACAGACAATACCAAATAGAACTGGAATGGCCTCCTTAAGGGCCATATCACCACTCCACTAATCATGCTAGAATTTGATCTTGAAACCATCTCCCACTTCAAATTTGGTGTGGAACGTAAAATTCCCCCAACCCCTCCTAATAGACTTCCATAACCCCACACCAAACGCACCAGAAGGCTCAATAGAACACCACCCACGCCACAAACGGCCAAATTTAACATCTACCGCCACTCTCCACCAAGCCTTTCTCTTATACACATAACGCCAAAGCCATTTACCTAAGAGAGCATGATTGAACATTCGCAAATTCCGAATTCCCACCCTCCCTCAAAGAGCGGCAAACAAACATTGGACCAACTAACCAAGTGATATTAAACTCTTCACCTAGCCCACCCCATAAGAAATAATGTGAAGCTTCTCAATACGATTTACAACACTCGCAGGGATATGAAAGAGGGACATGAAGTACGTAGGAAAATTAGAAAGTGTGCTCTTAATAAGGGTAACCCTACCACACTTGGACAAGTACATCCTTTTCCAAATAGTCAATTGTCGCTCTATCTTCTCAATAACACCATCTCAAATATGTTTAACCTTGTAAGAGGCCCCCAACAGTAGGCCAACGTACTTCATCGGCAAAGAGGAAACCCCACAACCTAGAATGCCAGCCAACCCTTCCACATGATCAACATTCCCCACAGGAACTAAATTTGAATTAGCCAAGTTAATCTTTAAGCCCGAAGCAGCTTCAAAGCATAAAAATACGCAACGCAAATGACGAAGATGATCTAGATTAGCACCACAAAAGATCTAAGTAGCAAACAAAAGGTGAGAGAAAACAAATCCACCAACATTACCCACAGAGAAGCCAAACAACAGCCCACCCCCCCCCCCCCCCCCGCGGGCCCCCTCACAACAACATAAATCATTCTACCTATCCCCTCCATCATAAGAACAAACAGTAAAGGGGATAGAGGGTCCCATTGTCTCAACCCGCCAGAACTACTTAAAAAACCTGTTGGAGTGTTGTTTACTAAAACTGAAAAACGCACCAAAGAAATGCAATAAGCTATCCAAGAGCACCATTTCCCCCCAAAGCCACACCTCCTCAGCATATACAACAAAAAGGCACAATTCACATGATCATAGTCTTTTTCTAGATCCACTTTGCAAATAAGCTCACCAGACCTGAATCTACTATCAAGGCATTCATTGGCAAAAAGAACAAGATCTAGGATTTGCCTACCTCTTATGAATGCATTTTGCGACTTAAAGATAATCTTCTTCAACACCATCTTAAGTCTGTTTGCTAAAATCTTAGCAATAATTTTGTAAATACCCCCCACAAACGTAGCATTAAGGCTCCTGAAATGAGGGCGATAAATGTAGCATTAAGGCTCCTCTCAAACTTGCCTCTAGCATGGAAGTCACGAAAAACCTTCATGATATCCTTTTTTAAAACATTCCAGCAAGCTTGGAAGAACACCATAAAGAAACCGTCAGGGCTCGGCGCCTTGTCACCATTCATAGCTTTCACTACCCCCCACCTTCTCTTCCTCAAAATCTCTCTCCAACCAACTAGCCTCGGCCTCCTCAATGGAATCGAAGGAAAGGCCATCCACCAACAGCCTCCAACTAAAATGTTAGGTGCGTAACTTCTGATAAAATTGGACAATGTGCTCGCTGATCTCCGCTTGGTTGGTAAAAATAGTACCATCTACCAACAAGGAGTCAATGGAATTCTTCCTTCTGTTGGAGTTAGCCATAGTGTGAAAAAATTTAGTAGACTTATCATCCTTCCTTAACCACAACACCCTGGATTTCTACCTCCAACTCACCTCCTCCATAAGAATAGATCTTTCTAACTCGCCAACAATTTCTGCCTTCTTCATTTTCTCCTCAATGCCCAAGGTCCTTTCTTCTTAAAGGACATCAAAAACACGTAGCTCTTCTGGGAGGATCTTCTTCTTCCTCTCCACAATGTCAAAAACCTCCTCATTCCATCTCTTTAAATCAATTTTCAAAGCCTTGAGCTTGCTGGCTAAAATGAAGCTCAGTGAACCTTGACAATGATAAGAGTCCCACCACTGTTTCACATTGTCCACAAAACTTTCAGAATTTAGCCACATGTTTTCAAATTTGAAGGACCTACTACCCCTTAGAACGTCACCACAATTAAGGATGATTGAGAAATGATTCGAACAAAGTTTAGGGAGCCTCCTCTGGGATACACTAGGAAACTGGGCTTCCCATGCTGGAGAGACAAGGAATCTATCAATTTTGGACCAAGCGGAAGAGTCCAGAATGATGAAAACAATTCTTACATTAAAAAAAAAAATCAATACTTGATCACATTAAGCATATGCAAACATTTATATGCAATTGTTTCAATTCCCCCAACATGATAACAAAAAACAACCATATGTACGTAGAAATATCATCTATAAAACCTATAAAGAGTATTAAGAAACAGGCCACCTTTCCATTAACATATTTACTAGTGCTAGGGATGGCTCTATAATATGCATGCTTCAAATAAGTACAAATAGAGAAACACAATACTATCAAGATTTTTGATTATTAAACTTAGCATGCAATGCAGTACCAAATCAGAGTCCATATATCCCACTCAAGTCAAGGTTATCAGACTTAGGTATATTACAATTCCAAGTGCATCGCCTCAAGAAGTGGTTCTGTTTACATATGGCAAAAATTATCCAATAGACGATATAATATGGAGCATAATGCATATATTACATATACACCAAGTTCAACAGTTCAGAAAAAAATGCATCTTTTATTATATTAACAACAATAACAATAATGACAAAAATGTCAGCACTACTTATATAGTTATATTTAACATTCATGAAGTCCACTACAAGCCCTTTCACTCCCCTCTACCGAAATACATAATTCCTGTTACCTACAACTCAATGCCAAAACCTTACCTTCACCACATGCCTCCTTACTACGACATTTTTTCTAACCAATAATGCATAAACATTTCTTTGGTTCAAGAAAAATGATGAAGGATTCCAACAGAGCCCTTACTATGCCTAAATAGATGCCCCTACCAAAATAACGCCGCACTAACCTTAGAAACCATGTTGGTAGAGGCAACATCTGCACCCAACATTCCTGTCCCCATACATACAATAAATCCCATAATGAATCTGAGAGGAAAAAAAAATGTGTTCTAGGCGATATAAAGAATGTTAAAGCTAGAGCACCAAACTCTCTTGATTAACATCTTCAGAGCATGGTGATGAGATTTGGGATGGGGAGGCTGGTGATTCCCCGTACCCTTTGGGTGTTCTTCCTCCCAGCATGGCTTTGGATTGGGAGGTGGATAGCGTTGAGAATGAGGATCCGTCCTTGGCGATTCTGGATGCCTTTGAAGAGGACTTTCTTCTGGAAGCTAAGGTTGCACGTCCAAAGTCCAAAGGCAAGAGGGGGATTTTGAATTTGGTAAGCTCCATCAACTACGGTGATACAAGTGCGTCCACTTGGTATAGGAAAGTGAAGGCTCACGTGTAGTAGCGGGGAATGCTTCTTGAGGGTTCAGGTTTGAGGGTTTTTGGTTTTTGAAGGTTTGTTTTGGGTTCTTTTTTCTTTTTTGTGAGCTGCTCCTTGTGGGTTTTGAGTTTAAGGGCTTAGGTCCTTGTGGGTTTGATTGGGCTTCTTTTTGTGGGCTGATTTGGTTGTTCCTGTATATACTCCTTGTGTACTTAGGGGCGCCTTATGCTTTTTAATAAAACATTTCTTACATATCAAAAAAAAAAAAAAAAAAAATCTGCATAGTATGTACCGGGAGACCGTATAAGTTTAAAACAAAATATAAAAAAAATATATATATATATATATATATATATATATATATATATATATATATATATATATATTTGTGTGTGTGTGTTGTGTGTCTGTGTGTATAAATGAGGGAGAACAAACCGGAGAATTCGATGGCTCTGAAAGCTTAGCATCAGCAGTATTTTGAGCAGAGGATGAACTGGGAGCATCATCTGAGATTGCTCCATGACCAGAATCGGTTCTAGCTTCTGGATGCTCATTTTTTTCCAATGAACGAAATATGTCAACCAACAAATTGGGCTTTATCTGGTCATTGACAGAGGATGAACCAAGCTCAAACGCCTCTGTCAAACATTCCCTAGCAACTTCAAGACCTTCAAGATCAACACCAGGAGCAGGTTCAACTGTCCTAGAGGAAACACATCACCATCAAAAAAGGGATTCCAAAAGGCAAAATTGAAATTCTTCATTGAAAGGAAATTCTACCCATAATGCAGTCGCTCACAATAAACTGAATGTAAAATCTAGAAGTCAAAACATAGAAGCAATTCAATACCTTGAACATTTTGTATCAGGGATTCTCTTCAACTTACATACAGGTTTGGCTATTAAAAAAGTTATATATCTCAGAACAGACCCATCATCAAGCAGAAGAAAAGAAATCCAAAAACAGCAAAGAACAGTCTCTAGATAACGCTTCTTCTTTTTAGAAATCAACATCATCATATAAACTCTCTCAACCAAAATGGCTACTTCTTAATGATGATATTGTCAAGAAGATCATATGTGGCTTATCTTCAAAACACAAAAATGGCGCTAATAGGCACTAAGGTCTCAACGCTCTAGCCTCTAGAATCCTAGATGTTTACATTTTGACACCTCCAAAGAAATTTTGTTACACAATCTCTACCGGAATGCAAGGCTTATATAGTTACAGATAACGTAGAATTATTACCATTTTTCATGTCTTCTTAGAATCAAGAAAATTCCAGACAATTGATTACACTCGAAGCAAATAAATACATACACAAAGACTGCAAATTTCATTAGACTACAAGCAAAACCGATAAACAAGAAATTCACAATCTAAGCATAAGATTAAATAAATAGAAGCTGATACAGAGAAAGAGCGAGAGAGAGGACCAGAGTCGAGGAATTCCAGGAAGGCACGGACAATGCGACGAGAGATGGGGGAATCAGTCTTCAAGTTCAAGTTAGCCATGGGAGAGTGAGAGAGGGGCAATTGCGCATTGCAGAGGGGGTGAGCGTCACGCGGCGAATATGAGCGTTTCAGAGCTTTCTGGAGGTTTTGTGTTGCAGACTCAATGTTTGGCTGCAGGTTGATGCAAGTCCTCACACGGGAACGGAATAGGATCTGAGTCTGGATTATGAATAAATATTTCTTTCAATTTTCTTTTTTCTTTTTTTTTTGACATGTCCACATAAGAGGGGAGGGGAGATTCGAACTAGTGACCTCCATTTCATGAGGCGCAGTCCTCAGAATATTGAACTACCCCTTGAGGACAATATTTCTTTCAATTTTGGATTTGAAAATTTTTTTTGTTCTTATAAAACGCGATTCTTACATATATTTTTACATTTTTAAAGGCATATAATTTGTTAATATTAATAAAAATATATGTGATAATTACCTTTTTTTTTTAAAAAAAAAATGTCAATTTAATCCAATTTAGACAAAAACTTTGTACATGAATTATATGCTTTTTGCTTTTGCATTTCATTTCTTCAGAAGATTGTGATTATGACTCAAATTTCAAGTCAAACTCACATTTAAAAATCACTTTATAAGGAAAGGGAGATCAAAAACTTATATACACATGACTAAGATTGCATTTAATCTAAACATATTACGATTACCATCGAATTTTAGAGTCAAATGGAAAGTCAAGGGATTTAAGTTAATGTTTCAAGATCTAATACATAATTTGTGGATGTCTAATATTTACAAAATAAGAATTAGTTTTGTTTTGGTGTAAAGTGTTTTCTGTTGGAAAATGTTTTCAGCTAAAATAATTTTTTTATAAAAATGATTTCAGCTAAAAATATTTTTCAATGTTTGGCTCGTACAAAAAAAATAATATATATATATATATATATATATATATATTATATATATATATATATATATATATATATTTCTTATATTTTTATATAATATGAGGAACTGCTAGGAAGAGAGATAGACGATGACGACGAAGAGGAACTGTGTATAGAGGTAGAATAAGGAATTTTAGTATGGGGAGAGGGGAAAAATAAAAAATAAAAACTGCGGTGAGGGAGACATAAAATTAATGAGGAATATTTTCAATTTTGGAGGTTGATGCCCCGAGGCATAGCTAGTTCTTACCTGCTGAGTAAGAGTATGAAAATAGAAAGCCTTCGCGAGTGGGATTGAGATCTAATGCAATTACATGCCCATATTGCTTGCAATTTGAATAAATAATTGTGAAAAAGCCCTTGTAAGCCCACCTACTCGAGTTAATGTTCGGACATGCCGAAACTTGCTTGAACAAATAAACCTTATAAGTGGCCCTCTCACAATAGCCCACTCGGAGGTGTGGGAAAGCGGCGAAAAATGATTTATGCAAACGTCTCGTGAAGGTTATTTTCCTTAACCAATTAAAAACATTTTTAGATTGACTAATATTTTATGTCACGCCAAACACTCAAAAAGAAAAGAAAAGAAAAAATAAACATTTTACGCAAAAACAAATGGGCATAAGTCATCGTTTGGGGTATGAGTAATGTTGAAGTTTTTCAATTTATAGTTTCAAGACGCAATCCAACCTGTTGCACCGTTTGCTAAGAAATCTACTAAACTCTTCCTTAATGAACATATTTCCTTTCCCATGGGGCAATGCATATTTTACAATACACTTTTTCAAACAATTATCACGTTCATGATAGAGATACAAAGCATGTGAGGAATGATAAATAAAAAAAGTCAGAGATCTGCCATGCATGATTTTCCATCATCAGTGTCAGGTACTATACATGATACAACATCTTAGTGGACCCAATAGCCATATAGAATTACCATCACAAACATTATGTTTGGTTGAAATTTAGAACCCAAGAAGTTTGGAGTCCCCCAAAGTTAGGAACATACATAGTAGTATACTAGTTGTGCTTTATTTTGGAGACTTTTTGTGCCGGGTTTTAGGTGTTGTCTTCCCTTTCCTGTTGGAAATGCAGTCCCTCTCCAAGCTGGTCAGCTTCTTGGCCAGCTTCTTCAAAACACCACTTTGTGGTGCCCAGTTCTTGGTTTTTCAACCAAGATCCAAAGACGAGGCCTTTTTTTTTTGGCCAATTTCCTGTTATTTGCTTGTATTTGCTGCAGTGTATTTTCATTTTGAGACTGTTGACAAGGAACCCACCCCTATTTCAGTTTTAGGATCATCCAATCTTTCTTCCTTTCGAATAAGGAGTGCGAAGGATCCTACCTTGTGACTTTTTTCTTTATTTGATTAAAAAAAAAAAAAAGGAACGAGAAGGTATTAGAAAAATATATATATTAAAATCAAAGGAAAATGGATGGATCAAATGAACAAACCAGTGGAATTCAAACTCACATTTTCTTCATCTAGTATGAAGTTTATCATAAAACTCATCCTATTATTTACAGCATTTCTGTTTTGAAGTCGGTAACTAAGAACATAAGCACAGCATCTACACACGGGCATTCTTTGGCTAATCTGACTTGAAGGCTGCTGAGAGTCCTCAGGAGTGACTACTCAACTTCTCATAACCTTGAGTGACAGAATTCATAATTTTTGACAACCGGAAGAAATTATTGGCCCCGAAAGAAGTATGAAAGGTTAGATTTTTTGCCTCCTAGTTCTTTTGGCAACCTGAAATAAGCAAAGCAAAGCAAATATCAAACACAGCCATGCAGTATTTTCATCTGCAGTAAGATAACCCAAAAAACGCAAAACAAAAAGATCTGAAACTTCTGAAATCTAAATTGCAAGGGAGCCACGTGTAGTGCAGAGGGAAATATCATACTTCTATCATTAAAAGAGAGAGAAAAACATAATTGATCATTATTCCTGTAAGTACCATAAAGAGGTAAATTTAAGATACTTCTATGCAACCACTACAGGATATATTGATCATTATTCCTATAATATCATCAGTCCAGTGATTTTGTCCCTTTCTGGATCAAGCATCCTTTTCTAACTTCAAGAATTACTTTCCGCACCTTAGTATCTATTCACAAATTGAAATCCATAGATGTAAAAAAAAAAAAGATAATAATGCATGTTGTAAGACACCATTTTTTTTTTTAACAAAAAAAAAAAAAAAAAAAAAAAAACCAAATACAATTCTTGGAAATTTTTCTTGTTCTTTCAAAATGGAAGTAACAACAACAACAATAGTAATAGTAATAAGTTTCTATTAAAAGATTAACGTCATTGCTTTAGGTCTTAACCTTTTTTTGATAACTTACTCATCAAAAAAGATTAAGACCTAAAGCAAAGACCTCCTGTGAATTTTTTTAGCCCTTGTTCCGTTATATTTTACAGTTAAAGTGGATGCATATCTCTAGCAAGCGATGCCCAAAACGACCTAACAAGATAGCATGTTAAATTAAAAATTATTATCATCAGCCCTACAGAAGCTGAAGCTGAAAGTACCCCCCCAACAAACCCTAGTTTGCTTGGAACCATTGAAAGTATTGTGCTTGGAATGAAACTCTCTTTCTCATCGAGCTGCTCTTTAAACTATACGAGGAATTAATACTAGTCTTGCATCTTCATTTATGCCCCATATATTTACCTCCTTTCTTAAGACAGGACTACAAAATGAAAACCATGCGGCCACCCATATATTAGGGCCTACCCACAGGGGGTGTCAGCATGGTTTCACCCAAAAAAAGAAGAAAAAGAAAAAGAAAAAAAGAAAAGGAAAAACATCTCCCTTCTAGGAATAGTTTTTTTTATTAGTCTATATAAATAAAATAAAATAAACTGATTTGGGAATAGTTTTTTGATTCGTATAAACATCTCCCTTCGAGGAATAGTTCTCATTAAAAGGTCAAATAATGGGAAGAATCAGCTTTCAAAACCTGATTTGGGCATTGATTTATAATATAAGACCAAAATAAATATTAACATAAAGAGGAAAAGGGTAGTAAGGCTTACAGCATTTTCATTCAGATTGATAACTTCTGATGCTGATGTATCTACAGAAGTTTTCCGCCCCTTCTTTGCCTTTGCTGCACCCAGTTTACAGAATTTTATCCACAAAATAATCGTATCAGCTGTGTGAAGGACTTTTTTTTTTTTTTTTTGTAAGTTCTGTGTGAAGGATTTTGAGCGCAACTTCTGATGCTCCGAAAAAAAAAAGAAAAAAAAAAAGGCACAAAATCTGTCCATCTGATAATTTCTCTACAGAACAATATACATAAGCTAAATTCTTTCCTTGTGTTAGTCTGTGCATGCTTCAGGGATTTGACAGAGCATCTTAAGAGACAAAAGTTATGGCATATTTCTGATAGATTGGAAATGTAGCATACCATATGAAAAAAAGTGAGGCGATTTATTAGAAAGATGAAAGCGTATTATAAAATAGAGCTGAAGAAACATACGGCAGGAAAAAAAAGGAAAGTACTACTGTTTCAAATGTCAACAAAATCTGCCCTCGACACAAGTTGAATTGATAAGTAAACTATACGGGATTCATTCAAATCCTATGAAAATTAGAAATGCAGCACTGACTATCACACGAGTGATGGTAATGCAGAAGAGTTAACAAAAAAAAAAGTGCAATCTCTATTAGACAAATTTGTGGGACATTACCAGGAAGAAGAGTAGTTCTGTCAGAAAACTTTCGACATTCCTCAAATGGAGAGACTTTTTGCTGTTGGGTGGCAGCATCTCCAATTGCGTCAACAGCTTTCTTTAGACTGCTGTGAAAAAAATGCTCCCCACTATCACTGCAACATACCATGAGTCAGCTCATACTAAACCAAGTAGATTGAATGACATATAAGCTTCACAGATCCATATGGTCAAGTGTCAACAGCTTTCTTCTCGATACTTTACAAAAGGATGAACACCCATGTGCTTGAAAACAACATTAAATGTGCAACAATAAACATTATCCCACATGCCTAGGAATCTGCAATATCACTAGATTGTATCACACATGCATAGGAAGTCCTGATTAAATCTTTGATGCATGTGGAAGAAAACACTTAATGAGCTCATTGAGACCTTTTTTCTTTTTCTTTCTTTTATCATTAGGTAGATTCAAACAAAGTTTACACTCACTGGTAGCCAATAATCAAGAACGAAAATGAAGAAAAACTCAGTTAAGAATCATACTAGAATTCTTAAGAGGGTCAAAGTTGCATGAAAAAATTCCCCACTTAAGGATGCATATGTCTCAAGCCAAAAATCGCACTTAAAGGATACATCAAAAATTAGAGAAATATAAACTTCATTACCATGCCCAACACATAAACTTTATTTGAGACTCACCCGCTTGGCAACTGAAAGGTGTTTGACTCATCTGACAAGACAACCTCCTTGCAGGGAAAAGTCAATATAAGAAATACGTAAGGCATACATAATTAACAAGCAGAAACAATATTGAGGATAAATTGCAACATTAGAGATAATAATATGAACGAAAAAAGTAGCATTGTCAAAGCTGTATGAATGCAAATATCATGCATAATCCATGGACATAAAAGAATATTAACCAAAGATTTGGGTTCTGGATTAGCATATCAAATCAATGAAGGTAATTTTTTTTTCATTATATACAATGGAATATTGCCATCTCTAGATTTTAGCAGATTGAATTTCAGCGTAGACTATGGAAAACTGTGTAAATGCAAATATCATGTTTTGTATAATCCATGGACATAAAAGAATTTTTTTTTTTTATTAGTAAATAAAGTTTTATTGAAAGCGTAAGGCGCCCCTAAGTACACTGGAAGTATACACAAGGAAACGCTTAATAAGGCAAAGAAAAACGAACAAAAAAATCAGAAAAGCTAATCAACAAAAGTGACAAAAAGGCCACTGTCCAAAGATACAGCATACGAAAGAACGAGGCCACAATATCCTCCAAGGAATTCTCCATGTCTTCGAAACATCTAAGGTTTCTCTCCTTCCAAACACACCAAAAAATACAAATGGGCACCATCTTCCAAAAGAATATTAAAAGGACTTGGTTTCTAGATAATTGCACCAAATCAATGATCTGCCATTATATAGAAAGGGGTATTGTCATCTTTAGCTTTAAGGAGATTGAATTTCAGCAGAGTATGTCCCTAAATAATCATTAAAAATAATAATAATAATAATAATAATAATTATTATGGTTTGCTCAATATGTTTGAAACTGCAAAGGTGTGCAAGTAATTTGAGTTAAGAAGATCCAACAAAATTCAATTATTTTAGGTACAATTTGTTTCTTATTAGCTTTTAATCTTTTTACAAAGCCAAGCATATTAAAACCAAACTCATTACCCAGCCCTAAAATACAACCCACCAAATTATATCTCAGACTGAATTTCATGAAGTTGGAAAGAGAAATGTTCATCTAAATCCGCTTGACCTTTCAAATCCTGGAACTACTCTATATTTCTTATGTGCCATGCCTAAGCCCATTGTTACAAGCCCATCAAGGACTCATGGTACTTTGTTCTTACCCTTTCCACCAGCGGACCATTGCTTGTCGTCTCACAGCTCTCAGTTTCCAAGCATAATACTTCAACCTCCCCACTATCATATGTGATCTAACAGTTAATAGAAGCATTAGGTCACAATAACTTAGGTCAAGTAGGAAAAGAGAGAGAAGATAGTAAAAATAATTCATCTGACATACAAATAAATGAGTCAGCCGCTAATGCACTCATGATAGAGAAAAGGAAGAAAAGGGGGGGAGAGAGGAGGAGCTAATGCATGTAGGTTAAGTACCATAGCCAGTTCAACAACAATGACAGCAGACTAGATCACTTATATTTATCTCTCAAACAGAAAACAACCTTTAAATATTGGGAGAAAAAGTAGTTGAAAGTGGTTCTCAAAATACAAAGAAAGTTTTTTTTTTTTTCTTTCTAAAATTTACTTTCATACGGTACGAATGTGTCTGTGTAATCTGGTTTTAAATACTTTTGATTCAGACTTTATTTATTTATTTTGATAAATACAGGAGGAATCAAGATACCACTGTGTTGGGATATCTTATCCATCTCTTGAACAAGATTCCAAGTGCATCCTTTTCTTTTTTAATCTCTACAGTCAGACCAATCTGCCTCTTTAGCTTCTTGTACTTGGAAGATATTTGTTAGAAATGGTAAGGGGGGCCAGGTTTAGGACTGGGAAAGCCTTCCAAACTAGACCTCCCGTTTACTAGTCCCATTTGTAGATAAAACGTGCAGTCTTATCAGTAATTTTTCCACTTGTTCCATCAACAAATTCATACTCCTAGTAAATATCCTTGACCATATTCAGTTATGCTTCACAATTTATCCCACCAACAAAATAACTTTTAAGATATTGTCGGAAGTATCAACCATATTTCTCAATATATTTGTCAGGTAAAATCTTTTCTTCTTCTTTTCTGCAAAAGAGATTGTATGAGGGGGCAAAATCAAGGAGAGCAAAATGACAGTAACAATTCGGCAAAATGAAAAGCAACAAGCCAAGACAAATCCAAATGTACTCCAGAGAGGAAGCTATCCATCAATTCAAATTGTGCAGTTCTTTTTTTCAACTACCAAAAGAAGTTCGGTTTAAAAATGGAAAACAATGTCCAGTTGCATAAGCATCTATAAGACTATTGAGCCCCCGGAGGAAGAGACGGCTCCTTTGTGTTGCTGTCCGGGTGATAATTTCAGAGGTTTTTCCGGTAAAAAATCTCCGATGGACTTCTTGAAGGCGATTCTGGAGTATAGCCAGTCGGTGGGGGTCACGTGTGATGGCTATGAAGGTCAGCTTTCAGCCGTGTTTGAGGCTATCCTCGCTGAAAATGACAAGAAGGAGACGGGTTCTTCTCTGAAAGCGGGCAACAAGTTCAATAGAGAACTTAATAGATTATCTTGTTCTATTAATTATGATGCGAGAAGCGGAAGCAGTTCTCAGAGTAGGTGTAAAGGGAGGGCGATTGGAGGTATTTTATGAAGCCAAAAATTCTCTCGTGGAATGTCAGGGGCTTAAATGAGGGTAACAAGCGGTTGAAAGTTAAAAACCTGATTAGACAATGGAAGGCAGACATTATTTGCTTGCAAGAAACCAAATTGGAGTTCATCTCTAACAGCTTAGTGAGGAGCCTTTGGGGATGTCACTTCGTTGATTGGTGTTACTTACCCTCATGCGGGGCCTCTGGTGGTATCCTTATCATGTGGGATAGAAGGGTTGTTGAGAAATTAGATGTGTATGTGGGGGAGTTTGTTGTTGCTTGCTCTTTTAGGAGCGTTGCCGATGACTTTACTTGGGCCTTCGCGGGGTATACGGTCCCAACCTTGACTCTTTAAGAAGATTGCTCTGGGACGAGCTGGCTGGCCTTGCTTCTTTGTGGGAGATGCCTTGGTGTATTGGGGGCGATTTCAATGTCATCCGTTTTCCTGCTGAAAGGTCTAGGGAAGGTCGCCTTAACGCTGCTATGATGGAGTTCTCAGACTTTATTTTCGAGCAGGGCCTCATGGACTTTCCTCTCGCGGGAGGGACTTTCACGTGGTCCAATAATCAGGAGAACCCCTCTTGGTCTCGTATCGACAGATTTCTTGTCTCTCCAGATTGGGAGGTCAAGTTTCCAGGGTCTATTCAGAAAAGGCTTCCTAGATTGTGTTCTGATCATTTCCCTATCCTCCTGAATTGTGGTGGCATTCAATGGGGTTCCAGACCGTTCAAGTTTGAGAATATGTGGTTGAAGGCTGAAGGGTTTGTGGATAGGGTTCGGCTTTGGTGGGAGTCTTATCGCTTCCAGGGTTCTCCTAGCTTCATCTTCACTCAAAAGCTTAAGGCCTTAAAGGTTGATCTCAAGAGATGGAATGAACAGGAGTTTGGCAATGTGGAGTTTCGCAAAAAATTGAACATGGAAGAGTTATGTACTCTTGATAGGTTGGAGGAACAACAAGGTCTATCTTCTGAAGAAAAGGAGAGGAAATGTGCAGTCATCAGAGACATGGAGAACTCTATCTTGCAGGAAGAGATTAGTTGGAGACAGAAGTCTAGGGTTCTGTGGCTGAAAGAGGGTGATAAATGCACTAAATTCTTTCACCGAATTGCTAACTCGAACAGGAGGTCTAATTCCATAGAGTCGCTCTCTATCAATGGCTCTGTTTCTTCCGACCAGCAGGTTATTAGAGAACATGTGGCTCAATTCTATGAGTCTTTCTTTACAGAACCTTTCCCATGGAGACCTAGAATGGATAATATTGCTTTCGACACCTTGGATGCAGTTGAGGCCTCTTCTTTAGAACTTCCTTTCGAGGAGATGGAGGTCTTAGAGGTGGTGAAAAGCATGAATCGAGACAAGGCACCTGGTCCTGATGGGTTTTCTCTCGCGTTTTTCCAAGACTGCTGGGATGTGATCAAGACAGATCTTTTGAGGGTTTTCTGGGACTTTCACTCTCAAAGCAAGTTTGTCAAAAGTGTTAACGCCACTTTTATTGCCTTAATTCCGAAGAAGTCTGGGGCTGTGGATCTAAAGGACTTTCGTCCTATTAGTCTTGTTAGTGGTGTGTACAAGATCATTGCAAAAGTCCTTGCAAATAGACTTTAAAAGGTGGTGGAGAAGATTATATCATCCCCTCAAAATGCTTTTGTGAAAGGCAGGCAAATTCTTGATTCAGTTCTTATTGCCAATAAGTGCTTGGATAGTCGAATCAAATCCGGCGAATTAGGGTTACTTTGTAAGTTGGATGTTGAGAAGGCCTACGACCACGTTAACTGGGATTTCTTACTGTATATGTTGAGAAGATGTGGCTTTGGGGAGAGATGGTGCTCCTGGATAGCGCACTGTATATCTACGGTGCGGTTCTCTGTGCTGGTGAATGGCTCCCCAACCGGTTTTTTCAGTAGCTCTCGTGGCCTTAGACAGGGTGACCCACTGTCACCTCTATTGTTCGTCATTGTGATGGAGGCTCTTAGTAAGTTCTTCTTCGCTACTGTTCAAAAGGGCTACCTTTCAGGGTTTTCTGTGGGTTCTGGCAACAGCGAAGCTATTAACATTTCTCACCTATTGTTCGCAGACGATACTTTAGTCTTTTGTGGGGCTAATTCTGATCATCTTCATTATCTTCGTATGCTTCTTATTTCTTTTGAAGCTGTGTCAGGATTGAAGATTAATCTGGCCAAATCTGTTATGGTTCCTGTGGGCGAGGTGGATAATATGGACGGTATGGCTAACATATTGGGCTGTGGAGTGTCCTCTCTTCCTATAAAGTATCTTGGTCTTCCGTTGGGAGCTCCATTCAAGGCTAAGTTTTGTTGGGATGAAGTTGTAGGGAAGATTGAGAGGCGGTTGGCTAGCTGGAAGCGGTTGTATTTGTCGAAGGGGGGTAGGGTTACCCTTATAAAGAGTACTCTCTCCAACCTTCCTACATATTTTCTCTCTCTATTCCCTATTCCCTCCAGTGTTGCTAGTCGCATTGAGAAGCTGCATCGTGACTTTTTGTGGGGTGGCATAGGCGACGAATTCAAATACCACTTGGTCAGTTGGTCCAAGGTTTGTCATCCTATTTCTGAAGGTGGTTTGGGCATACGAAATTTGAGAATTTTCAACAAGGCGCTGTTAGGGAAGTGGTTGTGGCGTTATGCTTATGAGAGAGAAGCTCTGTGGAAATCCGTGGTGGATGCGAAGTATGGCTCTACTAGGGCTGGTTGGTGTTCCTTAGATCCCTTTGGGTCTCACGGTGTGGGGATTTGGAAGAACATTAGGAAGGGGTGGAGCTTGTTTTGTAGATATACCAGACTTATCTTGGGCAATGGGTCGAGGATTCATTTTTGGGATGATGTTTGGTGTGGAGAGATGTCCCTCAAGGAAGCCTTTCCTGTTCTATATGATATAGCTTGTGTCAAGGATTCTCTGGTAGAAGACCATTTGGTAGTGGTAAGTGGTTCCTATCAGTGGGATGTCAGATTTTTCCGTGATGTTCACGATTGGGAGGTGGACGTTATGGCTTCCTTTTTCTCCTTACTGTATTCATCCAAGGTGGCTCAAGATGGGGGGGATCGGCTTTGGTGGACCCTCTCTCGCAAAGGGTTTTTTGATGTTAGATCATTCTATAAGGCTCTTGCCTGCAAAGAAGCTTCTTTTTTCCCCTGGAAAAGTATTTGGCGGACCAAAGCCCCATTGAAAGTGGCCTTCTTCGCTTGGACGGCAGCGTTAGGGAAAATCCTCACCTTGGACAATCTCAGAAAGAAGCGTGTCATTGTGATTGATAGATGCTGCATGTGTAAAATGACCGGGGAGACTGTGGATCATCTTCTCCTTCATTGCGAGGTTGCTCGCGCTCTTTGGCACGTCATCCTTAGCCGGTACGGTCTGTATTGGGTGATGCCTTCTCGGGTGATAGACTTATTTGCATGTTGGTGGTCGGGGGGACGGTCCCGTAGTGCGGTCGTGTGGAAGATGGCTCTTTGTTGTCTTATGTGGTGCTTGTGGACGGAACGCAACGATAGACAGTTTGAGGACAAAGAAAGAACCATAGAGGAGCTCATTTCCTTTTTTCTTCATTCTTTGTACTCCTAGACGGCTGCGTATTTAGCACCTCTAGAGATTAGTTATAACGATTTCCTTGTATTGCTTTCTTCTTCTTCTTCTTAATTGACTCTCTTGTATACCCCCTGTATACTTGATTGCGCTTTGCGTTTTCTAATAAAATTCTCTACTTACTTATCAAAAAAAAAAAAAAAAAAATGGAAAACAATGTCCAGTTGCATAAGCATCTATTGACCTTCTCAGTATTGTTTTTGAGAATTATAACCATCCATCAAGCATTGATAGAAACTGAAAAGTAAAAGTCGAATATCGGTTATATAGAACTACAAAATGATACTCCAGAATTTCTCTCCCATAACCAAAATCGTCACTGTCTATCAATTGGAGATAACAATTCGATCTGCCGCCCGATTAAAGCCTCACACTTATTATCAGTTCCCACACAATTCATCAAATACGATTACTTAGGATACTTATCAAGAATATGGTTACTTATATGCTAAAATGCAGATAAGTAAAAAAAAATTCAAGCTGCATTCTTAGATTCAGTTCATACTTACATTGCAAGGGTCTTTGAGCTTCGCTCTGAGATAATTGGAAGGTTCAGCAATAATGCTGCTACTGTCCCTGAGATTTTCTTTAAAAGAAGGGGCATTTCTTTCTAGAATTTGAATTGAAGGATGTGATTCAGCAAGGGAAGGTCTCAGAGTTACAGAATCACAAGAAGATGAGAGTAGTTCTTTCTCTAGATTTTTTTCAGACTTTTTAGATGCACCATGTTGGTGATTGATAGTAGAACATTCACGCAATCCAACTGAATCAGAAGCAGTTGAAGAGACAGCCCGTTTTCTCCTATGTCCCACACTAATATACTGGCTCACATTTTTTTGGGTTTCTGTTCCAGTTGTGGACAAATCAAGTTGCTTGCCATGTGCCAAGTTCAATGTGTTGTTCTTAATGATCTTTGACTGTGTGTCATCCTCTTGGCACTTTCGACCACGTTTAGGAAGAGAGCTAATGGGCTGAAACATGATCAGAAAAAGTTCCAAGCAAAAAATTTAAAAAGTCATTAGATTAATAATCAAATGAAGCATATAATAAATCAGTAAAAGCCACCCTTTAGATACTTACCAGAGAGCTACAAGATTTAAACATGTGAATAATCTTCTCAAGAAGACAGTCATCAAAAGAGGACCGAGTAAGACATCCTGAATTTGCCTGCATGCAATAAATATATTAGAATGTGATATAATGATTTACATGCAGTTAAGACCTTAAAAAAATCTTAATAACTGGCCTTCTCACTCTTCCCAACAGAACTTACTCGATATAATGATGATGGCAGCAAGATCAGTGCAGGGGCATGTGATGAAGAGACACCATTATGATTTAATGATGTTACAAAGGAGAACCCAATGTCTGCTAAAATGTGCAGCTTCTGCATTTCAAAGAACACTATTTGTTGATATTAGTTAAAACATAAAGCAAAGATAAAAAAAAAAGAAAAAAAAGAAAAAAAAGAAAAGAAAAGTATGGTGTACACGAGAGAATTATAAACAATTTGTTAGAAAAACATGAAAGGGAGTCAACAAAGTATATGGTGTACACGAGAGAATCTGTGATACACAATTCTTACTGGAGTATTTTGAGCATCAACAACATCCTCAGCTTTCTTAATAGCACGAAAAATGCTGAGCAGAAGTAAGTGAGCATCATTAACAAGATCCCTGTCCCCATCAACAATTGTAATGCTGACTAATGCCTCCAGTAAATGAAAAAGTGGACTGCAAAGAGAAATTATAAGAAGCAACATCACCATAATTAATAACTACATTCCAAGTTGGTACATGGTAAACTGTACTAAAAGAAATATTAGATGCAGGAATAACTTCTTCTTTTTTGGGGGGTGTATACTCAGGAAGGAATAACTTACCTGCAAAACTGGACATATAGTTCTTCATCCTGACAGTTTTCATGAGGGAAGCCTGTATCATGTGCAAGAAGATATATCAAGAATACCACTATATATGCCGGATAATCAGTGATTGATCCTCCTTGCGCAGCAGAAGCTTGACGGATTCGCGCTTCTCTACTATATTCCTTGATAAATTCTGCCATATATTTAAATGACTAAAATGAACAGAGTCAGCATATATTATTTATAAAGAAAATCATAAGAGAAATGCAACAAGCACTCCCAAGTGCACACTCTTTGGCGTGGCAATGAAAACTACCATTAGATTTGGATGGATCACCAATGGATTTTCAATCCAAAGGTGATTTTCACTGCGAGTGCGGACTTAGGAGTGCATATAGCATTTCTTAAATCGGAAATATAATAACTATATGGATGCAAGAAAATAACATACGTTATCCTGCAAATCTTTGAGGCGATCTGATGTGGCCAATGCGAATGCACATGCATATCTACTAGGTATAGCATGCTCCTTCAGTAGCTTGTGTGTCTTATCGAGAAATAGTCTCCGAACAAAAAAAGAGGAGTCCTGGAATTTGAAAGAATAAAACAAATCTCACCAAAAAGAGTATAACAAGGATAAATTTAAAGAATAATAATTGAATTAGATAAAAATAACTGAAGCTAAAAGGTGCAAAATTTTAATTTTTCAAGGAAGATGAAATTTTTAGGACTAGTAGCTTCACCTGATGGGTGATGGAAACTAATTATATAATTTGGACTCATTCTTTTCTTTCTCTCTCTCTCTCTCTCTCTCTCTCTATGAGGGGTAGCGCGTGAGTGTGGGGGAGGCGCGTGAGGGTCTTGGCGGTGGAGTAGAATCAGAATTCTGAAGCTTTTTGGAGTGAGTTTTGACGGGTAAAACAAATGGAGAGATGGTGCTGTGTGGAATCTAAGACGTTTGTCTTCTCGGTGATAGAAGGTGCTTCGGTGGTAAGAGTGGAGGAAAGGAGGAGGAGATTTTCAGGGCTAGTTTTGCTTGGTGCCCAGAGCTGTGGATGGTTGCTCTCGACCCTGGAGTGTGCGCTGAGGTTTACAGGGAAGGATTTTGTAAGGTCTTTTAGGGAGGGGTCCAAGGTCTTCATTGTTAGACGAGGAGGCAACACAGCTGGAAGTTTTATTGAAGTAGCAGCCTATGCCTTGGGTGGTTTGAAAGGGATCATTTACATTCCTGAAGGACGGAATGGGTGGGGATGGAGCAGATTTCTGGCTGAGCTGGGTAAGACCAAGGATTTCCTCTCAGTCTCAGCAGGGAAAGCTCTGGAACGGATTGGACCTCCGCCTGCGATGGAGCGGGTTCACGATAAGGGAGCCGGCATTGATGCTGCTACTGGTTCAACCTCAGACAAAGCACCATCTTATGCTGAAGTGCTATGCATAGGCCCTCGCCGACCGGAGGAGGAAGGGTTGAAGCAGGTTCAGCCAGAGCAACTCTTGGGTAAAGACCATCATGACCGTTATGCCTTCGACACTGTGCAGGGGGTCAGGAGATTTCCTAAACCGGAAGCAAAGTCTCTTGCTGTTTTCCGAGGCAAGTCAGACTACTCCTTTGGTGAAAAAAGCGACGGATTTCAGAAGTTTGGAGGGAAAGACACGTTACCCTCCCTGCTGCTCTGGCAGAGCCAGCTGGAGAAGTTGAAAAATGAGGTGGACCGAGCACTGAGTAGTGTGTGTGAAGGGCTGCTGTTGGTTGGGCCGGGCTTCAAGCCCAATGGCGACAGGCGGAAGAGAAAGAAGAACAGAAAGAAGAAAAAGCAGAGGACTTGTTGGGTTCCGATATCTAAGCCCAACCCAAGTGCTTCAACGGCCGATCTGGACACGCCTCAGGTAACGCCTACAGTAACAGAACCGTTGGCCGTGTCGGGTTCCGGTGGACAAGAGAGTGTTCCGGAAAGAGCGTCGACTTCTGACGGGTTCTGTCTTCCTCCTACGACGAGCACGTCTTCGGAGATCATACGCGTCGAGTCTGCTTCCAGACCAGAGCGGGGGTCTCGTTCGGTTACCATAGAAGCGGATACAAGGGAAGAAAAGGAAGAGATGGGTATAGCCAGGAGTGCGGTTCAGTCTGCGGGATGCACAGAGGCTGACGGTGGTGTTTCTGCTTCTCTCGAAATCCAAGCTCCGGTATGCAACTCCAAGATGTTGGAGTTAGGTTCCGGGCCACTCATCAACGTGGTGGACATCGGCATTCCACCTCTGCCCTGCGCCGGAGGGCAGACTGTTGTCCCTGCCTTGGAAAGTCTAACCTCCCAGCCGGTTCCTAGTACTGGGACTGAGCTACCCGGTTCTAGGTTGGAGGTTGTACCCAAAATTCCGGAAGTCCCTGCCACAGCTCGGATGGGTTCAGACTCAGTGATGGTTGTCTGGGCTGGTCGGAGTTCGTTGGATCCTTTGATTCCTTCGGGCTATTATCCCTCGGAGTTAGAAGTTGAAGATGCCTCTATTACTCTCTTCTCCCCTTCCGGTTCGGGGCCCACGAATGGAATGAAGCTTATTGAGCCCCCGGAGGATGAGCCGGCTCCTTTGTGTTGCTGCCCGGGTGATAATTTCAGAGGTTTTTCCGGTAAAAAATCTCCAATGGACTTCTTGAAGGCGATTCTGGAGTATAGCCAGTCGGTGGGGGTCACGTGTGATGGCTATGAGGGTCAGCTTTCAGCCGTGTTTGAGGCTATCCTTGCTGATAATGACAAGAAGGAGACGGGTTCTTCTCTGAAAGCGGGCAACAAGTTCAATAGAGAACTTAATAGATTATCTTGTTCTATTAATTATGATGCGAGAAGCGGAAGCAGTTCTCAGAGTAGGTGTAAAGGGAGGGCGATTGGAGGTATTTTATGAAGCCAAAAATTCTCTCGTGGAATGTCAGGGGCTTAAATGAGGGTAGCAAGCGGTTGAAAGTTAAAAACCTGCTTAGACAATGGAAGGCAGACATTATTTGCTTGCAAGAAACTAAATTGGAGTTCATCTCTAACAGTTTAGTGAGGTGCCTTTGGGGATGTCACTTCGTTGATTGGTGTTACTTACCCTCATGCGGGGCCTCTGGTGGTATCCTTATCATGTGGGATAGAAGGGTTGTTGAGAAATTAGATGTGTATGTGGGGGAGTTTGTTGTTGCTTGCTCTTTTAGGAGCGTCACCGATGACTTTACTTGGGCCTTCGCGGGGGTATACGGTCCCAACCTTGACTCTTTAAGAAGATTGCTCTGGGACGAGCTGGCTGGCCTTGTTTCTTGGTGGGAGATGCCTTGGTGTATTGGGGGAGATTTCAATGTCATTCGTTTTCCTGCTGAAAGGTCTAGGGAAGGTCGCCTTAACGCTGCGATGATGGAGTTCTCAGACTTTATTTTCGAGCAGGGCTTCATGGACTTTCCTCTCGCTGGAGGGACTTTCACGTGGTCCAATAATCAGGAAAACCCCTCCTGGTCTCGTATTGACAGATTTCTTGTCTCTCCAGATTGGGAGGTCAAGTTTCCAGGGTCTATTCAGAAAAGGCTTCCTAGATTGTGTTCTGATCATTTCCCTATCCTCCTGGATTGTGGTGGCATTCAATGGGGTTCCAGACCGTTCAAGTTTGAGAATATGTGGTTGAAGGCTGAAGGGTTTATGGATAGGGTTCGGCTTTGGTGGGAGTCTTATCGCTTCCAAGGTTCTCCTAGCTTCATCTTCACTCAAAAGCTTAAGGCCTTAAAGGTTGATCTCAAGAGATAGAATGAACAGGAGTTTGGCAATGTGGAGTTTCGCAAAAAACTGCACATGGATGAGTTATGTACTCTTGATAGGTTGGAGGAACAACAAGGTCTATCTTCTGAAGAAAAGGAGAGGAAATGTGCGGTCTTCAGAGACCTGGAGAACTCTATCTTGCAGGAAGAGATTAGTTGGAGACAGAAGTCTAGGGTTCTGTGGTTGAAAGAGGGTGATAAATGTACTAAATTCTTTCACCGAATTGCTAACTCGAACAGGAGGTCTAATTCCATAGAGTCGCTCTCTATCAATGGCTCTGTTTCTTCCGACCAGCAGGTTATAAGAGAACATGTGGCTCAATTCTATGAATCTCTCTTTACAGAACCTTTCCCATGGAGACCTAGAATGGATAATATTGCTCTCGACACCTTGGATGCAGCTGAGGCCTCTTCTTTAGAACTTCCTTTCGAGGAGATGGAGGTCTTAGAGGTGGTGAAAAGCATGAATAGAGACAAGGCACCTGGTCCAGATGGGTTTTCTCTCGCGTTTTTCCAAGACTGCTGGGATGTGATCAAGACAGATCTTATGAGGGTTTTCTGGGATTTTCACTCTCAAAGCAAGTTTGTCAAAAGTGTTAACGCCACTTTTATTGCCTTAATTCCGAAGAAGTCTGGGGCTGTGGATCTAAAGGACTTTCGTCCTATCAGTCTTGTTAGTGGTGTGTACAAGATCATTGCAAAAGTCCTTGCAAATAGACTTAAAAAGGTGGTGGAGAAGATTATATCATCCCCTCAAAATGCTTTTGTGAAAGGCAGGCAAATTCTTGATTCAGTTCTTATTGCCAATGAGTGCTTGGATAGTCGAATCAAATCCGGCGAACCAGGGTTACTTTGTAAGTTGGATGTTGAGAAGGCCTACGACCACGTTAACTGGGATTTCTTACTGTATATGTTGAGAAGATGTGGTTTTGGGGAGAGATGGTGCTCCTGGATAGCGCACTGTATATCTACGGTGCGGTTCTCTGTGCTGGTGAATGGCTCCCCAACCGGTTTTTTCAGTAGCTCTCGTGGCCTTAGACAGGGTGACCCACTGTCACCACTATTGTTTGTCATTGTGATGGAGGCTCTTAGTAAGTTCTTCTTCGCTACTGTTCAAAAGGGCTACCTTTCAGGGTTTTCTGTGGGCTCTGGCAACAGCGAAGCTATTAACATTTCTCACCTATTGTTCGCAGACGATACTTTAGTCTTTTGTGGGGCTAATTCTGATCAGCTTCATTATCTTCGTATGCTTCTTATTTCTTTTGAAGCTGTGTCAGGATTGAAGATTAATTTGGCCAAATCTGTTATGGTTCCTGTGGGTGAGGTGGATAATATGGACGGTATGGCTAACATATTGGGCTGTGGAGTGTCCTCTCTTCCTATAAAGTATCTTGGTCTTCCGTTGGGAGCTCCTTTCAAGGCTAAGTCTTGTTGGGATGAAGTTGTAGGGAAGATTGAGAGGCGGTTGGCTAGCTGGAAGCGGTTGTATTTGTCGAAGGGGGGTAGGGTTACCCTTATAAAGAGTACTCTCTCCAACCTTCCTACATATTTTCTCTCTCTATTCCCTATTCCCTCCAGTGTTGCTAGTCGCATTGAGAAGCTGCATCGTGACTTTTTGTGGGGTGGCATAGGCGACGAATTCAAATACCACTTGGTCAGTTGGTCCAAGGTTTGTCATCCTATTTCTGAAGGTGGTTTGGGCATACGAAATTTGAGAATTTTCAACAAGGCGCTGTTAGGGAAATGGTTGTGGCGTTATGCTTATGAGAGAGAAGCTCTGTGGAAATCCGTGGTGGATGCGAAGTATGGCTCTTCTAGGGCTGGTTGGTGTTCCTTAGATCCCCTTGGGTCTCACGGTGTGGGGATTTGGAAGAACATTAGGAAGGGGTGGAGCTTGTTTTGTAGATACACCAGACTTATCTTGGGCAATGGGTCGAGGATTCGTTTTTGGGATGATGTTTGGTGTGGGGAGATGTCCCTCAAGGAAGCCTTTCCAGTTCTATATGATATAGCTTGTGTCAAGGATTCTCTGGTAGAAGACCACTTGGTAGTGGTAAGCGGTTCCTATCAGTGGGATGTCAGATTTTTCCGTGATGTTCACGATTGGGAGGTGGACGTTATGGCTTCCTTTTTCTCCTTACTGTATTCATCCAAGGTGGCTCAAGATGGGGGGGATCGGCTTTGGTGGACCCTCTCTCGCAAAGGGTTTTTTGATGTTAGATCATTCTATAAGGCTCTTGCCTGCAAAGAAGCTTCTTTTTTCCCCTGGAAAAGTATTTGGCGGACCAAGGCCCCATTGAAAGTGGCCTTCTTCGCTTGGACGGCAGCGTTAGGGAAAATCCTCACCTTGGACAATCTCAGAAAGAAGCGTGTCATTGTGATTGATAGATGCTGCATGTGTAAAATGACCGGGGAGACTGTGGATCATCTTCTCCTTCATTGCGAGGTTGCACGCGCTCTTTGGCACGTCATCCTTAGCCGGTTCGGTCTGTATTGGGTGATGCCTTCTCGGGTGATAGACTTATTTGCATGTTGGTGGTCGGGGGGACGGTCCCGTAGTGCGGTCGTGTGGAAGATGGCTCCTTGTTGTCTTATGTGGTGCTTGTGGACGGAACGCAACGATAGACAGTTTGAGGATAAAGAAAGAACCATAGAGGAGCTCATTTCCTTTTTTCTTCATTCTTTGTACTCCTGGACGGCTGCGTACTTAGCACCTCTAGAGATTAGTTATAACGATTTCCTTGTATTGCTTTCTTCTTCTTCTTCTTAATTGACTCTCTTGTATACCCCCTGTATACTTGGTTGCGCTTTGCATTTTCTAATAAAATTCTCTACTTACTTATCAAAAAAAAATAAAATAATTATTTTTGAAAGGACCTTTGAATGCCTTATTCCATCGCCAGAAAATTGATGTTTTAAGAATGTATTTCTACAATTAAAAGGACTGATGATGGTGTGGTGTCTATGAAGGGATAAGAACGACAAAAGTCTTGAGGACCGTGAGAGGACTTAAGAGGAAATTAAGTCTTTATTCTTCAATAATCTGTATCTTTAGACAGCTGCTTTTGTTTCTCCCTTAGTGATTATTTATCATGATTTCCTTGTTCTTTTTACGTGTTTTCTTTTGTATACTTCTTGTGTACCAGGAGGTGTCTTACACTATTTTTAATAATAATTCAATTACTTTAAAAAAGAAAAAGAAAAAAAAAAGGACTGATGATGGTAATAATAATAATAATAATAATAATAATGGATACTTATAATAAAACACAATACATGATTATGGACAACAAAAGGGAGGATCATATTTTTTTTTTGATAAGTGCAAAAGGGAGGATCATATTATAGTAATAATACGGACAATGCCAAAATTACTGATAATGCCATTCAAATAAGAGCATTTTCAGTGTACATATCCATGACCTAAAGTCTCGAAGGACATGGATAAGTATCTATGTTGTCTGCAAAATCAATTTCTGGCTCTGTGCCTTTGAAAACTATGGTTGGAAAAATACTGTTTTCAGTATCTGCCTGAGGCTCGCATACCTTCACCGTTAAAATTGTAAAGCGAAAAATCTCTGTTGAAATATGCAAATCCCATCTTTTGGAAAGCTGAAGAACAGACTTCGCAGCAGCTAATCTGATGTGAGCCTTATCACTTTCACTGTATTACACAATAAACCACAAGCAAATAAGCATATAAAAAGCCCACTTATATATAGAGGACAAGCAAGTTTACAGAAGATTCTAACCCAGCAAAGGAAGTAGTGATATTGAAAAGCACAACATAAATATGGAAAAGTGCAGCCTCTTTAGATTGTGCTGTGTATTGATAGTCTTTACTACTGATATACTAAAATAACATGCACAATCACAGTGGCTGGAAACAGATCAAAATAATCTTGGATCCGCCCCTGTTTACATAAAAGGAGACACAAGGAACAAGAGATCAATTACCATCATCATCTTGCATGACTGGAGAGATACATCTTTAAGGTCAAAAAATGGAGGCCAAAAATTGAAATTTCCAAGTCAAAACGATAATGGTTGAAATTCCAAAAATAAATTAAAGAATGAACAAGTAGCTATATGAGCAACTATGCAACAGGACCCAGGAAAGAGAAAAAGAGGCATAACACTCCCAGAACAGAGTGTTTCCAACTACATTATCTGCCAAAGTATCAATTCTAGGATTGCCACAACATGAAAGAAAAGAAAAGAAATCAGTAGAAAAGAAAGTTGTTAAGCCCTAGGTGGAGTTACCAGAATCATCATAATGCATTTGGAAAAGGTGAATTTTATGACTTTTACAACAAGTCATGGACAAATGACAGCAACCCTTCAGCAATAAAAGTTATACTACTTCAAAAACTTTTTTTTATATCGAAAATAACTTACTAAAATCATCCTACTTGAGTGCCCTCTTAGATTGGGCCGTAACTTTTGTTCCTAATTTCTCTTCCTCTAATCTTGTAGATCTTGTTGGCTTTCTAGATTTTCGACCCCAATAGGGTGGTTGTTTCTCTTGTATATTTTTCGTGTAGGTGGGCTTTTCTTTCTAATAAATTATTATTCATCAAAAAAGGACTTGAAATACAAGTAGACGCAATTCCCTAAAAGACTAACAGCAAGCAAGCGCTGACACTTACAGGAAAGAAAATTTAAATGATTTGGAAAAGCAGATATAAGTAAAACCACTCCTACAAGGGATGCATAAACACTTCTTAGAAAGACAAACTTTATGATGATACTTATCATCCAACCCCTTCAATATCTCTAATACTTGCAGTTAAGAAAATTTTAACAGAAATTAGAAAAGGACCAAAAAATTAGCATTATTATGATGAAAGGTATTCAATCAAGCCTTTGCACCAACATGGAAAGTACTCTTATCAATTTTGAGGGAAAAAGGAATACACAAAGAAAAAAGGACTTGTCATTTTATAAATGCAGAATAAATATTATACCAATGGTCTTAAGATGAAAAGGCATCTCTTCCTCCCATAAAACAAGGATAAAGGATAAGGTCACAAATTCAATCCAGAATGGGTGATTGAATTATATTTACCTATCAAAAAAAGAAAAATAAAGGACAAAAGCGGAAACATATGATGAAGAAAATAAATAAGAGGGAAAAAAAAATTCTGAAGAAAGATGAACATAAAAAATAAAAATATAGAACACACCCAACATTAAGATGCATGAATTTCTTCTATTAACTAGAACACCTCTTAACTGATTGCACAATCCAATCAAGGAATCTAATCTAAAAACTAGGAAAATTTACTAAGATTATGAAATGCTGCATTTCACAAAGATTCCACCACATAGATACGTGTAGCAATATTCAGAATTTAAAATTGTCCAAATATAATAGTGGGATCACATATTATAATATTGTATTGTTTCTGTTTTCCTTCTCTTTAAATAATGTCGTTAATCCCACCCTGTTACATCCAAAATATGGAGTGAAAGCAACAAACATGCATTACAGCATGACTTTCAAGTACGCTAATAAAATAACCATTCATTCTTACAACAATATAAGAGCCAAAAGCAAATTTTGAATCTAACAAATACACATTTAATTTTTTTTTTGATAAGTAACAAATACACATTTAATGAAAGCTGCAAGTCCTATGAACTTTAATGCAAGCTTAGGACGCACATAGAAAAATTTAAAACAAAGATTAGATGTAACAGCTTTCATTTTTTCCTTATCAATTTAGTTTTGGTCCAAGAGATCCTGATTGGTTTTTCAATAGAGAAGTTATGGCATGAATCAAGCTAATGAAGATTTAAATATAGTTATATAGCTATTAAGTCGATGATATATGAAAGGAGGGAAATTGCAAATCAAAGTTGTGGCATCCAAAATCATCATTAATTTTATATCTCATACCATGAGATGACACCATCAAAAGCACCACCCTTCTGCAGCATTTTTGACAAAATGTCCAATACTTCATTAATTTTCTGTCTGACACGAGTTGCTCGATGTGGCAAAAAACTCTTGATAAGTGTTTTCAGCCCATAAATCTGCAAATGACACGAAAAATTAAACATGAGTAATTTACAAGGAAAGTACAATTTGCATACAGTTATCAGAAGTTTGAGAACCCGTGTTGGGTTAAACCCATCTCTAATGCAACTACCATCTTTCATATGAGCGACCTGAGATCTTAAATTTTCTGAGAATGAAACGTTTTCAAAAGCTTGAGAATTAGATTGAAATCTAATTTTTATTTATTTTTATTTTTTCTAGTGTCCTACCAATAATTTTAATGATATTTGTCGATTACTTATCAAAAGCAAATTAGCTACCTGTCAATCAAGCTTCCCACAAACAATGAAATGTCTGGAAGCAACAACCTTAGGCCAAAGGCTTAATCCAAATACCTGCATATGGTGACAAAAAACTAACAAAAATGCCCTCTTAATATCCAACAGGATATAAATTTTATCCAGCAACTAATGCTTCTCAAACACAGCAAACTTTAACACTATGACAACTTATGAATAAATCCTCCAATCTTGTCATCTCACGACTCTTCTAAGCCAGATAGGTTTATATTGTTATGCAGCACAATCCAAATTTTCACTAATTTCACCATTAGACACTTCATCTCCTGTTTCATGGACACTTAGACAGTAAAAGGTCCAAACCTTCATTGTAAGAACCGACTCCAAATTGAAAGAAATGGTCACATTAACAACTGAAACTAAGCCAAAATATTCAAAATAAAACTTCCCTTCTCCAAAACCTACCTTCAATTTGCAAGAATTACTACAGCCATAAGTATCATTAAATGAATTTAGATCATCCGATGCGTCCACCTACACACCAAAAAGTTCACACTACTTAGAAAACAGTTTCTAATGATCACATGAAGTAGATGACACAGGAGTACTAAACAAGTAAACCACATTACAGCTCAATAAATTACTTGAAAAATTTTCTCATTAATATATGATGTGATCTCTCCGTCTTGAGCCTCAAATGTTGAAACAGAGTATTGTGCAATGCAGCCTAAAGACTGCAAAACTGTTGGGATGTTTCGCCTACTATGCAGAGAATCCACAAGTTCCTGGACAGATATACAGAACAGAGTTTGATTGTCACTACTGAGAAGCTGTTACTATTATCAGGAAAAATCAAAATTACAGATGGCTATGAAATTAATAATAACATACAGACACAACATTGTTTATGGCTACTATTTTGACTAAGGAGTATGAACTTCAAATTCAGAAAAGCAACCTTAGGATAGATTATTCAAAATAAGATAAATATCTTCATGTGCAAAAAACCATGCATGACACACTTAAAAGATGAAAAGATGGAGGAAACATATGAGATTCACCTTTAAACCCTAATAAAGATCAAACAAAACGTTTCATGTTCATTGATATATTTGATCAATGGAAGCACAAAGTTCAGCTTTCGAGACTAATTAGTCAAGAGTAGAGAAACCAAACTCATTTTCATATGATGTTATTTCTGCAGTAGGGAAGATCTTGACAGTGGACAATCCTCGAAAAAGGGGTATAATCATGAATTGGTGTTGTATGCATAAGGATAGTGGGAAAACAGTAGATCACCTTTTACTTGACTGTTGGTGGCAAGAGAACTTTGGTCACTAGCTTTTTCTCTTTTTGTGGGTGATGCCGCAGACGGTTGTGGATTTTTTAGCTTTTTGGTAAGAAATATGGTCATTCTAAGAGTAGTAAATTCGGAAGTCTATTCCATTGTGTTTACATGGATAATTCAGAGATAGTCGAACTTCTGAAGGGGTTGAAGTAGCATTGATCTTTTAAAATTTCAGATTGTAATTTGTTAGGAATTGCTCTAGTTACTTCCTGTGTACTGGAGCATTCTCCTTCTTAATAAAATGAATTTTTACTCATCAAACTGAAAAAAAAAAAAAAAAAAAAAAAACAACAACAACAAAGATATATAAAGATACATCACTTGTAGCTCCAAAATATTGAAATAAGTATACCTTGCATAATTCTGAAAAGAAGAAATGCTCAGAAACACCAGCTAATGCTGCAATTGCAGCAACGGCAAATTTGGCCTGCATGCGACTTCCCTCGAGACATACTCTCTCCAAGATGGGGTATATATCACTACGAAAGGTAAAAACATTGTGGCTACGCCAATTAAAAACCAAACTGAAACAGCAACAATAATAAACCAAAAAAACTCCTTAGATTTTAAAAGTGAAAAAAAAAATAACAAAGAAGAGTAAAACATTTAAGATGAAGTCTCCCAATCACCATAAGAAAACAATTGCAGTGACTCAAAGAAACATGCTATAAATATTCCCAACAATATATCACCATCAATCTGGGTAGATTCAAGGTTTAACCAGAGTCCAAATTTAGCAATGAAACAAATATTCAATTTGAAGTTGGAAATGCATCTTAAGTAAAAGAACTGTATGCCCAGCATGCACAATATCCATAGAAGAGGTGAAGAGAAAAAAGTCTTCTAGAACTTTACCACATCACTGCTGTCAAAGGAATAATGATTACTTCAAAAGCATAAACAAAGTACAAAAGTAGTAAGCCTAACACCCATAGTATGTATATTGAAGCAAGGAAGGGGAAGGTGCATTTTAGAAAGTTACTCTGTTTCTCTCTTCATAACCAGAACGAATGGCTTATATGCACTGAATTGATATTGTGAAAAAGGCTTAGCTTCAAAAATATGTTAAGAAGAAAAACCCTCCCTTTTGCCAGACACGGCACACAGTGAACCTCTTCTAACGTTTTCAAAAGGAGTCACCAAAATGTTCCAGTGACGGGGAAGGATCTGATCCAATTAAGAGTAATCTATTTTAAGGTATGTCTGAATTTAGATGATCACATTTAAGCAGAGAAAAAAAGAATTCCCCACTATAAGTCTCCTCTTAATCATAAATTTCATTGTATACAGAGTATCACCACAAGCATAAAGAAAACAAAATTACCTGAGTTTGAGAGATAGATGAGGACCTGCTTTTGCTAACACTTCAATCAGCTTGTCATTGATTTGGCTATTCTTCTCCATCAACATTTGAAGTTGCACCTCTGAACCTCTCAGGAGTGAGGGGTAAATGCTAATGATAGCCTAAAGTCAGGTGAGATTGCAGTGATTTAAGTAAATGGTATATACAATAAACAATTGTAAAGTTTATAACTATGCATGTAACCTTGCATTAATTAAGATTACAAACTCATCCTAACAAAATATGAAAAAAGATTCAATCATGCAACTATTTCTCCATCCACACATTTCTGTTTTCTCCACCATTTTTTTTCTTTCTTCTTTTTTTTTTTTAATAAGTAAAACAAGTCTTATTGAAAGTGTAAGGCGCCCTTAAGTACACCGGAAGTATACAAAAGGAATCACCTAACTAGAAAGAGAAAAACGAACAAGGAAATCGACATAACTAAGCGACAGTAAGGACAAAAAAACCACCGTCCAAAGATACTAAATATGAAAAAACAAAGCTAAAATATTATTCATGGAACTCTCCAAGTCCTTGAAAAATGAATAAGGTTTTTTTTTTTTTTGATAAAATACCTTCATCATTCTCCTCTTTGATATTTGACGCACTAAAAAATGAATAAGGGGAAATTTAATTACAAATAAATTTTTGCCAACTAATATTCAAAATGTATTGAGGAATACCACACCTTCTTAAAGGTTGTTTCATCAGCCACACAAGATATCAGTTTAAGTTGATTGAGTCAATGCCAGCAATAGGCAACAAAAGCTGTGCCCACAGCTATATATTCTGAAGCACAAGTATAAACCTTGTTTACGTGGAGAGTGACGTTACATTCTATGTCTGATTGTTCTTTTTCTGACTTTTTAGATTTGTGTTCTTCTTTCTCTTTGGATTAGAGGTATCATGTATACTTCTTGTATACTTAGGGTTCAACCCCTCTGCGCTTTTTTGAAATAAACTTTACTTATCAAAAATATATATATATATATATATATCCCCCGGTCAAAGCCTCAATTGACCAAGCTCACGCTCGAAGGTGTAGGACACTTATAAATCATACGTTTACAAAAGCTGTGCCCACAACAATAAATATAATGTGAAGCACAAGGATAGTTCCGCAAGTCAAGCTTTAAGGGACCGGCCTCACACCTGAAGCTGTGGGACACTTATAAATCATACATTTGACGCCTGTTATCCCTAGTGCAGCCAGCAATCACTCATTGAGCAGTCAGTCCTTTGCTCTATCCATTTGTTTATCTCTTAGTAGTTGAAAATTATCCATTTTGTGCAGCCAGAAAAAAAGGAGTTGGTTCATATCGACTTAACAACAATGTTTTCTTACCAGAAGAAGGTTGGCAGAAGAAGCCTCCAAGAGCTTGTTTCCAGATCTGTTACTGGAAAGATAATCTAGAATACATTGGATGTGATCCGAACCAAATATGTTATACGAGCATTTTGAGGAAAGTGAACACAAAAACTCATACTGTGGATGTCTACCACCTATTGTTTTCAAAAATTTATCCTGAAAAAAAAATATATACAGTAAGTACAGAGTATTTGAACAAATAAGAAAATTGATGAAGGATTACTTATTAACTCTTCCAAAAAGAAGAGATTTGAGCAACTTCATACACCATATTTATAAAACATACAGATGAAAAATCTTCTTTCCTTTTTTCCTTGGCAAGAAGCATAAGAAAAATTAACCAATAAAGAGGTCAACCATTGAGTTAAGCCAGATCCTGAGTAGTCAACCCAAAATTAAAATATTCTTCACCAACATAAAACAACTCCCAACCACAACTGCAAAGAATAAGATGATAAGCAAACAAACAAACTGAAAATATGGTTGTATTAAAAAAGCATAAACAAACAAAGACATTGGTTTCTTTATAGACCTCAAAAGGCAGTATCAGTTATCATGGCTCCAAGTTAAGGGAGCACGGGTAATAGGCAGCATAGGATGCAATGCAAGACATGAAGGAAACCAACTCCATGAACATCCAAGCGAAGACAATTAGTGCTATTGTCATCGTCATAAAAGTTCCCCTGCCAAAGATAATGACATGAGACATACGAATTCTGTTTATTTCTAATTTCTAATCATTTATAATTTTTTTTTTATAAGTAAGCGAATTTCTAATTATTTATAATTTTATTAAATACTAATTATGATGTCACAATCCGACTCTAGTCCAATCGACAAGCAGACCCCTAAAACTTAAACCTCTCACTTTTCCGGTTCTCTCAACATTCTGGTTTTTAAAACATTGACAAAAAAAATGCTATAGATGAAAGAAACCCAAAATAATACTAACCAGCTAAAATACCAGTAACTTAGCTGATCCAATACAAGCATTTGAAACACATCCAATATGACAACCTTAATGCACTCAGAAGACAAAAGAAACATCCAAGAATGCAAGAAAAGGTGATAGATGGCATCTTCAATTAAAAATAAGAAAGGCATAAAGTAAACTCACTCTGGTGGTCTGAGCATCTCTAATTTTCAGCTCGTCCAATAATGATGCCAGAGTCTTGAAAGTGTTATTATCTTTCATTTGGTTCAATTTATGAAAGGAGTCTTCTGCTTTGGAAGGATCTGGAAAAAATGCAGCCATTTTCATAATCGAAGCTTTAATTCTATTCTGTATCTCTTCTGAACCATTCTCCTGCACATGTATTCCAACTGCTTCAATAATTTTTTTTTTTTTTTTATAAGTAAGAGAAATATCATTAAAAAGCGCAAAGCGCAATCAAGTACACAGGAAGTATACAAGAAAGGCATCTAGGAAGAAAAAGAAAACAATACAAGGAAATCATTAAAACTAAACGATAAAGGTGCGAGGAACGCTGCCGCCCAAGAGTACAAAGAATGAAAGAAAAAGGAAATGAGTTCCTCAATAGATCTTTCTTTGTCCTCAAACTGCCTATCATTGCGTTCCCTCCACAAGCACCACAAAAGGCAATAAGGGACCATCTTCCACACAGCTGCACTCTGAGAACGACCACCCGTCCACCAGCAAGCAAATAAATCTACCACCCGAAGAGGCATAACCCAAGACAAACTGACGCGACTAAAGATGGCATTCCATAGAGCGCGTGCAACCTCGCAATGGAGAAGAAGGTGATCCACCAACTCCCCATTCATTTTGCACATGCAACATCTATCAATCACAATGACACGCTTCTTTTGAGGTTGTCCAAAGTAAGGATCTTCCCTTGCGCTGCCGTCCAAGCAAAGAAAACCACTTTCAAGGGAACCTTGGTCCGCCAAATACTTTTCCAGGGAAAATGAATAGCCTCTTTGCAAACAAGAGCCTTATAGAAAGATCTAACATCAAAATTCCCTTTGTGAGAAGGAGCCCACCAGAGCTGATCTACCACATCACAATTCACTCTGGTTGAGTACAACAAGGAGAAAAAAGAAGCCAAAACATCCACCTCCCAGTCGTGGGCCGCTCGGAAGAAGCTAACGTCCCACTGATAGGACCCGCTCACCACAATTAAATGGTCTGCAACATGTGCGTCCTTGTCACACGCAATGTCGTACAAAACTGGGAAGGCTTCCTTAAGAGGCACCTCACCACACCACACATCATCCCAAAAATGGATCCTAGATCCATTTCCCAGAATAAGTCTAGTATAGCTACAAAACAACCTCCACCCCTTCCTAATACTCTTCCATAACCCCACTCCATGAGAACCCAGGGGGGTCTAAGGAACACCAACCATCCCAAGTAGATCCGAACTTTGCATCCACAACAGATTTCCACCAAGCCTCTCTCTCATAGGCATAGCGCCACAGCCACTTCCCTAACAGAGCTATATTGAAAATCCTCAAATTTCTGATGCCCAGACCACCACTAGAAATAGGAGAACAAACATTGGCCCAATTAACCAAATGAAACTTAAATTCTTCACCTATGCCACCCCACAAGAAATCTCGATGCAACTTCTCAATACGATTAGCAACACTGGAAGGAATAGGGAAAAGGAATAGAAAGTACGTAGGAAGATTAGAGAGAGTGCTTTTTATAAGGGTTACTCTGCCACCCTTTGACAAATACAACCGCTTCCAGCTAGCCAACCGCCTCTCAATCTTGCCAACTACCTCATCCCAGCTAGACTTATTCTTAAAAGGGGCCCCCAACGGAAGGCCAAGGTACTTTAACGGAAGAGAAGAAACTCCACAACCCAAAATGCCAGCAAGTTCATCCATGTTATCCACAAGACCCACAGGAACCAAAACTGACTTATCCAAATTAATCTTCAATCCTAAAACAGCTTCAAAGGACAGTAAAAACATACGAAGATAGAGAAGATGTTCAGGACTAGCCCCGCAAAAGACTAAAGCAACGTCTACAAAGCTATATTATAAACAAGAAGCACAAAGCTGTGGCTCAAACTGGCTGACACCCCACTGATTCTTATGCAATCAACTCCAATTTGTTAGAAACTAAAAAATTCAAAATATTGGGGGGGGGGGGGGGGGGGGAAGAAAAGAACTAGACAATAAGCTCTAAAAATCAGAACCATAGAATGAAACGTTTTGCATGTCTAAAGCCAAGGCGTGTATGCAATATTAATCACAAGGACAATGATATACATCAAAACACACTGTAATTTGGTGTGGTAATGTGGCTGTACAGATAATGATAACAAACTTGACTAATCTATGATTATTGGGGAATAGAAACTGCAGAATTAGGTATAGCCAAATTGTCTAGTTCTACAAAATCACTAAATCTAAAGTCAAAGCATCATATAAAAATTGTGTAGTAAACAAACTTGAAGCATGTATGCCTTCAGTTGCTTATTAGAGCAATGTTTAAGAAGTAAGACGGTGATGAACCATGCAAATCATTTTTCCATTGACTAATTATGAGCTATAGTTAGCAACTTGGACACCCATGAACTGTACCTTCTCTTCTCTTCGTAGGGCCAAATAAATTTGCAACTCTTTTTGCAACCTGAAAACAAACAAACCTTGTAAATAGTTTCATTCTTCACCAAGAACCATAGCAGCATGTTAGTACTGATACCTTCTCTTCTGGGATAAGATAGAGCTAAATGCCTTCACATGAAGAGGGGTGAAAAGAGAAAACAAGTGGATCCAATGTCTTGTACTCTCCTCAACTGAAAGAAGTGCTGGAAATAAATCCTCCGCAAGAACAAGCTCCATGTTTTGGGACCTGAAGAATATTAATAATTGTTACACCTGACATATAATTACAGCATTTGGTTCAACAAGCCATAAGGTCTAAACAAACATACCTGAACTCCTTGCAATCTTTATCATAGCACAGCATCAAAATCTTACATGGAATCTGTTCGAAGTGGTCACTTATTGTCATATGGCCTTCAGAACATTTGTTACAGTAATTTCGATACACTTCCACCAACTTATGTAAGGCCTTCTTTCTCACAGATACCTGAATAAAGAAAAAGCATTATGTGAGCGTCAGTAATTGTATTCAAGCACAGGAAAAAAATAAAAAAAAGCTTTCGGCAATAGAAGTACCTTCTTATCCCGAAGTCTTTCAGTAGCTTGAGATATTAATTTGGGGGAAACAAATTTCAAGTTAGATTGGGCAAGATCACAGGCAACAATCACTGCCTGTGTTCTCACTCTATCATCAAAATCTAACAATCGATCTTCGATGGCAGCTGGTCAGTTAATTAGCATTCAAAAAATGAGATGTGTAAACTATATTCAAAAGACTGCAAAATCAGGAGACATGCCACATAAGACATATGAGTTGATTGCTCATAACTTACTGAGAACTTCATGTGATTCTGCCCCTGAGGGATTGGCCATGTAGAAAGCCTTAACACATTGTAGAGCACTAACTCTAACTTCCACAGATTTATCAGAGAATCTTTTCAAGAACTCTACAAAAAGATCATGGTAGTCTTGGGCAACATGATGTTTGGGAAGTGCAAGAAGTTTTCCGATTAAATTAACAGCTTTTATCCGGACATCAACCTGATCAGTCTGCAAATAAAACCAAGTCATTGATAAGTATAAAAGGATGAACTAAAAGTAGAAGGCACGATTATATGATAAAGTCACCATCTGAAGAAAAACAGAGAAGAACAGTGGCCCAGCATAGAGGGAGAAAGAGGGCATACCAGTAATTCGTGTGTCAAGTTTGGAATGACAGCAAGAAGCATCTGAGGAGCACACTGGAAAAGTTCAAAAATAATTTCATGGTAAAATTCTTTGAGCTCATTCTCTACAGCATCTCTATCCAGAATACAAGCTGTTAAAAACCCACAAAAATAGGGCTCAAGCTTTTCTGCACAATTTTGGATGATACAAACAGCAAGCTTATAAGAAGCAGAAGGATCAACCTGTAAAACATACAAGGGACATAAAAGCATTAAGGTGGAAGTGAAGACTTTAAAATCCAACAGTGGCTCATGAAAAAGAATACATGTATACATTAAAAACAAAGGCATTGCACAATAAGTGAAAATCCAATTTCAACATTTTCCTGGTATTCCTCGTTTTAGCATGGCCTCTACGAGGCCATCCTATAGGAAATGTGAGATTTAAATATAGATGCCATGATAAAGCAACTAGCCATTTAAACTAAATGGAGAAAACAAACAAAACTAACAAGAAATATCTTAAATAATATAAATTCTACTGACGAAATAGTACTATTTTTTTTATAAGAACGATATAGTATTATTGAGTAGCTATAAAAAAATAAAAATAAAAAATAGAATTTTAAATATATGATATCTCCCAAGGGCAGAAAAAGACTTTTTACCCTTACATTTAGGAAAAATCTACTTCCTGGATTCATAGATGTAGTTGCTGGATATCAAAGACAAATCTACATACTCATTAAGCAGGCATTTAAGATTGTATCAGTAAACAATCAAAGCTAAATCTCAAATTTAATGAGAGGAGGTCATGGCTTTTGCCCTTTGGATATGAAGCCGAAACTCATCAATAAGATGGGGGAAGATGCAGAGTATGTTGCAGCATCCCACCTTAGTATGAGAAGAAGAACCAGAAAAGTAACAAAATAGAATATAGGAACCTCTAGACCAATAATGGCAAGCAAAGTTCTCTCAATATTTCTCTCTAATTGACACTTTTTGCTAAGAAAATGGCTTCAAGATTCCCATATCAATGTCTCCATGCAAGAGAAACATATAGAATAGTAGTCAATAAATCATCTATAAAATGGCAAGCATCACATCTCCAAAAACTCCTATTCTTCTCTTGGGCTACTCAGGCACTTGCAAAGAATATCCCTCCACTCTCAGCGTCTCAAACTAAAAGAAACTACTTCCTGAAGACTTCAAGGTGCTAAGTAGCTCAACATTAAGAACAACCCCCTATCCAACCAACTTAGGTTCCTTTAATATAACTTCCTTTAATGGCTTCCATAAATCCCAATTGCTCCAGTTAGATTAAAATTTTAAAAGGAGACAACCATCAAAGGTATGTGTCAAAAACCAGCAGGGAGAGTTTTCCAAACAACAATGTGAAATCAGATAACTCTGAGAACAAGAAGCTGCTTACATATCCTAAGAGCAAGCAAGACAGCCCTTTTCAAAAACCTAGGAAACCAAAACTCATCAGGGAGCAAAATGTTTGCTTTATCCCACAAAGAAGCAATACACTTCTATGTATTTTAGTAAATTATATGATTTAAGTAGATGATTTGATTCACCACCAAGTGTTTGTACTACAAAGGCATTTCCCTCTCCTACTAGGAACATGGAAGGCTATTATTTGTCACTAATGTGAATTTGATGACAAAGCCATGCATCAGACACATTTATAAACAGCAAAGATCAGATATTGAGAACACCAAAAAAACAATTCCTTTTCCACCATAACTTTTTTGATAAGTAAATAAATAAATAAATAAATAATTTGGTGGAAAAGGTGCTAATAACTTGTATTATAGGTAACAGGCAAACGTGCACTGCGCAAAGCACATTTTGTCTCGGTCCAATAATTTTTTTTTGATAAGTAAGAAAAATTCATTAAAAAAGCGTAAGGCGCCCCAAGTACACAGGAAGTATACACAGGATCAACTCAGCTAACCCACATAAAAACCCAAGAAAACCCACAAGGAACTACAAACCCACAACACCCAAAACCCACATGAGACCCAAAATACAATAGTAAACCCCATCAATCACCCAAGATACAAAAGTAACCCCCCATAATACAGAAAAACCCAAGATACAATAGACCCCCCACAATACAAAAAAAAAAACCCAATAGCCCACATAAAAAACTCAAAAAAACCCACAAGGCCACAACACCCAAAACCCACATGAGACCCAAAGTACAATAGAAACCCAATAATGCATTACCACAAAACAACTTCTCAACTTAAACCGTGCTAAGGAAAGTACTTCTTATTGAGCTGTCTAAAGTCTAATAACATCAAAGAAGCCTAGTTTAATATGAAAAACAAAATACAGCACAACAACATGAATCCAAAACAAACACAACCCACTTAATTTTTTTTTTTATAAGTAACACAATCCACTTACCTTTCCTTCCTTTACAAGATTTCGCAAAATCACATCCAAAACTGTCTGAGAAGTTTCCTCGTTTAGAATATGTGTCATTATAGACATAATATGATTAATCAAACTCTGCTGGTGATTTTCCCTACATTTAAAAAAGAAATGCAATGCATTATTATTGATATCATCAAAATTAAGCAATAAAATATGCTCAAAGCCAAAATAATTATTTAGTGCTTAACTACTTTCTTTTTTACAGTTAACTAAAATAAATAAATTAAAAGTAAATTAAAATCTATCTATGATGAATGCAATAGATGTATCATTTTGAATACATTACTTACTAAACCATCAAAATTGCAAATAATGCAAATAGGTAGGTTCTTTATGTTTGAGCTGCAATAAGAATTTATTATAAGGAGGCTCATTTTTTTATTTATTTTTGATAAATAAAGTATATTTCAATCCAAGAAGTGGAGAGAGAGAGAGAGAGAGAGAGAGAGAGAGAGAGAGAGAATGAATCTTTACCTCACAACTGAGAAAAAAACATTGAACATCTCAAGAACTAGATCGTTGCAGTCAATATCCAGCATTATAACACAACATTTACATTGTGCAACAGTCTCTAATATTTTAACTCTTCTTGAAAAGAAAGGGCTTGCAGAATCAGCTAGCTCAGAAAAGGTGCTGACAATAAGCTTAAAAATGTCCTGAAATGAATAAATTGAGGTAACTTGCCTTAATCAGTATACAGGAAGTGAAATATCACAGAGGCACATGCACAAAATACACACAGTGAGACTAAAGAAGAAATAAAATGCTAGCTATACATTTATCAATTAAGAACTTGTTACCCTAAGATATTTGTCTTCGAAAGGTGGTTCAGGTGCCATGACCCGAAACATTTCACTGATGCAGATGGCCACTAGAAGTCTAACTTCCTTATCTTTATGCTGAAGAAGGCTCTGTAAAATCGCTTTCCTCAAGGGCTTTATGGCAACTTCTAGCTTTTTGGTAGCTTCTAACTTTTTGGCAGCTTCACGCGATGAAGGCTGTTCTATTTCTGATAAAGCATTTGCAACTTGCTGCAAAGAAAAAATACCAAACAAATAAAGCAAATGACACTATTTTTCTGCCAAGAAAAGTTCAGCATTATTAAATCAAAAAATGAAATGCACATAATGCATTTCCTTTTGTATACTTACTTCCGGTGTACTTAGGGGCGCCTTACGCTTTTAATAAGATTGGATTATTACTTATCAAAATAAAAAAATGAAATGCACATAATATAAACTGACATCAAAATAAATGTGAAACCTCCAAACTATGAAGTCCTAAGAACTAAAAAGTGGGGGCATACAGTAAGTATATAGAATGATCCTGGAAAGAAACAAAATCTAAACAGAAATAAAAAGAAACAAATAGATAAAAACCCACAATTAGGGACCTTCCAATTTATGTTGAGACGGCCACTTCTAAAACTGAAACTTCTCACATGTTTGAGACACACAGATGACTGAAACAAAATTCGGATCAGGCAAAGCCTATGTTGCACAGGGCGCACACACCAGACACTGATTTAATACACATGGGAATACCAAATACAACAAAAAACAAAACAAGGGTACATGGATACCATAACACTCTAAGTCTCTACTCATCTACCTTTTCATTTGTACAATTTATATTGCAAAACACCCATGCCTCAACATCTCAATCACGTGTTTGACACACACTGATCTGCTGTATGTGAGCTATGCTTACAACTTAGGACTACTACATTCAAGCATACACAACAGATTTCTCCCCACATCGAAGGAGTCTCACATCTGAGAGAGGCGCAGTCAGACTCGGCCCCTCTATAAAGAAACTTCATGTTCTGCTTGGCCAACAAGAATCAACACCAACGACCATATTCCGCAACATATTTATCCTAATCTCAAATTAACCAGAAATTCATTTGCAAAATCTTCCATAAGACGAGTCCATCATATGAAATAGCGTTCAATTACAACCTAGTAAGAACTTTCTTGCTTCTAAGCCAAAACCAGCACCGATTTTGCTCTCAAAAGCAAGAAAAAACGATATATCAGCAAGTAAACAGACATGGTCAACCTAACGCACACCGAACAATTTCGCATATAAATTGTTGTCTGTACACACACACAGCAATAACGGCTTACTTTGAGCGACTTGAGTATGGAATCCTTGCCGGAGCGTGTTTGGCGGCCGAGTTGGGCCCCGATTTCGGAGACGAGGTGCAAGGCGGACTCGGCCATTGAGGGGATGAGAGCTGTGGAAACCCTAGTTCTGTGATGGGGTAGAGTATTGGGAGTGAGGGTTTTGGCGGTTCGAAATATGCATTTCGCTCCAACGCGAAAAGTGCGCTGAGATTCCAGTGCAGCAAAAAGGAGTTGGTCTTTGAGTTGGAGGAGGACCTCCCGCTCTTGGTGCGCGTGAACAACACGCTCCTTCTTGCAACATGGGTGGGCCGGTGATTGCAGATCCAACTGCTCATGTTTTGGCACGTCACCAACACCAAATTGACTGGCCCAATTTATCAGCCCAACCCAATTACCCAGAACAGGCCCATTACCAACTCGACAACTTCAAACCCAGCGCTCAGAGATGGAAGCGGTTCTCTAAACACTGGAGTGCCAAAATGGAGTTCGCGAACAGGGTGGTGAGCGCGGCGATGAAAGCGACGAACAACAACGCGGTGATCAACGTGTGTCTGGTGGGGTCGTTCGTGGCGCTGGCCGTGAGATCGGTGAAGCAGCAGAGGGACATCGAGGCCCTGGAGGCCCAGAAGGACTCGCTTACCCATTCCAACAAGGCAATGAAGAAGGCCATGTGGGGGTGGAAGCAACAGCTCTTTGCTGAAGCCTCCTCCACCGACCCCGCGCACGTCCCACTCTCCAGGCTAAAAGCCATCTACGGGGAAGCCCCAGAGCACCAAATTGGTAGTCTCTCTATCTCTTTATCTTTCTTTTTGCATCTGTGTATACTCGTTTTCATTGCTTTAGGCTTAAGCCCATTAAAGGGTTTATGAAAAATGATACAAATTCTTGGGAAATGTGGATAGAGTAGTTTTTGTTGACAAAATCGTAGATGATGGGTAAGTCTTTGTTTATTGATGAGAATCATGTTGCTACAATTCTTAGGACCTTTTTTTTCTTTTCTTTTCTTTTCCTTTTTGAGATGATTATGAACGTTCTTGAATTCTGAATCTAGGGCTACTTAGTCCTGAGCTGGGTTCTCTTCCCATAACTTATTGGGATTTACCCTGTAGGTCTGCCTCTTTAATCTGAGCCGATTTGGGATAGTGTGATAGGGAGGATAGAGAGGAGGCCAATGGGATCGATGGTAGAATTTGTACTTTATTTTTTTTTGTTTATCTGTTTATAAGGGCGCTTTCTACGGTTCCAGGTTTCCTATAAAGGGTGGTAGATACAAAGTGCCCTGCCTTGAAAAGATTTCTTTTCATAAATAAATAATTAGTTTTTAGAGGTATGCATGCTACCCCATTCAGATTTTCAACCGTGTCTTTGAAATTACAAAAATACCCTTGTGTATAAAGGATCGGCTCCTCTCCGGTTGATTTTCAATTGGAGAGGATCCTGGTCCGTCGTATGGTCGGTGACTTCATAAATTTTGATTGATAATCATACTTGTCTATTCATTTGAATCATTTTTCCTTGAACTGCTTTTACGTTTATGGATGTGCCAGGGGATGCATTGAAGGAAGATGCAAAATCATCTGCCTCCAAATTTGTAGTCTGAAGCTGTTTTTGCCAGTTCTTGAGGATGCAAGCATTTCAGACACATTGATTGCTGATGAGCAAAGCTGTACCTGGGAGACCAAAAGCGAATTGACTTTGTTTTGTTTCTCAGACAAAATATGCAGGAACTCTGACTAGTTTCGAATTACCCTAAAAAAAAAAAACTATGATTAGTTCTGTAAAATCCATTACTTCAGACGGGAAGCAAAATAAACAAGCTGCTGGGTTGTGTTTTGTTCCTGTAAAAGCAATCATTTTACAAGATGAAGAGTTACTGAACCTCTATTTGCTGAGATGACTTCTGCCCTTGAAGTTTATCCTGTTACATTATTACCATTTTGTCATTTCTTCCACTTTTGTGTGGACATTGACCTGGTTGTGAAAGTAGATAATTAGATGTTGTTTCTTCTAAATTGAAGATGAAAATGCAAGAGACAGTACCGCTATGACTTCGATTCTGTGGATGTGTAGCCATTCATGGATGGCATGATTTTCCCCTCGGTCCCTTTGTTGGCCTCTTGCTCTCTCATCGGGCATTAAAAATTTTGAAAAAATCATATTTAGCTCTTATGTTTTTATCTGATTTATATTTAATCATTGAGTTTCTACTTTCAAAAATAAAGTCTTTAGATTTTGTCCAAGTTTTAAATAGGCTTCTTTATTACTTTACCGTCAAAATTAATGGTTTACCATCTGTCACGTGTATTTCATTTGATACGCCAGCATTCATGTCATCACCTAATGTTAATGCTACATCATCAAGTGTGAAGTCATCATAAAAAATAAAAATATGTTCTATGAACCTGTGTGTTGAAAAGGGTGTACTATACAAGCATAACAACGGTTTGCATAATGGTTTACAAGACGCAATCAAATTACACTAGCAAATCTAGCATGGGTGCTTGAGGATTAATCACAATTCACAGAACTTATTGAAGCAGCAAGAGACAAGACACAAGAAGCATTTTTTTATCAAGTATAAGAACTGTGAAATCCTTCAACTATCTGAGTACTTATGTTCTGTCACACTGTGATACAGGCACCTTAACAGCCAATATAGGCGAGCTAAGGTAAAGTTGAATAATGGTACAACAGTTTCTGGAAATGAACAGTTTTCGTGAACAGTGGCTGAAAATGAACAGCCACTGTGCCTTTTTCATATTTATATGCCACCAAAATTGTGAAAACATATGAGGAAAGTAAATTACTTAAATGTAAAGTTTGTCTTTCTCATGTACAATCAGCAGCACTTCAGCCCCGTCCATAATTCAGTAACTCCTGAGTCAAAGCACTGATGGGTGGAAAAGGTTGCAGCAAAGCACCATTAGCTCTCTAGGCTAGATTCATAATCGTACTCTGGATTCTCAGGAGAGGCTGTATCTCGAAAGACTTCTTCATGGGGATAAATCTTCTGAAATAGCTGCCAAAGTAACAGAACCACCATCGAATTAATGTCAGTAAACTCAAAATGTGAAAATGGCAAAATTCCTCAATAGATTGGACCTATGGTATGACAACTACGAGGGAGAGAGAGAGAGCATAAAAGATAATCTGTTGAAGAACAAACACATGAACTGCTGAAGAACAAACACATGAACTTAGTCCCAGTAAAAGCATGCATAAGGTTGTTCAATCACTTTGTTTCATATTTGCCCCGAACAACCATCGCATGGGAGATATCCCAAAACAGAATAGTTTATGCTATGAGGCAAGATATAATGATATTGAGAAGTACCAACAATTCATACAAGGTGAAACAAAACATTGAACTTTATGAAGGTTAAATAAAAGATGAAATACCTTCAAAGTCACATCTAACAGATCATTATAATTAAGATTTCCATCTGGCATGGGAGTGTAGCTGATAGATTCAAATTGATCCTGGAATTAACATAAAATTTTATCAGATAGTATCATATGTCAACCATAATGCTGCAAATACATAAATCATATCCACTTACAGGGTTTCACCAAGAATGTCCACATATATGAACTCTGATGAGTACTCAGACCAACAAGAGTTATGTCTTATCCAATACATAATAGGATACTCTATCCACTTGTTTTCTTTTCTTTTATTGTTGTCACACACACACCTAATGGGTTTTGAACCGCAAGTCTCCATCCCCGAGAGCTTCACCCTTTTTTTCTCTCTTTTTTTTTTTTGGGGGGGGGGGGGGGGGTTGTTGTTTGGGGAGGAACATAACATAAAAAATTGCACACTCTCTGTACAACTATATCATGATTATATAGAAAGAAAAAAGTCTAGAACAGAAAAGTTGTGATGAGAAGCACACCATGGTAAGATCCTGAATATACAATGCTTTCCAAAGTAAGGTGGGCTTTACTTCTGCTGCAATGTCACTTTGAACTGTGGTATTACTTTCAGGATGTCCAGACTCGGGTAGCATGAGAAGAGCATCCATGGCTACATGTAACAACTCTTTCCCTTGATCGGCATCATGACACAAAGTGGAAAAGTATAATACAAACCTGAACAAGAGAAGGGAGTAGTGTGAACTCATGTTTCACAAGTTCTTCTGAAGAAGTAAGGGTATTAAATTATTTTACTAGGCATTATGAATCCACGTATAAATATAGTACTATTAAATGCCAGATTCACATGACCATGATGAAAAAGCGAGTCAATAAATCAATCATTAACCCGCATAGCACACGTCTCTATACAATTAGCACCAAGTATCCTGCGACATCATGCCAAAAAAAAAAAAACAAAAACAAAAAACAGCCTATTATGTAAAAATTTGCATTCTTTCTGGCTAAAAACTAGTTACACAACCATTGATATCTGAAAAAGAACATGATTTTCTTCTCCTATTTTTTGTGCCCTTGATTTAGCGACTGAGGACCAAACTTATGTTGATCTTAGGCAAACTATACATGCTCATAATGCAAAAGGCCCAAATAGTTTATTGGGCACAAACATAATGCGTCGTGATTGTGATACACAAATTTTTGAACTTGTCATTATCATATACTCGATGGTAAAATATCAAAAACATAAGAGATTAACAATCAATCAATCATCTTCACAAAACATAAACTTACATGCCCGAAGGACAAACAGCTAAACCGCTTCCTATTTGGAGAGCTCGAATTGATGTAACCTGTTCAGGGTACAAAGCTAGGAGAGGGAAAAGAAATTGTCAGTTTCTCACCCTCTAATTCTTTTCTTTCTTTCTCTCTCTCTCTCTTTTCTTTTCTTTTTTTCTTTGTTTCTTATTTTGTTCAACAAAGTACAGGAATAGCTCTAGAATTAGATCTTACATCTAGGAGGATATACCACTAGGAAATTCGATGTATCTGGCCTCAAGGAGCTCCTTGTAATGCATATCCCCCTTGCCACTTTCCTTTTAACATCTCTCAGACCTAAAACTTGAAGACTTTCTCTCAGAGGATCTCGTGGAGATGAAGCTAATGGCAACTGAACCGTGAAGGATGGATCCAGGACTAGCTGATGGCAGAATAAGTCTTGACCTGATGATAATCTAACTCCTTTATAATGCTCAGTACACTGCAAAGTTTTCAACAAATGACAATAACTTAATACAGGTAGCCAATACATCATATAAGTATTTATAAAAGAGCAAAAAATGAAAAAAGATAGTTACACACCTTGTCCATAAGCAGGGCAATCACAGGCATTCTCAGAACCTGCATATTAGAGTTTCAGATGCACATAATCAGAGCATGATAAAGCAAAAACAGGATTTTATTTTTTTTTTTTTTCCCTTCCCTGTATGTAGGAAGGAAAAAAGAAAAGAAAAGAAGGAAGCAATATAATCAACTACCAGACGTTGGAGTAATGTTGAATATTAACAAGAACAAAAAGAGGTAAGTCCAATAATCCAACAGCCCCAGATAGGTACTATCCTCACCCAGAACCAACAGCCACCATTGTCCATATGGTAATCATCGATAAAATCTTATTTAAAGTTGAATGGAACCAGAGTTTACCTTCTAACTACCCTTGTTTTTTTCATTCTCCTATGAAGTCCATTTCTAGATTTTTCACTACTTGCGTCCTAACTTCAATTCCTATCAACGCAAATGGAAGGGAATTCACTACCAAAGGCATCAAGCAAATAGGTCAATTTCTTTCTTACTAAATGCATAACAAAGAAACTCAACAATAAAAATTAAAAACTAAGAAAAGAAGGGTACATTTCAAACAAGGTTAGACAAACATGAACATGCACGTATCTAATTTATAAGAAAGTGTCCTCATAAACAAAATTCACAAGGCATTAACAAGTATTCACCAGGATGTAGAAAACAGTAAGGAACTAACAAGTGGCATTGCTCCAAGAACGCTAAGTTGTAAATCCCTAGACTGGAACTTACATGAATGCAACCTTTGACAGCAGCACGGCGGCAAAAAGCTTGTGGTAGTTCCCCTTGACCATAAATCGGATAAACCATAGCCCCAAGTGCATCTGGAAACCTGATAGCGACAAAAATTGTAAAGCACATATTTGTGGCAACTCGATTCTCAAAATAAAAACCAATCCCAACATTCTTGAGTCCACGATGAAAGATACGAGACATAATGTTTTTTAGTATTAAATGCAAGACCATCAGAACCCAAAGCGATCCATTATCCACACAGTTACTGATTACACCCGTAGAGCTTATCGATAGCACCAAGTTAAAATCGATAACTAACTAACACAACTGTTTTTAAGTATGAAACAGAGAGAGAACAAGAACTAACCTGCCAACCGATGAGTTGTAGAGAGCCAAACGATCTATACCATCTTTTGTTGTGAGTACGTCTTCACAAATCTCCGTGTTCTCCTGATCATAATCGGCCATGGCTATAGCATATAGAATAATCCTAAATAGCAAGAAAACAACACAAATTCTCAATAACGAACCACACAAACTATAGGTGAACAAAAAATGGTCAAAGAAAACAACTACAAATGCCACCATCCTAACAATTCGAGTCCAAACACCACATTACAAAAACAAACATCCAAACATATATGCATAATCTATCCTTAACAGAAAGAAAAATATATATATATATATTCAATTGATCAAATTTTCAAAAATAAACCAATTATGGATATAAAGAAAGCTCACTAGCAGTAGCAGATAGAGAAGAAGAAGAGCAAAATGTGATGCGTTACGATTTAATCTTGGGTGGCAACCGCATTTTCTTCAAGAAGTCCACGAACGGACTCTCCAAATCCTCCTCCGAAATCCTCGAAGTCTCCGCACCACTATCATCACCAGCCAAGTGCTGCTGAACCAGCTTGAAGAACCTCATCAGCTGGTTCTTCTCCGTGAGCCCCAAGCTCTTGTCCTTAAATATCGCCGCGCGAGAGTCCGGCACGCTCACCAATCTCCTCCCGCTCTCGTCGTACACGAAGCTCGCCTCGATGCTCTTGAACTCCATGTACTGGCTCGCCCCGGACCGGAGCATGAGATCGATGGACTTATCGGCGCAGAACAAAACTCTAGGTCCGCACAGATCGATGTTGAACTTTCTGGAATGCTCTGCTGTGAGGACCTCAGGGGCATGACTGGAGATGCCGACGTCGGAGTAGAGGGGCCGTTGGATGAGGGCAACAGGGGTGTGATCGTCTCCTTCGGATGCGGTGGACGACGGAGGGGTAAAATGGGGATTGAGGAAGGTGGATAGGTCGTGGAGTGGGAGGGAGGCGAAGTGGGACCCGTAGAAGGGGTTGGAATCCACGTGGAGGACGGTTTTGCCATTGGCGGAGGCCGCAGCCGCGATCACGGATCCCGGAAGGCCCGTGCCGACGACGATCAGGTCGAAGGTGGTCGGCTCGATTGGAGGGTACGAGGATGCATCTTCGCTCATGGCAGCGCGTGTAGTGAACGCGACCGGTGTTCGATTGGTTTGATTGTTACTTGTGAGTGTCTGTTAACCCAAACATGACCCGAGCTGCTAAAGAAGATCCAATTAAATTAAAAAGAAAAATGTATGTTACTTTGGGCCCAATCTATCTTGGGCTAACTCACTTTTTTTCCCTAGCTTGGGCTAATGAACTATGCAGTAGATCCATGATTGATATAAATAAAGCCCAATACCTTTCTTCAAGAAGATCTGTTAGATTCGCAGCCTTTTTAAAAATTTATTAAATTTATATCTATCTATTCTAGACCACGGGAAGTAAAAATACATGTAAAAATTACGTATTCTAAATAACTCAATAAATTGAATTATATATATATATATTCCTCATGCTTGAAGGAAAACTGTCTTTAGCCATCCCATTCCCATCAAACTAATTCATTTATGGTCCACTTTTTTCATTTTACTGATTTGCACCTAGAAAATGAATGGAAATCAGCCAAGTTCTCCAACCGAGAATGATTTGAATAGGACAGAAAGATTAGGGCAAATGAACAAGTTGCTTTCGTTTCCAATTTCAAGATGCCATCCACCAGATTGTGATGTTTGGTCATCTTCCACTTTTATGTTCAACCTTGTCCTTATTATGTAAGGGAAATTTCAAAGTTAATCGGTGGGTATACATGATTCCATATGCTACTAACACCAATATGGCACACCACGTGAAAGAGATGCGCAATGTGCCCTAAACTTACTTCCCAATATTTTCTCTTTTTCTACCATTTTTAAAGTATTTCGTCTAATCTTTAGTATAGATGAAATATTCGCCGGGCTCATAAGAATTGAGAATAGTTTATTCGGTGGATTGCTTCCCACATTAAAAGTAAATCTTTTTTTTTTAATCTCAAGTGTATTGAGAATTATAATAGCCGCTACCGTGTATGCCATTCGATGTACGAGAAATGTTATATTGTTTTTAATGAAAAACTTAATTTTTGGGTCCATTTTTTAAGAAATTTTGTTTTAAGTTAAATCTAAAGTCAACTCCTTTAAGGGTGTTTGTGACTCTTTAGTAATCGACTTTTAGTCGGGTCCTTGCCTTCTTGTAGGCACTAGTTAGTGCCGACCCCTCTTGCTTTTAGGCCGTCTATCTAGTATTTTAGAATACTACCCATAAAAAATAAAATAAAATAAAATAAAAATTGCGAATTTTGAGATTTTTCACGTGACATTTCTTTTGTTCGAGACGCGTTTGTTAACATGGAAACGGGTAGAGCGATGATTGCGGGGGTGCTGGGCTGCTAGTTGACAATTGAAGGTTGAAGCCCATTGCCATTTCAATGGGTGCCTAATTTGCTTTTACTTGGGCTAATGGGCGCCTAATTTTCTTTCTTTTACATGTAAAAAACAATTAATAATATAATAGCGGTCCGTCCCTAGAAAGGAGCGGAACCAGATAGTTTTTTTTTTTTTTTTTTTTTTTTTTTTTTTTGGAGAAAGGAACCAGATAGTCTGTCCGTATAAGAGCACTAGCAGCAGATTTTCAACCATTTTCCCTATATTTAGGGAACAAAACTACTTTTTGTTTCCCTATAAAAAAAATATCTCACAATAGATTCCCTTAGTTTTCCCTATATTAATTAAATATTATTTTGTTACTCTTATTTTATACTTTTTCTCTCTTCCCTATATCAATTAATTATACTTCTTTTATATTAAAATAATACATAGGGAATGAATAGTAAACATGTATACATAAGGAATTACTATTCATTCACAATCTTCTCATCTAAATATAGGGCATCTGCTGTAGGAGATTTTTTGATATTTTTCATGAAATTTTCCCTAAATATAGAGAAGAGAACCAATATAGAGTAACTGCTACTAGTGCTCTAAGGACATAATTTTCAAATTGCATACTGTATTATTGGGTCGAAAGAAAACCCATTTTATTGCTTTAGAAATTAGATTGATGACATAGGAAGGGTTCCACCTGGTCGGTAGTTGAATCTCATATGCTTATCAAGTTATATATAATAATGTTATGTTGTTGACATATCCTAAGTCTATCAATAGTTTTTTTTTTTTGTTTTTTTGAAGAAAAAAAAAAAGAACAAAAAAGACCTAAGACCAATATGTGGGTCACTCCAAATCCAGGGTGTGCCCTGGGGAAGGCTCGGTCACACCCAAACACTTTCTTGGAGTGGTTTGACGACGACTCATAATTTATTTATTCATTTAAAAAAAAAGTATTTTTTTTTAGTTTTTTATTTTTTATTTAGTTTAATTTTTGCATTTTTTTTTAATTCGAGGGTATTCCGTCATTTTACATCTAAAATACATATTCCATCTAATTAACGATTTTCACCTTCGTTAATTTTTTACCTGTGCCAGGTTTTTTTTTTTTTTTTAAAAAGAAAAAGAAAATGGTAGTTGAAGAAAACTGAACGTGAGAAGTGGTATTTCATGGGGGCCAAGGCCATTATAAATAAGTGATGGTCCGAGGAAAAAAGGTAAATCGCACATTATTTATTTCTTTACATATTATGGATCAATAATTTAATTACAAAAAATTACACTTATCCCCTCAATTTACTACATAATATGCAATGTCTCCCCCAATATTTTAATTTAGTTAATATACCTTACCAATTGAATTTGTAATGTCCTCCTTTAACTAAATAATAATAAATAGATAAATACCCATCAAAAAGTCTATGGAAAAAGACCAAACATTTAATAAGAGACCACAAAATTGATTTTAAAATCTTGAAACTGGTGCTGAAAGCAACCTGCTCACTTGCTGCCTCACTTTGTCTTATTACTTCACAACCCATAGAAGTGTTTTTAATCTATAAAAAAAAAAATAGAAGTGTTTTTAGAGTCAACCAAACCACTCACTCGAAAGTCCTCTTTTTTTCTCTTCTTCTTTTTTTTTTTTTTTTTTTTCTTTTAAAAAATAAAATAAAATTAGTACATGCTATAATAGTCTAGTTATATTTGGCCAGTCACATTATAATAAATTATAAATATGTATTAGTCATATCCTCTAATCATAGAGATAAATCTTTCTTCCCACCACACCACAATCGCATCTTTGTTTATTACGATGATGTGGCATGAGTTATAGCCTTTTATCTATCTTTGTTAAAAGAATACAAAAATAAAAAAAATTAAGGGCTACTAACTTATGTCACGTTAACATAATATAATTATGGTGGTGTAATTATTAAATGATGTTTTCTTGCTAAACTGACTTCAATCCAAGGAGGTAAACAAAAAAATAATAAAATAAAATTAGAACATTTGGAACACTGAATCCTATATTATATATTGGTTTAGACCGTAGATCGCAGAGAGTCGATATAGTGTCCGATCAAGAGTCTACATGTAGGTTATACAGATTAAATTGTTAATTTAAAAAAGAGATTTACACGAAATGTACAAAAGATGTATGTGTATCATGTTTATTTCTCTTACTCTTCCATTTTAAAAATCAACTATTGAATCTATAGGACCCGTAGAAGATTCGCGTGTAAATATTACATATCTAATAATTGATTTTCAAAATAAAAAAATTGAAAAATGATAAGAAAATACAATAAAACATTTATCTTTACCTACTACATGAAAATATATTATTACCTTATCAGAGTTTTTAAATAATTTTAAACTATGCTTTTACTTTGTCAGATATGGTGAAACAAAATCTAAAATACCTTAATTTATGGTAAAAAAAAAAAAAAAAAAAAAAAACCCACATAAATTTCATTCCCCTAAGATTGTGCCGGAATTCATTGGGGAAGATGAGAATTTAATGATGATTATTACCGTTTCGGTCATTTCAATGTACGTTAGTTAATCACTTCTAAAGGCCCATAAACCTCCACTCTGATACATGAATAAACCGTGACCGCAGGATCAGATCCATTCAGAATGCCTCTCTCTCTCTCATTTATGATGCCTGATGAGCGAGAGAGGCAGAGTCCAAGTGTCCCCCACGCGATTAATCAAAAGTTGAATTCCAGTCTCGGAGCCATCAAAAAGGTTGAAAATTAAGGTCAAACCAGACCTTCCTCTTCACGCATATTCATTGAACGGTTGCGATGTTCTGCCCCAAAACCTTTGACCTCCTCCTAAGTGGGCCCCCCCCATCCCCAACCTACGGTGAGAGACAGAGTGGGTCCGCTTCCTACAAAAAGGACGCAGGGGGGCAATGGAGTAATAATTTCCATGGCGTGAAAGACTGGGCAAGCGAGCGAAAGAGCAAAGAGAAACGTTTATAGAATTTTCAACAAAACAGAGAGAGAGAGAGAGAGAGAGAGAGAGAGAGACATACAACACATACACACGCGAATCTCACATGGGACTACAAGAGCTACCGCCACCGTTACACCCTTCCTCACATTTTTAGACTTCATTGAGACCCAATTGCTCAATTCTCTCTCTCTCTCTCTCTCTCTGATTGGCCCAAGCTGTGCTCTGGGGGCTAAAGGGGGGCTTTGGGCTTTGGGAATTTCTCTGGTGATCCGAGTGTCCAGAGAGAGGGAGACAATGATGGAGGAGACTAAGTTGTGGAACTGGGGCGTGATTAGATCTCTGCTCGCAATTCTCCAATGGTGGGGTTTCAACGTCACTGTTATCATCATGAACAAGTGGATCTTCCAGGTCCCTTCCCTTCCCTCAATTTTGCTCCTTAGTCCTTTCCCATTTCTCTCAATTGGGTTTTACTTGTTCATGTTCATGCTGTGAATTATGTTTTCATATATGGATATTTGGGAATATTTTGTTCTTTTCATTTTGTTTTTGTTTTAGATGCGTTTGTGTTTGTGAAATTGTTGTTTGTTTCGGTGGGCAGAACTATTGTGTTTGCTTTCTTAGAATTTTCTATGCGGGCAGTCGCTAAAGATGGTTAAATTATGAAAGTACATGGAGTCATAATACATGTATTGGGGTTTTCAAAGACAGATTACCCGCTGATACACTGTTTCTTAACACGTTAGAATCTCTTAAGGAGGGTGGAAAAAGCTGCTTGAATTGTTGTTGTCTTCATCATCATTTTTATGTTGTTCTTGTTGGCGGCATCTAGCTTCTTTGCACGACAACAGATTACTTACCCTTTGGTTTGGTGAACAAGACAGCTAATGGCAAGGCTGTCAATTTTGTTTCGTTTGAGCTTCCTGGCTCCGTGTGTGCGTGAAGTAGGAGAACAGATCTATGAATTTGAACAGATATGTGAACAGATCTATGGATATCAAATTATGTATTAAGTGACTATATATAAAGTATTTATGTTCACCCACCAGTACGTCATTAGTGGGGCAAAGTCACGAGAGAAGAAGAAAATGACTAGAGAGATGACCTGCTTAAGATATCAGCGTTGCACTTTACATTTTTCCTTCATAGTTGAAAGTTCTGAAATTTCTAGCAATTTTCACAACAATTCTAACTTGATTTCCCATTGCACATGTCATGCGAAGATGGATGATGTTATGTAGCCCTCAAAAATTTGATTACGAAGTTTCTGCCTATTCTTTTATCATGTCTCTAAATTCTTTCCCACTAACAGTCTTATTCAATATTGGTAAATTTTAGATCTTGGAGAGATAAGGCACTGTATATTTAGGAGCAATAGATTAGCGTTGTATTCTCGTTTCTGATAACTTGATAGGTTCAATTGCTCACTCTGTGACTTTTTTTTTTTTTTTTTTTGATAAGCAATAAAGAGTTTTATTAAAAGCATAAAGAGCCCCTTTTAAAGATGAAATGAAATGTAATCGTTGAAAGGGCCTTTTTTCATTTACTTCAGCTTATTCTGCAGCTTAGAAACTTTTGACATCCCAATTCTGAAGTGGTTTTTGGACCCGTTGTCATAGTAGTAGAACATGATTATAATCTTAGTCTAAGGCTGTTTTTTTTTTTGATAAGTAATAAGTTGGTCTTATTAAAAGCGTAAGGCGCCCCTCAATACACCGGCAGTATACAAGAGAACGCACCTAGCTAGAAAGTGAAAATGGAACAAGAAATTCATCAAAGGTAAACGACAACGGTGACACAAAAGCCACCGTCCAAAGATACAACGTATGAAAAAAAGAAGCTAAAATATCCTCCAAGGATCTCTCCAAATCCTCAAAACACCTATCATTTATTTCCTTCCAAACACACCAGAGAATGCATGTCGGCACCATCTTCCGAATAACAGCACTCCTCAGCCTACCAGCCGTCCACCAACACGCAAACAAGTCAAGGACTCTCAGAGGTATAACCCAAGACAGACCAAAACGAGAAAAAATAGCACTCCACATAGCGTATGCAACATCGCAGTTAAGGAGAAGATGATCTACTGATTCCTCGCTTCTCTTGCACATGCAACATCTATCCACCACAATGACATGCCTCTTCCTGAGGTTATCCACCGTTAGGATCTTGCCTAGAGCCGCAGACCACGCGAAAAAAGCCGCCCGCGGAGGAGCCTGAGTCCGCCATACACTCTTCCAAGGAAAGTGACTTCTCACATCGCAAGCCAGAGAGCTAAAGAAAGACTCAACCTTGAACAAACCTTTTTTGGAAGGGATCCACCACAATTTGTCTTCACTACCTCTATTAAAACTGATCGAGTGCAATACCTGGAAAAAAGCAGCAAAGGTATCCACTTCCCAATCATGCGCTTCTCTAAAAAAGCTCACGCTCCACTGATTGAAGCCACCCACAAGCTCCACATTATCCGCAACTGAAGCATCCTTCGCACAAGCAATTCCAAATAAAACAGGAAAAGCTTCCTTAAGAGTTGAGTTCCCACACCACAAATCATGCCAAAATTTTGTTCTAGCCCCACCTCCTACCTCAAATCTAGAGAATCCTACAAATTTCTTCCACCCTTTCCTGATGTTCTTCCACAACCCCACCCCAAAAGTACCTGTAGGCTCTAGGGAGCACCAACCTCCCCATAAACTTTCAAACTTGGAATCCACCGATATTCTCCACCAAGCTTCCCTCTCAATCCCATAACGCCACAGCCATTTGCCTAATAGAGCCTTGTTAAACACCACCAGATTTCTAATACCCAACCCGCCTTCTAAAACTGGAGTGCACACTTTAGACCATTTCACCAAATGATACTTGAACTCATCACCAATTCCTCCCCAAAGGAAGTCTCGTTGTAGCTTCTCAATACGAGCACCTACACTTGTCGGGATAGGAAAAAGAGACAAAATATACGTGGGCAAGTTGGAAAGAGTACTCTTGATGAGGGTAACGCTACCTCCCTTGGAAAGGTATAACCTTTTTCATCTGGCCAACCGACGTTCAACCTTCTCAATAACACCATCCCAGATATGAATAGATTTGTAGGAAGCCCCCAACGGAAGGCCTAGATACTTCACCGGTAGATTGGCAACCCCACACCCTAAAATATCGGCAAGACCTTCCACTTGAACTACGTCTCCCACAGGAATTAAAGCTGACTTGGCCAAATTAACCTTCAAGCCCGAAGCAGCTTCAAACAGAAGAAAGAGGCTTCTAAGATAACGCAACTGAGCATGGCGAGCATTGCTGAAAATCAAAGTATCATCTGCAAATAACAAGTGTGAGAAGGAAACATTACCCACACTAAATCCTTCGAGTAAGCCCCCTCCTACCGCAGCTGAAATCATTCGGCTCAATGCCTCCATCACAAAAACAAACAACAAGGTGAGAGAGGATCCCCTTGTCTCAACTCACGAGAACTGCTGAAGAATCCATTAGGAGACGGTGGGTGTAGTTATGAATTGTATTTTATTGTTGCACTCCTTTGAGACCTTTTCTTAGTCTAATTTTTTCTTTCTAAGGTATCTCCAAAAGTTGTCCAGAGCAACTTGCAGAGGATCTGAATAGGTTTTGATGGGGGAGAACCTTATATTATAATGACCCAATTTGGGCTCAGGCAAATTTGCTGAATGGCAGGCCATGTCTGCTTTTCCTTTCTATGTTTGTCAACACTGTGGTTAAGGGTTTCTTTTTTGATTAGAAAGAGGTTATGTTTTTTTTTTTTGAATGAATGAATGAGTAAATCTATCATATATCAGCAAAGTATTACAATGCAATTCGGTTATACACCCAAAACTCCAGGAAAGCAGCTATTTCCTGAACACAAACTAAAACAGCATAGTATCTAATCTATTCATTCTCTACTGAACTCCTATAAGAACCTATACAAGCCAAACATCTTCACTAACCAATCATTGTAACAAAAGAAACAGCCAAAACCCCTCCTTCAACAAACAATCTCACCAACTCCGAACACATTAGCTAGAAGCCCCCAGCTCCTACAAAGATCTTCATTAATCTTACTCCTTATAAAGCGTCCAGACATGATTCTTTTCCTAACCTCCAATTTTATTCTCTTGAGAATTTGTTCTTCAGTTTGCAGCTGGTTACCATATCGTATGCTATTCCTCTCCTTCCACAGGTTATAAACGGAGGCACTTAAGAACAATTTACATAACACATCTCTCAAGCACTTACCTGATTAATTCTAGTAATAATATCATCCCATTACCAAGGAGGATCTGCTATCAAGCACAGACGAATAGCAGCCAGCTAGAGTCTCTTACAAAAACTACAGGCAAAGAACAAATGGTATATATACTCAATACAACCACGCCAAAAAACACAAAGGAAATTACCTCCAAACCCCCAACTGAGCAATCTAATCCCAGTAGAAAGGCTATCCCGAGCAGCTAACCATAAAATAAAAGCCTGTCGAGGAATTGCCATGGAGAACCAAACCAAGCTCCACCATCCAACAATCTGCTGTTTATGCCGTATAAGCTCCCAAGAAGCAGCACAATTATACACACCCTTCTTAGAAAAATTCCAAGTGGAAAAGTCAACACCTCCAATATCCACCATTGGCCAAGCATTCTGAATTTTTACAAGCAGCCATCTCCAACATCCATCAACAAGAACACTAGATACATTTCCTTCAAGCTGGCTACCTGCATCATAAATGACTCTATACCCATATATGTCATGAAGAATTCCATCCGGATGGCAAGAGTCAAGCCATAGAAAAATATTCTCACCATTACCAACTTTAAACAAAAGGAATTGTTTGGCAAGATTACGCAGCTTTAAGAGTTTTCTCCAACTCCAAGAACACACTTGAGGAATTTTAACTTGCCAAAAGCTCTTGCCTTTTAGCAAGTGGGCTTGCACCCACGCCACCCACAAGGAACCAGCCCTAACATAGAGATTCCAGATATGATGAAGCATATAGGCCTTATTACAATACGCAACCTCTTTAACCCCAAACCACCTTCCGTTTTTGGAATACATACCACATTCCAACCCACCTTTGCTTTGGCCTTAACAACATCCGAGCCAGTCCAAAGGAAACAATTCATCTTTTGTTCCAACAGAGATATAATCTGTTTAGGTAAAATGAAAATAGAAGACCAATAAACCTGGACACTATACAAGATAGAAGAGATCAGCTGAAGCCTACCATAAAAAGTGAGCTTCCTCGCCAAACAAGAGTTAATACGAGCTGAAACCTTTTCAAGCAAAACTCCAAAGTCAGATGCCGAGAGTTTCCTAGAAATAAGACGAACACCCAAATAGCGGACAAGGAGAGTATCTTCTTTCATTTGAAGGCAATCCAGCAAGTTTATTTATGTTTCATAAACGTGTGGTGATGAGGTTTGTTGTTGGGCTTTGTTTATTTATACCTAAATTCTAGTTCGACTCAGGGATGTGGATTTAGTAATTTAATCGTTTGGAGAAGTGGAATTCTTATATTCTTTTTGGCGACATGATGTTTTATGTGGCTTTAGAACTGACAATGAAACGTTCTTATTTTCGAATCACATGGAAGAGTTTGACTTTGTTTTGGCCATAAAGGTCCAAATCCAATTATCATATTAAGTTTTTTTTATAAGTAAATAAAGTCTTATTAAAAGAGCAAGGCGCCCCTAAGTGCACTGGAAGTATCCAAATCCAATTATCTTATTATGTTCCAAACGTATTAAGGTGCACATATGATGATGGGAGTGATTGCTCAATAATTGCTTCATTTTGGATCTAGGCTAGAATGCTATTTGTAATTCCTTTCCTTTAGTACTTTATATAAAATCAGAAATGAGATCAAACCGTGTGTTTCTTTTTTTTTCTTTTTTCTTTTTTGTATAAAATGCAATATATGTTTGACAGATGTAGGATTATGGTGGATGAGTTTTGAAACAAGACATGTACCGCAACAAACAAGCAAAACTAATGAATTATTATTTTGACCAAACAGTTATGGATGAATTGACGATTAATTCAACTGATAATCATATCATCAGTATACTCCCAAACATGCGTAGGATTATGTCTATATTTTTAATTCATGGATATGATCTATTTTGACACATTTCTAACAATATCAATTAATGAAACCTATAATGCGCTCACTGGTGTGACCATTTATTCGGTATTTAAAATAGGTTGTTACAATTGTATGTCCATTCATCAATTATCACTTATTTCTCCCTCATTTACTTATTTATTATTTAATTTTCCCCCCTTAATTATAACTACCTACAATAGTTGGAGAAAGGTTTGCTTTATCATTTCTATTTTTGTAAGTTTGTTTGGTAACCCCATCGCTGATGTGAATCTGAATTTTTTCTTACAGAAACTGGATTTTAAGTTTCCTCTATCAGTATCATGTGTTCATTTCATTTGCTCAGCCATTGGAGCATACATTATGATTAAGGTGCTAAAGCTGAAACCACTGATAACGGTTGATCCTGAAGATCGCTGGAGAAGAATATTTCCTATGTCATTTGTGTTCTGTATCAACATTGTGTTGGGAAATGTGAGCTTACGTTACATCCCAGTTTCGTTTATGCAAACAATAAAGTCATTCACCCCTGCTACTACAGGTCAGGTTCAAGTATGGATTACATAATTCAATATCTCTGTCCTTGCTTTTTAGAATGATTTTTTAAATTGTATTATAACTGCATCTGATATAGATGAATTCGAACAGTTGTTTTGCAGTGGCTTGTTTGGAGAAAACACTTTGACTTGCGAATTTGGGCTTCTTTGGTACCTATTGTTGGAGGAATCCTTCTTACATCGGTTACAGAGCTTAGTTTTAATATGTTTGGATTCTGTGCTGCCTTATTCGGCTGTCTTGCTACTTCCACAAAAACTATCCTTGCAGAATCTTTGTTGCATGGATACAAGTTTGACAGGTAGTGTCTTTGTACTTGGTGCCTTTTGATTTTCCTTATTTTAATATTTCATCATTTTGTTTCTTTCCTTGCTTTTTTTCTTGATTTTTATGGACGCATTCTCCACATCAACTTTTTTCATAAGTTTTTTTTCACTGTTTCATTAGTGTTTTTGTTTATTTATTATTTTGAGTACCATAGACTGTAATATGCATGATATGTGATGTGTGTCTCATCATGTCACTGCACTATGAAGTTGTATATCTTTAGAATGATAGCATCAATGTTGGTGTTTCCGTGTGCATTAAATATGGAGCAAAGTATTTGGAGTCTTTTCGGTGTCTCTGTTCAAAACTCAGTCTGGCCCCATGTAGTGTACCACCTATTGCTGGCCTCCTGTTCATGGCAGCCTAAAGTAGTTTCAGGTAAATGTTGGAGAAGTTTGGGCAGTACCGGCAATTAATAACTTTGAAAATAACCATAGAAAATAATATTAGAGTTTGCCTTGTTGATTCTTTCTCAGTATGTGAATGAAAATGTGATATTTAATGGATAAAGTAGGAGTATGATATGTAATCTAGGCTTTGCCTGAGTCATGCCTTGCGAGTGGTGTCCTAACTGCCTAGCCATTCTCTTTAATACTACCTGCACTGATAATGAGGGTGGATTTATATGTGAAAACATGAGGCAATTTTGGATATCCCATTGCATGAATTAGTTCTTCTCTTTCTTGCTGTTTGTTAATTATGAGGACGTGGTTTTTTTTTTTTTTTTGGGCATTAGGAACTTGTCCATCTCATATTTTACAAGGATTCATTTCTTTTTCATCTTCCACAAAGTTCCTTTTTTTAGGGTACTCTATAGCAACATTTCTGGAATTTGATTAGTTATCACTCATCAGTGATGGCTGGCTTTGTGCTTTTAAATGCTATGGACACAAAGATAGTTCAATTACCATAGTATGTAGACTCCCATGTTAACTCAGTGTAATACTTTTATATCTGACTACTACATGTCCATCATTCATTGTGTTGTTTAAAAAAAAAATAACCATGATTTCGATGCTTAGAAAGCACCAAGTATGGGTTTATAAAGGATTCTAATGATGTTCTGTGTATTTAGATTTCTTTACATAAAGATGGAATCTTCAGTTTTTCTTTCCCTTCTCTTTTTTCAATGCTTTGCAATTTAAAATTGTCCTTGAAAAAACTCGCTGATTGAAGAATGAATTCCCTGTAAAACATACTGGATCCTGGCATGTTTAAAGGTATTTGTATAGGGCTAGGGGTTGCTCTTTGTAATCAGTAGTGTTCTCATATTCTGGATTGATGGAGCCCTAGGCTAACTTATTGGTTCGATCATTAAGGTTGAGGGTTTGTCACTCCACACCAAGCTGTTACAACATTTCTAAATTCTATGATCTTTTCTGTGTTATTTTTGCAATTAAGTAGATCATAAAGATTATTATTATTATTTTATACTCCTGTTCTCCATTCTGGCCACTTGGGTGGTAATATCATTGGTCTTCTCCTCTTGCTTGGTTACTCAAGTCGACAAGCTTTAGTTTAAGTGTCTGAAACTGAGTTTTGAAGTACTCTGGTGTTTGTGTGTGCGAGTGTATCTGTGAGTTAGTTTCTTGCTTGTTTTATAAGTGCACGATTCATGCTAAATTATGTAATTGTTAATTCCTTTATTTTTGGTTGGACTCTTTAGCATAAACACGGTGTACTACATGGCGCCTTTTGCAACCATGATCTTGGCAGTACCTGCAATTCTACTCGAAGGTAATGGGGTCGTGGAATGGTTTCAAACCCACCAGAATGTTTGTTCGTCCCTCATCATTATCCTCAGCTCTGGGGTGATGGCCTTCTGTCTTAACTTCTCCATCTTTTATGTGATTCATTCCACAACCGCTGTCACATTTAACGTTGCTGGAAACCTTAAGGTGAGATCAATTTAGTGTCTCAGATAATTTGAACTGTCTAATGTACTTCCTCACAATTATTATGTCGTTGTCATTGCCACCCAGTGGTTCTTTATTTCTTGAGTCCAGAAACATACTCTTTGTTTAATGGACAGATGTCTCAATCCTATTGGTTTTTTTTTTTTAATTTTTAATTTATAATTTTTTTTTATCTAAATGTGAAACTGGTCAAGAATGCCATATCCCTTATATGCGCAACACATTCCTAATTTATTTGAATCCTTGGATTTTTTTTTTAAATGGTTCCAACTAAGAACTTCATCTGCTCACCCTCACGTGCTGCATCTCCATGCTTGAATGAGTTCTGTTGTATACTTTGTTGTTGCATATACTCTATTCATTGATCGGCTGGATTGTTGATGCTGTACATATAATGCAACTTATATTTTTAGTTCATTATGCCTTGTTTAAAATTTTCTATTTATGTTGTCATGTTTGTTATGTACAGGTTGCATTTGCTGTCCTTATTTCATGGCTGATATTCCGAAACCCAATTTCAGCTCTGAATGCTGTTGGATGTGCGGTGACACTTGGTGGATGTACGTTCTACGGATATGTGCGGCACATGCTCTCACAACAGCCGCTGCCGCCAGGAACCCCTCGGACACCCCGGACTCCGAGGAGTCGGATGGAGCTGCTTCCACTTGTAAATGATAAATTAGATGATAAAGTCTGATTCGTAAAGAAAGTTGAATGTGAGGATCTGGCAGAGGGTAATAGGGTAAAAAAGAAAAAAGAGAAACTCCACTTCTTTGTTGTGTAAACTTGCATTAGTTCACTACAAATTTTTAGCATATGTTTTTTTCCTGTTTCAGAACTAGAAATTTCTCAAGGTTCTTATATATTTTTGTCATATTTTTGGCTTGAATGTGTTGAGAATCATAACTTGCCATTAATTCATATACTTTTTACCTTTTGCATATACTTACAAATAGGACTATGCTTTTATCCACTCACCCCAAAAACCAAAAAAGAAAAAATGAAAAAAAAAAAAAAAAAAAAAAAAAAAAAGAGAGAGAGAGACTGCTGTCTTCCTTCAACAAATACTTGCAGTTGCAGCTATGACCTTCACTACCCAAGACTTTTGCACTTGCATGTATTTTTGCTCATGAAGCGAGTCCAATTCCATTAAGAATAATAGAGTAGAGAATAATAAGAAGAAACAGGATTGGAATATGAAGAAACATATTGTAAAATTTATTTTGCAATAGCCCCAGGCGTAATTGTCATGGTCATCTAGCCCAGCAGGGTGAGCGAAAAGAGTGGACATCAATGTTGAGAAAGACAGAGAGTGGAGCTTTTATTTTCACTTGCTTAATACAAAGAGAGATCTAGTCAGTACTTAGTAGTAGTTACAGAGAGTTAAGCTACGAAAGCTAATATTAGAAAGTCTATCTTCCGGTATATATTTGTCATAATAACTAGGAGTCTAGGCCTAAGCCAAGAGCCAGAAATTCTTCTGCCATCTGCTGCTGATTAGGTAGCCACCCATGCCACTGCTCTGCTTCTTCACTCCAAAAGTCAAGCACTCCGCATTGTTAATGCACTGCTCCACAAACTCCTCTGTACTGCTGGTCCCGCGTAAGCTGCATAAACCCCTCCATCATTAAGTGATAGAAAAGTAAAAGATCTATAAGTATGGGATCATAGGGTGGGAAAAGAAAGAGAGAAAGATCAAATGGTTAGATTGGACCCACCAGCTGAAAACTGATGGCTTCTTCTGTCCCAGCACCAGCACAGTCACTTCCAGCTTCTTCACTTGACTCAACACTGTGGCCAGTTTTGGCCCTTGAATAACCAGGGCTTCTACTTCCACCTGAACATTACCCCATTCAAGCAGGTAAACACAACTCTAGATGAAAGAGACAAAAAACAGAGGACAGCTAGTAGGAAATGTTCAGAAGCATCTGAAAAATCTGCATCTTCAAAAGAAAAAGAAAAAGAAAAAGATGGAAGGAAAACTGAAGCTGACAAAAGATCATCCACCTTCTCCATCAAAAGAAGAGAAAAGAGGTTTTTAATTTTTTTTTAAAGGAGATAGCTAAAAAAAAATGGAAAAAGGAAAATAAAAAGGTAAAAGAGGAAGGCCAAGTAGGATCTATCAAACACAATAAGAAAACTAGCCTCTGTATTACTGTATCTTAACATAGGGACCTATCAAAAGCAGAAAGAAAAGGCATACTGCTGAAGAGAATTGAAGACCCATTGAAGCTAACTCTGTATCTTTAATCTGTCACTCCCAGAACTCAAAAAGAGAAGGAAACTTGAAAGGGAACAAACACGTACCTCAGGTCTACAAGCCTTGCAAAGAGACCCAAGAGAGTTGGCCAGGTAAGGAGAAGAGGAAGAAGAGGACTCGGATGCGCTTTCAGGGCCGCCCTTACTGGAAGCAGCAGGGATGATGTAAAGGAGAGTGAGCAAATCACTCTTGTTGGCTACATGTGTGAGCGCCCACATCATTGCTTGCTTGGCGTGTGAGGTGTCGTCCACCACAACCATCACTCTCTTCCTCATCACCAACCCACCATTCTCGCCTCCATACATGTTAAGCCCTTCCATCTGCTTCAAACTTCCCTCACAGCAACTCTTACCTCTTCGGCCCCCACTCTGCTTGCTATTCCCTCCCCACCTGTTTGATGTTGATTTCCAAGCTTCCCTTCCACTCAGTTGCCTTAAAAATGAACCTGATCCTGGCATTTTCTCTTACCCTCTGCAGCTCTGCTCCCCAAAGTGAATAGGATCAGTCTACTAGTAGAACTCCAGAGAGATAGAGAGAGAGAGAGAGAGAGAGAGAGAGAGATGCAATGGTATGGAAGGTGCGTGTGTGTGTGTGTATGCTTATTATAACGAGGAAACTGGGATGAGAGAAAGAGAAAGAGAAAGAGAAATGGGAGTTGGGTTTAAAGGACTAGAGAGTGGGGGAACTTATGATGCAAAGCTATGATTTTTTATCTTTTTGCAGGCCAAAGTGTCACGGGAATCCCTGCCCTGTTATGGCTTTACTCTTCATAGATATCAGATATGGTAAACAATCACTACGCTCTGTTATGATGATGAAACAGATGGATTATTTGTACTACCCTCTTACATCTCTTTCAGATTCCTTTTTATCATTTTTTAATGTTTTCTCATGATCTATTTTGAATCATGGGTAACACTTATAAAATTTAATTAATATTTTATTTAATTTCACGTAAAATGATTTTCGTTGTAAAATAATTTTAAAGAAGTTATATTTCAAAAAACTATTTTTTGCTGAAATTATTTGTTGATATTTGGCGCACTTGAAAAATCACTAATATTTTTTATATTTTCATTCAATAATATTAACTTATAAAAATTAATTTATATACATAATATATAAATATTAATGTAAAATAATATAAAAATTACCGGTGACGAAATTCTATCTTTGACCGATAGGATTCTAATTACTTTTACCGGATTCCAGCTACTATTGCCGAAACCTGGGATAAAGGTTGAAATTCGGACAGTTTTGTCAGAATCTAGGTTGACTGGAATCCTTCCAGATCCGGCCGTTCTGGCTAGAATCCGATCATCATGATCACTGGAATCTGGGCTAACCGGATTCTGATCGCCATAATCTGGCAACAGTGATTGGATTCCAATCGTCGGAATTCAACAACAGTGATCGGACGTCGGATTTCGGCACCGGCCAGATTCTGATGGTGGTTGACTACTTGAACGTGAAGATCGACTGCGTCGTTTAAAAGATGGTCAAATGCGTTTGCCGTTTGAAAAAAAAAAAATGATTTACACTTTTAAAAAGCGTAAATCATTTTTCGAAATTTACTAAGCATTTTTTTGTCAAACGGAAATAATTTTTTGGTTAACTATTATTTTTGCCCCCACCAAACACATGAAAATGCCAAAATCATTTTTCAGAAACCATTTTTCGCCGAAACAAACGGAGCATAAATAACAAATAATTCATAACAATGTGTTGTTAATTTCATGCCACAAGTAGGGCTTACAATTTATCTGTCGACATGAATTTAATATAAAATTTAAAGCTTAGAATTAAAGAATTTGATTTATTTAATTAAATTAAAGTTATTTTTTGTCATATTATATTTATATCTGGATACAATCCAAATTAAACTACTGAGAATATTTTTTAAGAGATCTGAAAAATGACACGTCTTATATTGGTGCCAATACACAGAAGGTGCACAATCTATATATACTGCTCAATCTTTGGATGGATGGACTGATCCAAACCCTTCATATCGCATCATTTGCAGTCTAGTCTACCCTGTAAAGTCATGTCATTGGGTCTCAATCAAGATTCCAATTTTGGCTTTCGATACACAATTTGTAGGCCACAATCATAGTTCCACAAAATAACTAGCAAATGATCATCAAATCCATACAATCTGATGGTGATCATCATCCATAAATAAACAGACACCAAGTGATGTAAATGAAATGCTTCTTTCTCTCTATTTTTTTTTTTTTTTTTTTTTTTTTGTCGGAAACATCTCTAACTTGCAATGTTTTTGTTGTTTTAAAAAATGTTTTGATGTGATTCTAGCATTAAAGTAGAAATAATTTTTAGTGTTTTGAAGTGGGTGTTGATGTTTTTGTTTTGAAAAAGATAAATCAAAATGAGAAGAACAAAATTTTATATAACAAAAAAAAAAGTATTTTTGACCCATCAATTTAATAAATAAAACTAAAATAAAATTTCCAAACTCACAATTAAAAGGAAAACTTTATCGAAATTGTTTTTTTTTTTTTTTTTTAACGAAAGATTTGAGTATTTCATTGATCAAAGATCAAGAGCGTAAAGTTCTTACGTCACAAAATATAAAGCTTTGCAAAATCATAGTCACAAGTTATGAAGTTACAAAGTCATAGACACAGACAAAATTCTTATAATAAATGTGTTGTCTATGACTTTTATTTTTCGCTAACTCGTGTATAAAAATAGTTAAATAACATATCTGCTTCGATCAGACTAGATCTAAGACAATGGAAGTTAAATATCCTAAAAAAATGTATTTAAACCTGCTGTGAAAGATAACCCATCACACCTTACTAATTTACATCACATAAATCGTCCATGAGAGCAAATCTATGGAGAAGAAAACTCTTATTCAAAGCAAAAACACAACCAGCCAACAATAGCAGCGGCCATGAAAGATATGAACGGCACAACACGCAAGTAAATGGACGGATGTATAACGGAGAAGCCAAAATTACTAATCTGATCGAAAAACACTTACAAACAAAAGAGAAAACCATAATGCAAGGATGATGATTGGATCAGAGAATATAAAGAAAAAATAAGATATGCTCCCTCCTTTTTTTTCAAATTTGTTTTTTTTGATAATTTTTTTGAAAATAATAAATAATAAATAAAAGCTTTAATATATATATATATTTTTTTTTTCTTCCCTTGGAAAAGTGATCAAAGTAATGGGGACTTTTGCTTTCCTGTTTCGTTTCAAGCTCTGAGGCCTGAGCGGTCAGACGGCAATAAATAATGGATGGGAATAGTACTGGCTATAAAGATATATATTTTTTTGGCTTTATTAAAAGAAAAAGAAAAGAAAAAAAAGATTTAATTAATTAATTAATTAGTTAATTGCAATTGAAGAGAAATGTCAGAGTGGGGCCTCGTGAATTGGGCTTTCTTGTTGTCGATGGAGTCAGAAGAACTCAGAATTCAGAAGGTCGTACTTCCAAATTATTGCTCCCGTTTAGCTCGCTGAGTCCTGAGTCTTCTTCTGTGGACCGTGTGGACCTCTCTTGTGGTCCATCCACTTCAATTCAATTGAAATTTCATCTTTCTATTTTGGCGGGTACTAATCATTTTCATTATTTTTTCCGGTTATTAAAATTATATATACGGCAGGTAGTTGGTTATTAAAATTATATATACGGCAGGTAGTTGGTTATTAAAATTATGTCAATTCACGTTTCAAAATTAATTACATTTTAGTAAAGTCTTGCAAAAGTAAAAATGCGTCGGTTGACAAAAATAATTATATTTATATATTTATTTATTTTGTTTGCTTTACATACTTTTGAAAAAAGTTTTTATGGATATAAAAGGTTAAAAGCTCAATTTCTTAATACAATCCTAAATAGGCTCTTAAGTGTCTTAAAATAAAAAAGAATACCAATTACATTAATTTATTTTTTTTTTTAGAGAAACAGAAAACTTTGTTACTGAATATAAGTCTCAGAGGGGATTATACTTGACCAAAATGCCAATACAAATACAAGAGAAATTCATACATGCCCGAAGGCAAACACCACTGCCCGTAGGTCATTTATGACCAGAGATAAAGAAACTCCACCCACTAAGTTAGGAAAAACCTGACTGCTTTTAAAGCAGCTACCAAATGTAGACTGTGAAAAGATCTAGAATATACAAAACCAACAGCTACCCAAATAATAAATAAACATTACAAAGAACAGACTTTAAGCTCCTCTGAACAATAAAGCACAACTTAGCACATAAAAGAGAGACAGATCTAGCTTGAAAGCCATCAAATAATCCCAAAATGTCTAAAAATTACAAAGATAGACTGAAACAGAAGACACAAACAGATACTACAACCCAGAGCCGGCAGAAGAGACATGCGGATTTCGCCAATACCAACTATATTATTAAGAAAGAACAAATCTATAATGTCAAAATTTTATTTTTTAGTTGTATTTTTTTTTTATTTTTTTGCCTGTTTTTTGTACTAAAATTGTATTAGATAGTTTTCAACTTTATGAAAAAGTGAGTTTTGGTTTACAAATAATTGTTAAGAAATGCTACACGCATTCTTACTTTTACACCCTTAAACTTATACTTTTTGACGTGACAATAAAAATTATTATTGAATCATGTAACCGAGTTTGACTATGAATTTGGAAATGAGTTGATTCAATTGCAACTAGTTAACTTTACTTTAGTATGTAATCGTCAACAATTATCTGTTTGAAGCGTAAATGATTCGAAAAGAGCACTTATAAAATTTATTTGACCAAATAAAAATCAAACTATCAAATCACATATTGATCGGATCAATTTTGTAAGTAATCTATCACAATAATCTACCAGAATATCTACCATGATCTTGATTCTTGAACAACATTTATTTATAGGCTATGACAATCCATAGTTGAATGATAGCAGAAATCTAATAGCATCACATTCACGGTATCACCGATTCACCTGCATGCCTTTTCTTTCAACTCAGTGCATTGGAAATTGGGCCTTTTCTTTCTTAATACCCCAATTAAACGCCCAATCCCCAAAAAAACAGTTGACTTATTATATATATATATATATATATATATAGATAATATACTGTTAGAGCATTTCCTTCTTATTATTTATCTTCACTTTTAGGTTAGAATAGATAATAAAAATTTCAAAAATCCATTCTATTGAATTATCTAAATAAAAGCTAAAATAAAATTCTCATCCATTTATGATTTTTTCTTTCTCCTTTTGTCTTCTTATACAATTAAAAGAATATTTAATTGTAAAAATGCTTATTTTAATAAAATAGAAGAAAATTTAGATAATCAAATAGAAGATGCCTTTTAAAATTTATTAACTAAACTAGATAAGGTGAATTTTGATTAGTTGTGAGTGCTTTTAATATTATTTGAAGGATAAAATTGTTCATAAAAATGTAAAATCAACAATTTTAAATCTGTTTCCGATTTGAGATGTAAAAGAGCACTCCCATCAGGTCATCGCTTATGTATTTCAAAGTTTGAATGTAAAATGGCTAATTAAAAAGCCTAAAAACATATTCATCCGATTTTTTTAAACTAAATGCATTTTGCATTTGAGCTTCAATATTCCTTCAAATGTGAAAATATATTATATATCAATGCATAAACATTTTATGTTTTTCTCTCCCACTTTCTCCTTCTTTATTCATTTCTCTTTTCTTTTCTTTTGTCTCATTTTCTCTCTTTAGTCACATAGCAGGTATTTATTTAAAAAATAAAATAAAAATATTTAAATGATATAAAAAAATAATAGATAATCAAACGCAATTTGAAAAGTCATTAACTAAGAAAAAACCTCTTGTCAATCATTTTAGATAAAAATGTTAAGAATCTATTGTGAATGCAGTAAGTCACTTTAAAAAATTGTTTTGAGTAATTACTTAAAAAAAGTATATTAAATATGTAACAGGACTTGAGAAAACAAAATATAAGATAACTGATCCATACGAAGAAATACCACTTTGATTTTAGAGAAAATTGCACCATTGATCCATGTGGTTGACCTAATTTATAAATTGCTCCCCAGAGTCAAATTTCATTAAAATTTTTAACAAATTTTGGTAGGTACCACATCAGCGCCAATAAAATAGCGACACATGTCACTCTTAATTAAAATATATATATATATATATATATTAAATATGAAAATAAATAAAATAAAAAGTTTGAAAAAAAGTAATGGGACGGCCGCGCGCGAACCCCATAGATGGCCGGTGGTGGCTCGCGGCCATCGGTAAATAACCCTTTTTTGTTTTCAACTTTTTTATTTAAAAATAATAATTTTTTAAAATTTTATGTATTTATATTTTTTAGTAACAGTGACACATGTCGCCGTCTTATTAATAGAGACGTGACACCTTACGAAATTTATTAAATTTTTTAACAAAATTTGACTCGAAAGCGAATTATAAATTAGACTAATTACATAAATCTCCGAATTCATTTTGATACCACATAAAAGGATTTGTCATTTAAGCCCACCATAGAACTAATGATGCAATTTTACTATAATTTTAAAAGGCTACTGTATTCCATGCACCTCGATAGTATCACAATAATGCTTTAGGGCTCTAATTGAAAGTTCAAAATGACAAGATCTATTTCTCAATTTTAAACCCTAGATTGAAAGTTTCTTTTTCCACCATATTTATATGTTTTGAGTGCTATTGGACAACCAGTAGAGAAAATTTCAATATGAATGACTATGCATTAGATAATATAATCAATACAATAGAACCACTATAAGCTTTACAATGAGGGAAATGGAATGAATCATATCCCAAGCTGGCTCAACTTAGCTACTCTAGAAAGCCCCTTTCATCAGGCACTCTTGGTATTTGTACGCTGTTGGGCTGTGGCCATTGACACAAACCAACATAAAATAACTCACGCTGTAAAGGGGACCATATCCACTCGCCCTTCATCTAATTATGTCAAATTCTTCTATAGCTCCTCCTCTGTCTAATCAAATGACCATATCATGGGATAAATGGAAAGGTTATAGCATCTATTCTGTTACTTCTCCTAAGTCAGAATTTCTATCATGAACTACGATCAAACTCACTGGGATGAAATCTTCCCAAAAACGTTATTTTGATCCAGAAACAATATGTCTTCAGGCGACAACGCTAATGAACCAGTACTCAAGTAGTGTCGAGCAGCCCGTCCCCTGGATTGAAATATCATACAACTAATTGAGCAACTATTGCAAGGGATGTGCCACCAATTATTAAAAAATCTGCATGAAAGCCTATTAAACGTTCGAGCACATACCTCCGTCTTCTGGTCTTGCCAATGCCTCCAGACAAACGGGAAGCTTCTGATCTTGAAATGTGGCGCAATGAAGAGAGATACTCACAGAATACAACACCTCTCGCTGTCAAGTGTGATCTTGGTGGAATTATGGACTGGATTATATCAAAAGGACTTGAATTGATTTCACTGCATTGCAGACACCAAATAAAATGTTTTCTATTAACAAAAAAGCATACCAAAACCTGTTTGAATTAGTTAGAAGACAGACTGCTACAAATGTCAATTTTAAGACACCTTGTTTGAACGAGTCAAATAACTGACCAATTGAGAACATACATAGAAAACTTTTGCTTAAGAACATAAAACTCGCACCAGTCATGTTCAAATCTTACATCTGCACAGCTTAAAACTTATTTGAGGGATAGTCCATTGTATTCCATGGCTATATATGTTTACAAAATTTTACCTAATTGTTTCAATTATTCTCTTTTTTAAATAAATGAAGAAAAAAAATTGATTAGATATTTACCAACTTACACAAAATTAGAATGCAAATCAGGTTATGAAAGAAAAAAGGGAAAGAATGATGAAGATCAAGAAGGGAATTGGTGCCCTGCTAGAACAGAATTTTCACAGCAGAAAATGATAGTATAAGGATTCCCATCCCAAAAAAAGAAAAGGTTTTAGGTTCAACATCTGTCCAGGACCATCCCTAAAAGGAAAAAAAAATGTTTCAGGGTTAGCATCTGTCCAGGATTAGGGTGGTCCACGATAAGATCCTTGACAACATGTAAAAGCTGCAGGAGACACTATTACAAATGTGCAGTTGTATAATGGTATACATAGATGTTATTCTAATGGTGTATGAAGATGATTATAACAAGTGAGTTGAGGTTAATACCTTTTTGATAAATCACTTTTAGGTGGACTCATCTCTAAACTCCTTGACGCATGCAAAGTCCTAGTTGTTCTCATATCATGTCCAATTAATTTACCCAACGCCATCATATTAGTTGTGGAAGCCAACATCTCTGAGGGTAAATCGACACTGCTCTCACAAGCAATCTTTGATCCTAGAGCAGCTATATCTTTTGCATAAAAGCAAAAACCATGCTGTGCAATTGTCGATGTCATCTGTATTTGCTCATCACACCAGCTGAATGCATCTGATCCCTCGGAAGGGACCTCAGATGGTTCCAAATAATCCTGCAAATTACCTAATTACCATAATGAACTACACACACATAATGAGAGGATATGTTCATATTTTTAATCTACAAAGTAATTACACACTTACTACTAATCGGCAGTTAGAAAGCAACACGTCAGCTTCTGAGATCAGGCCACTCATACCATAAGCAAGTTTGATACTTTTAATTGCATCGTGTTGTTCTGAGACAACATAATGCCTTAGATCTGTCTGGCAGCCACGAAGCTTTATCCAAGACTCTTGTACTAAATCCGTCACCACCAACGAGCTAGGCTTCTCCACAAATTTGTAAGCCTTATCAAAATCCACGCGACTGCACTCATCCATCACTTGATAATTTCTTGTACCCTCCACATTTTCATCTCGAGAATCCTCCACCTCTCTATGAGAAATGTCTGGATCCACATCACAAGCATTTCCCCATCTGAGTATAGGTTTATCAAGATTGTCTGCTTCAACTGGTAACGTGGTCTGGATTGAATAATTGCTCACAGAAACTTCCAAGGTATCGCCAACGTGACCACAAGACACCGATCTAGATAACAACTCTGTTACATCACCTATCACTGTTTCAGGAACAAATGATGATTCTGGCACGCATGATACATCAAATGATTGGCATGTTTCATCAATTTGTATATCCTCTGGTCTTCCTGAACATTGATAACCTCTTTCTTCCAAATTCTCCGCTCCAGAAAGTAGCTTGTCAGTTAATGGGCTTAAGCAGTTTTCAGTTAATGGAAAACAAGAGGGGAAGTTATTATTGACTCCTTGGGATGCTTCATTGTTAGTATTTTTATCCAAAACTACAGGATATCCATTACTTAAATTCTCATCTTCAGAATCAGAAGACAATACAACATGTTTCCTTCGAACATTTTGCCGAGATAAAGGTATGGGAGTGCCAGAAGTATTGGATAATTCATCAATTGACTAATCATCAAATTGAGCTGTGAATTCATTGCAGTCTTGAACAGAGCCATTCCTCTTCAACATTGCTAGCTTCTTGGTCTCTATCTTGTATGTTTCATTATCACGTGTATCCAAACCGTTTTGCATTAAATTTTTGTCAAGTTCCTCCTCAACTACTCCCATTAAACTAGAATTTTCATCCATCATGGATAACGACATGGAGATCTCCTTCTCAATTAGCTCAGATAACTGAGAAGGGAATTCCCAAGGGATAATCTTCGGTAGGATCCGATGGCCAGCCTCAACATCAAATAGCAATGAACCATACGTTTTCCGCACCTCCCTCTCTGGACAGTCAAAAGGATTATGTAAAAAGTTTGTCATATAGTGCATTCAAATCAAAAGGCTCAAGTAGAGGCTCTAATTCATGCGCTAAGCAAGAATATCAACATGTAAGAAAACAGAATTCATTTCTATTGCTGATTTAAGGGAGGAAAAGGGGTCATTTCGCTTGACTGTCCAGAAACTCCCTAAATTGGGAACACAGCCTATCACACTCGGCTCCTGTGAACCCAAATGCCTAATTGCTTAACTAATAGAGCAATTTCTGTTAGCTTTAGCAACATTGTAAAAAGAACTTGCCCACATGATTTCTTCATTGTTATTCACTGTACATTATAAGATAGCCACCAAGTGTAAGCTGTGTGCAGTTACAAAAACTAATTCATAAATGCAGATGATGTGCCATACTCTCAAAGGCAAGATTGACCACAGTTCACCCAATATTAGTTCCAAAACTGGGCATTTATCCCATGAGAATTTAACGGAGTTTGGAGACGTGACTTATGGGAACCAATAAGTGGAATTCAGAATATATAGCTTTCGTAGCAACAATGACAGTTGTTGTAAGTAATCTAATAAAATAGTAACAAGAACAACAGTATAAACAACAAAAACATGCACAAGCATACATTGCGTAACTGACCTCTTCTAAATCTTTTACCCTGGCACCAGAACTGAAGATGCATAATGATTTTTCGAATATCTCCATGACAAAACCCAACTAATCGCTCTAGTAAATGGGGATGGATGTTGGCTCCTTCTGCAGCACAAACCTGCATTGCAAAACAAAATGAACTCTAAGGACCACAGAAATTCAAAATGGGAAAGCTGACAGGAAAAGAAGGTGCTGGAAGTACATACCATATATGCATGGCAAAGCAGCTCTTTCGATGATGGCAATGTGAAACACAACTGTAGCCTGTCCAAATTGTCGGGCAGGACAGGATTGTTACCTACAATTTTACCAGAATATGAGTAAAAACAAAGTTTAGTAAAAGCCAACAAATTTTCAAGTGAAATGAGACTATCTCAATCAGCAAGTCCTCTTACTATTGCTGGTCAGTATCATGGGTCCCTTTGCTGTTCCAGCAACTTGTTGTATTGCAGCAACAAAACCACGATCCTCAAGAAAAGTGATATCCACATCCTCAAAGAGAATCAAAGGCTTGACTTCACCTTGATGACAGGCAATTCCATTCTCCTTGCAGACAAATTTTGCTGGGGCTCCAATCTTATCATGGGAGGATTCTTCATCTGATAAGGGTATCACTTCAACCAGCTCGTTTTCAAACTCTTGTGATGCTTTGCCATTGGGAACAACCAGGGGAGACTTTACCACATCATTGTTACATGATTCCACAGGATGTCCCAATGGCCTGAAAAAAAAAAAACATATAATATAGGATAAATGATCATAGAATAACTTGAGGAATAAAGTTTAATTTCTGTTGAATTTCCTATTATTCATAAAAACAATGTCGACAGCCGAACCACAGGCATGATTTTACTGATCCATAGTAGCAAGCAAAATCTTGGTTAAATCATGGTTTTTTGAAGAGGATATGCTCATAAGCTAAAATATAGCCTAGAATTTACCAGAAGCAAAGCTAGCCAGTAGACAGAAAGGACAGTCAAATCCGAAAATGAAGTGTCCTTGATGCGCATTGGATAAATGCTATAGTATCATAGCACTTGAAAAGAGTAATTTCAGTCTCTCTATTCATTCAGTCAGGCATTTCACAAGTAAATTTTTATGCACAAAAAGTCCTGCATTTCTGCTCTTGACAGAACAAATCCTCCATGCTCTGCATGATCACAACAATAAATCTTGAAGGACATCCCCATATTTAGTCATTTCAAGTGAGAGAAAGATGATTTAGTCCTAGAAGATAAATGAGAATTAAAAAGAAAGAGAAGAAAAGTGCTTAATTATCGTTACCACTCCCAGAATCAATACTAAAATATCAAGAACCCCTCTCCAGTGCAAGCCCTATCAAAAAAAATTTAATTACATAGTGGTATTGCAAATACTTATCATTTTAAAGTTCGTCTGAAAAGGTGTTAAAAAGAATTTTCAAAGTGCATACTGCTCTATCATCACATTTACATTTTGAGGAGAGCCCATTTCCCTTTTTCTCCCTCATTTCAAATTTTCTGCTATACTGTCTATGTTCTCATTGTTAATAAATTATTCATCTCTTAATAAAAGCAATAAACTTCTTTGGATACGTGAAACAATGAAATCATAGGAGAATGTGATAGAGGATATAATAAAGCATACAACCTTGGTAAGTACTGTAAGATACAATCATCCCAGATCAAAAAAGTTGACAGATTAAAGTTGTAGCCTGTACTGCTCAAGATAAATTGACAAACCTTTTCAGCCAGCGTGATTCTAGAGCCTCTCCAAATCTCTGCTTCACAAGAGCTCCATTCCGACAGTCTGATGCACTTACCTAGTAAAACAACAGATAAGACATATTCAACTTTCACTCGAAGGGCTATTCTAGTAACTTTTAACAATCAAAATCTAAAACAAAAAGCATTTGAATTGACTTTTTCAGTAAGTGAAAATGGTGAAAGAATGAATTGTTAACAGCAGTATGGGATATACCCCTAACTATATCAAACAGGGAATGAAGAAGAAGACATCTGCTTTCTGTGTGTTGCAGACTTCTTCTTTCTTTTCTTTCTTTTTTTTTTTTTTTTTTTAAAGGTAATTTAAAGAATTAATACAGTACAACCGAAGTAAAAGCAAAGCGGCTACTTTTGCCATCCTTGGAGTAAAGGCAAAACAAACTCTTTCCCATAGAACTTCTGTAGTGATACTTCTGATGAAACACAGAATAAGTCCCAATGAGTAAGTAAAGCTTTTGTGGCTTGCCTTCTTTATACATAAAACAATCAGGGAGCTGGTCAATTTTTTATATGAAAAACTAGTCTGAATTTACTACAAATTGGATCTAATGGTGACAAACTGAACAACCTCAAAAATCTGGGTGTTCTTTTCCCATCAAATAGTCCACCTATTAATGGTAAGTGCATGTGAACTTATGTTACATCAACGGAACTCGTAATTCTTAACCATGGACCCCAGCATCTTGACATTCCTATTTGTGGTTATATGCATGCTGGGATGTTTAAAATCAATAAGTGGAACCATCAAAAGCTGGAATGGTCAAAACATTTCAACAACAAAAGAGTATAATTTCAGTAATACCTCCAAAACCTCGAACCCTTGCTCTTGTGCACAAGCATATATAGCGGCAGATTTCCCACTCTGCAACACAAGGAACGCACCTTTCAACCACCAATATAATTCCAAAGCATTTGCAGAGAAAAAATATTGAGTTTGTCAACATTTATGTAATACTCTACCATGCAATAGCATATCCTTTTAAGTATCAAAAAGGAGCTCTATTTGTAAAATATGAAATGAGATATTACAATGGGCCTAAAGCAAGCAAAAATTGATTAGAAAAGGCCACCATAAAGCCAACTCTAATACCAACACATAGTGGATTTCAAAATTATTAAACATCAATCCTGAAAAGTAGTCATTATTTTCCCTAAATAAACTTCTTTAATAAAAAAAAGGGCTAATTAGATCCCCAATAACAGTAAAGAGATTAAGATACAGGCCAAATGAATATCATGATTGACAAGTATGCCCAACTCGATCGAATCACCATGTGAACTATTGTACCAAAATAAGTGCTTATAAAAAAAACTTTCTACAGTTAATCTAATCCCTCATTCTTTCAGCATTTTTATAATACATTTTTTCCACACAGCTGCACTGGGTTCTACATTTATAGCATCCAGCCTACTCAATTTAAAAATATTGGGAGGCGGAAGCGATTGTGTTGTCTGTCTCCTCAAACTTCTACCACATGAACGAAATCTTTTCAGAAACTTGGACTGGAAAATAATATTTTGTGAAAGCTTTAAGTAACTACATATACGAATATTCTCTATCATCTTAAAAGTTCCAAGAATGGATCACACTATTTGTAATGTCACGTGACTATTGGTACAGCTATACTGTATACATACTGGCTGTCAACCTACCACAACCTTCAACCTTTACTTGGGCTTGATATAGCCAATCCCAGCTAAGACGAAGGCTTAGTAGAGTTGAGTTGAGATATTTCATCTTCAAGCTCCCTAAATAATAGTATTTTTTTCAAATTGAAAAGAAACTTGAAAAAAAAAATTATTACCACCCAATGAACCTCAAACAAGGAAACTATGTTACTATCATCTTCAAGATCCCTAAATAATAGTATTTTTTTCAAATTGAAAAGAAACTACAATAAGAAAAAAAAAAATTATTAACAAACAAATAAACCTCAAACAAGGAAAATATGTTACTAGCTTTCAAATTGATATTACCAAGAGAACTCACTAACAGATAGCCAAAACTGCCATGAGTTTACACACGTGTTAAGATATGATAAAGGAAACAAGGTTCTTCAAATATGCAATGATGATGGTCCCAAACTTCAATGACGATGCAACTGCAGGTACAGAAACCAGAAAAACATGCCAAACTTCAAGCAAAGAAAAAATAAAAAAGTGAGGTTAAGATGAAAATATTTGTACATACCCCTATTGGTCCTGTAACCAAGAGAACATTCTTTAGTCTATCCTCTTCATCTATTTCTTCTGAATCAGAGTCATTACGAGAACAGTAATAGTCATCATCCTGCATGTTACATTGATCACCAACAGCCTGATCTTTGCTGGTATGGGAACCTCTTGCATGCCAAAGACGTAGCCAATCACTCAAAAACTTCACAGCTTCATCATTACCACATACCTGCAAGACACCAAAAAGTATTATGAAAAGTAAAAGTATATCATCTCCGATGAGAAACTGGAGAAAACAAAAAAGATGTCAATCTATTTAGGACCATCAAAAATTGAATCACACAACATCGATACAAAGAAAAACTGGTTCAAGATATCTGACCTCCATGGCCTTCTTTGGCTTGTACTTGTAAGTCCATAAGGAACCCTCGAGCTGATTACCAGGACCAGCATAATATGACATCATCCTGCAATTGCAGCAAAAATGACAGCAATCTCAACATCCAGCAACTCCAGCTGAGAATCATGCATACATGATTGAAAGCCTAATAAGTGTCTCTAATATAGGTATAACTGGGGGACAGGGGGGAAAGCGGCAGAACAACCGGTGTATAATCTAATATATAAAAAAGAATACTAAATATTGTAAAAAAAAAAAAAATTACTATGAAGTCACTATTTTCTGTTTACACAACCCTGATTGTGTGGGAAAAACTGTCAAATAATTGGATCAGGAACTTAGTACGACTGATTTATATCATTCCTCAACAAATGCTCCAAATTTGATATTACAACAACATTGTTCACCAACTAGAAAGAACAGGTGCAGAGATGGATGAAGAAAACAAGGCAATCACATAATGTGGTAATTTTCTAGAATCATGTGGCTTCATATAAATGCTATTTTCTAACTTAGCACCAGCACTACTAGAGAGCATAAAATAGCGGATATTTGCTACCATATCACCATGTACAAGGCTAACAAAAGTTATATATATCAAATGGAGTATTTGAATATGAAAATTTTGACCTTTCCTGAAGAAATCTACTTTGCTCCTCAGTGTCTGACTTCCTTAGACAGTTGGTATGCCCAGAAAATAAACCAACTTTATCCACCTCATAGTCCTGACAGTAATTCATATGGATGACTGTAAAATCACTACATGAAATGTAGAGACTCTACAAACAATTCAGATAATGGTGACATCTAATTCCCTAGGGATAAAAGGCAATTAAAAGAAAGAATCAGTGTATTAAGGTGAATGATGCAGTACATACCAGCTCAGGTGAATGTTCATGTTTACTAGGATGCTGATCCAAAGACACTTCGTTCTGTAAGGTTGATGCATCACAGGGATGTAAAATGATAGGAAGGTTGTCAATATGCAACAACCCAGCAGAGCCTTCATAAACTGACAATGATGTGTTCTCTAAACCATGATTGGAATTGATAATGGTGTCATCACAAAATGTCCAGTTTCTCCAGTCAAGAAATGCTTCATCGTCCTGCATACCAGAAATTTTAAGTTTCACCATAGGAGAGAAACATAAATACAGACATTAAAATTCGGTACGTAATGCAATTGTTAAATTTATCCATACTTGAATCGTTTCAAATACATGAATTGGGCCACAAGTAATTCGTTTATCCCTTCTGTCAACCGAGCAACAACTACCGCCTGCTTCAGTCAGCTCTTGATTTTTCTTACCAACTTTCCACGATGAGAAAAAGGGATGTATTTGCTTCCCTGCAAACATCCGCGAATTTTCCTGATCAAACACAAAAGAAAGACGCTTAGAGCAACACAGTGGATATTACAGTTCACAGACATGAAGCAAATAAGCCCAAGTACAATCACTTTTAAGATTCAAGCCAAAGTTTTCATGCAACTGAAAATTCCAAAAGCAACACTAAAGACACCAAAGAAGTGCAAGTACCTTAACTAATTTGCAGTTTATTCTTTATTCTTTATTTTTCTGTTTTTGGATAACTAATTCATATTACTCATAGCATGAGTTAGTAAGTAATAACCACTCAATGATAAGGATAGCTGTAACACTCCGGTCCCATATTGAGAATATGAGTAGCTCACATTGAATTGATAGTTTATAAAGACACTCATGGGTGTTAAATCTCACATTACTTACTTGTTAGGTGAAATAGGAGTTTATAAGTAATTCTAAGAAAACTCCAAATTGACTAGTCATTTTGGAGTGATAACGCAGGTGTGGCTAGTGTTTTTTCTGGATCGTTACAAATGTTATCAGAGCCACTTAGTAACGTCATGTGGTACTGGAACACTGCATGACGTAGCCCTGACGAAGACGTCAAGGGTTTAAGGGGAGAGATTGTGACACCTTGGTCCCACATTGGAAAAATGAGTAGCCCACATAAAATGGATAGTTTATAAAGAAACTCATGAGTGTTAAGTCCTACATTGCTTACTTACTATATAAACTAAGCTTTATAAGTGATTTTAGGGAAGCTCCAAATTGATTTTGGGGTGATAGCACATGATAACAATCAATCTCATTCAAATTCAAATGACACCAAGGATCTTGGCACACATTTGAATTCAAAAGTTTGATTGTATACTTTATTCTCTGTAACCACTTAGATTTTTTGTAACAGAGTTGCAACAGAGCATATCTTGTATAACAACCACATCTTGTATTTACACTATTTCTTAAAGAAAACCCACATAGATGGGCAGTGAACAAGTTACAATAAACTCTTGTATTTGTTACTCTTTCATGGTATCAAAGCTTTTTCAAGACTAACGTCTCTTTTACGATCCTAAGCTCATCAAGTCAACCTCAAGTGCCACCTCCACCGTTACATCAAATGCCCCCTCCACCATCACTTTTTCCAGCTTGCAAAATTTTGTCAAGCTCACCAACAAAAATTCCACGGTCTGGAAAATGGCCATTCATCCATACCTTCTTGGCAACAACAGTTATTGTTTTGTTGATGATACTACCCCACCTTCAAAAACGATCCTCAATACCTCTACTACTGCTAGAGCTCCACCAACCATCAACAATCCAGAATACCAAACTTGGTGCCAACAAGACCAAATCGTCCTCAGTCTACTGTTCACCACTCTCTGAATCAATCATCTCCAATATCATTGGTTGTACAACATCTTGGGAGCTCTGGTTATCCCTTGAAATAATGTACAAGGCTGAGTCTTCCACCTCTGTGATGCAAGTGCATTTCCAATTGGCAACTATAAAGAAAAGGAATACTTCCATTGCTGAATACTTTCAGCAACTGAAGACCCTTAACGATACGTTGGTAGCAGTTGGCCAACCTATTACTGAGTTTCAATCTATTTCTGTTTTGCTTGCAAGTTCGGGTACAGAATATGATCCTTTTGTAACCTCGATCACCACCAGAGTTGATTCCTCATCCATAGAAGCAATCTATGGTAACCTCCTCACTTACGAGATGCGTTTGGAACACAACCAAGCATCTCCAAATTTATCTCAGTCTTCAGCCAATATGTCTGCCCGTGGCCCTGCCCCTCATGGCAGAGGTGGTCCATCATACAACTGAGGACGTGGACCTTCATCTAGAGGCAGATACTATTGTGGCCGTAGAAACTCATCCCCTCCCAGAGGCCGTGGCTATTCTAACTCTACTTTTTTAGGAACAAATCATCCAACTTGCCAAGAATGTGAAGCCAGGGCATACTGCAAAAACCTGTTAACAAAGGTTTAATCATGCTTTCCAGAATTAGACTTCCAACGCTCCATAGGCTTACTATTCCTCCCCTGCCATCTCTCGCGATGAGAATTGGTACCCTGATACTGGTGCAATGCACCATCTAACGAGTGACATGCAAAACTTAACTATATCAGCTGAGGAATATAGTGGCCATGATCAGATCTGAGTTGGAAATTGGACAGGTTTGAATATCAGCCACATTAGCTCTGCTTTACTACCTTCTCCCTGCCGTAACTTTCTTTTACAGCAACTTCTTCATGTTCCTAACATTTGCAAAAATCTAATATCTGTTAGTAAATTTGCTTGTGATTAAGGATTGCAAAACTCGGATCCCTCTTCATCGAGGACCACTTAGCAATGGACTCTACCAGTTCCAAACATCCACTATCACCATGTCTACTCCTCAAGCAATGGTTGGTGAACATATGTCTCAAGCTCATTGGCATCGACGCTTGGGCCATCCAGCCTTCCGTACGGTTTGTCGAATTCTGTCTCAGTTTGGTCTCTTTTTCTCTTCAAATAAATCGGCAGCTTTATGTTCTACATGTCTACAGTCCAAGAGCCACCAGCTTGCATTTCCTTCTTCCAATTCTGTTTCGTCTAGACCTTTGGATTTAATTTTCTCGGATGTATGGGGTCCTTCCCCAGTAACTTCATTTCATGGGAATAAATAATATGTTTCGTTTATTGATTCTTTTAGTCACTTTACATGGCTATATCCTATCCAATGCAAATATGATGTCTATTCTGTGTTCATACGCTTCCGGGCCATGTTTGAGAGACTGTTAAATCACAAAAACAAAACCATTCAAACAGATTGGGGAGGGGAATACCGTCGCCTACATACTTTCTTTAATCAAAGTGGAATAGTTCATAGACTTTCATGCCCACACTGACCAACAAAATGGTTATGTGGAACGAAAAAATCGGCACCTCATAGAAACCTCTCTGGCATTATTTGAAGAAAGCTCCATCCCCAAACTTTTTTGGGATGAAGCATGTCAAACTTCTTGTTGTTTGATTAATCGCATGCCTACACCCATTTTAGGCAATCTGTCACCATTTGAAAAATTAAATCAAAAACCACCCGATTATCACTTTTTGTGAATCTTTGGGTGTGCATGCTTTCCCCATCTCAGATCCTATAACAACCATAAATTTGAGTTAAGATCCAAAAAGTGTGTTCTTGGGCTACAGTTCTCTTCATAAAGGGTATAAGTGTTTCCATCGTCCAACTCAAAAACTCTATATTTCCTATGATATGGTTTTCAATGAAAATGTTTTCCTTATGCTATCAAGCCCCTACATTCCTCAAATTCCCCATTAACAACTGTCTCATTACCCATTTCTCTCCCTCCTCCAATGTCTGTCACTTCCACTCCAATACATACTCTTGCTCAGCCATCCAAAGCACGTCCAATCTCTAATCCAGCAGAACCAGTTGTGGCTACAACTTCAAATATCTCTCAGTTATCATCTAGGGCTCATCACATGACCATAACGTGCCATTACCAAGCCAAGACAATTCAATGATGGAACCGTGAGGTATCCCATTTCTAGAGCCTTAATGGCTACCACTTTTGACCCTTCCTTGCAGGAACCTACATGCTTCTCAACTGTTATTAAAATACTAGAATGGAAGAATGTCATCAGCTGGAGTTTAATGCATTATTGCACCATCAAACATGGTCTTTGGTTCCAAAATCATATGCACGCAATATTGTAGGTTGCAAATGGGTGTTTAAGTTGAACTGTAAGGCGGATGGTTCTATAGAAAGGCACAAAGCACGGCTTGTCGCTAAGGGCTTTCATCAACAAAAGGGGGTTGAATTCGGGGAGACATTCAGTCCAATAGTGAAACCTACAACCATCAAAACAGTGCTTTCAGTTGCAGATTCAGCTGGTTGGTCCATTCAGTAGATCAATATACAAAATGCTTTTCTTCATGGATTTCTATCCGAAGAGGTATTCATGACTCAACCACCTGATTTTTCTCATCCAGACAAGTCATCACACGTATGCAAGCTTCATAAAGCCATTTATGGCCTAAAAGCAAGTGCCAAGAGAGTGGTTTTTTCGGCTCACTAGCAAGTTAATTGATCTTGAGTTTGTTGGGTCCCAAGCTGATTCATCTCTTTTTACATTGAAATCTAAAAGTGTCACTATGTTTATTCTTATTTATGTAGATGATATTATTATCATTGCATCCACATCCTTTGCCATTGATGATCTTCTACAGCAGTTGTGAATGGAATTTGCGGTCAAAAACCTTGGTGATATTAATTTCTTCTTGGGTGTGGAAGTCATTCCTCTACACTTGGGACTTCTATTATCACATAGAAGATACATTCTGGATCTCTTAAAGAAGACAAATATGCTGGAAGCCAAACCCATATTATCACCTATGTCTTCCTTACATTCGTTATCAGCATTTGAAGGAGATCCAGTTGACGGTCATTCTCTCTTTTGGATCACAATTGGTTCATTACAGTATTTGTCACTCACATGCCCATATTTGGCTTTCTTTGTTAATTGTGTGTCAGTTCATGCATAGACCAACAAAGCCTCGTTGGCAAGCTGTAAAATGGATCTTACGGTATCGCAAATACACAGTCACAAATGGATTACTACTTAAACACAACCCTTCTTATCAACTGGCTGCTTACTCGGATGCGGACTGGGCTGGTTGCCCAGACAACCGCAAATCCACTTGAGGATATTGTGTTTTCTTGGGGAGAAATTTAATCTCATGGCGATCCCACAAACAACCAACTGTCTCACGTTCTAGTACGGAAGCCGAATATAAGTCTCTTGCAAGCACAACAGCTGAACTTTAGTGGATTCAAAAATTAATGCGTGATCTTGGAGTGTTCCTCCAATCCCCACCCGAATTATGGTGTGATAATATCGGAGCAACCTATCTTTCATTCAATCCAATTTTTCATGCTCGGACCAAGCATGTGGAAATCGATTTTAATTTTGTTCGTGAAAAGGTTGCTACAAATGCTCTCAAGGTTTGTTTTATTCCTAGTACATAATTTCATTCAAATTCAAATGACACCAAGGATCTTGGCACACATTTGAATTCAAAGTCAGATTGCATACTCTATCCTCTGTAACCACTTAGATCTTTTGTAACAGATTTGCAACAGAGCATATCCTGTATAACAACCACATCTTGTATTTACTATATATCTTAATGAAAACCCACACAGATGGGCAGTGGATAAGTTACAATTAACTCTTGTATTTGTTACTCTTTCAGCGCACATGTGACTAGTGCTTTTTTTTTTTTTTTTTAATAAGTAATGTGACTAGTGCTTTTCTTGGGTTGTTAGTATATCTAATTATCAAATTCCAACAATACAAGATGAATCTGCCTATCAAACAAAAATTTGAGAACACTATTAATATAAAACACAGCATAATACATGGTGACTGACCTCAGCCGACATCTTTGCCTCAAACCGCAAATCAGTAATTGGTGGTGACGCAGCTTCACACTTTATTGAATTAGTCAATGTTTTCTTGGGTGTAGTATTCACCGGTCGCTTCTCCTTCAACTGCTAAGAAAATAAATGTATTGATTTTAATCTTACTATTATAAGTCCTTCTGAAACTAAACTAATCCAAGTACTTGAATTAGCGTCAAAGTCTTCTTTTTTCTTTTTCCTTTTAATTTCCAAAGTTTTCTCAGTAACCAAGCAGAGAATTACACACCACAACAACTAACTCCAACACGTAATCTACAATAATTATCAAAATTAAGCCAATTAAGCATCAAAATTCTCCCATAATTCACCTTCTTAGAAGCTCTAGGTTGGGGCATTGCCTTTCCTTTGGGCTTCCTCTTCTTGCTCTGACTCCCACAGAACTCTGCCTCCTCACCGTCCTCATCTTCGCCACAGCTCTTCTCACCCTTCTGATCGCCGTTCTCTTCGCGCTCCTGGGGTTTTGGCGGGAACAGCGTTGATTGAACCAATTTCCGGCGAACACTGCGCCGCACCGCTGGCCGGAGGCCTTCGGGGCTGAGCTCCGTCGCCAGCACAGGCTCGTCTTTCTCCTCGGCTTTGTCCATCGAATTAGGGTTTGGGGCGAATTTTAGGGTTATGGGGGATGATTGGGGATTTTGGATAATGCGATTGAAGGAAAATGGGAAACAGATTCAGAGAAATTCGGAGGGAAAGCGCAGTCCGTTCCCGCCTTGGAAGAGGTCTTTAGTGAGCTGTAGTTACTGATGCTTACAGGTTACTTAGAGAAGAGGGTTTTTAAGTCTGATTTATAAAAGCAGGAATTTAATAGACGAACCGTGCTGCCTTTACCGGTGGAACCGGTGGCCAGTACCTTTGTTCGATTAGCTCAACATGATTGAATGAATTTTCATTATTTTCTATTCCCAGCGGTTGTCTCTTACGAGGATTCGGATTCAGTTTCGGGTAATATAAGGATTGTGAGAGGGGTCCTGTTTGAGTAGGGCTCCCTTCTTCCGTCGGGTTTCTCTTAATGTGGGCTCTCTCTTATAAACCCGTCAAAAGAGGAGCGGCAAAGTAATAATGGGATTCTCGGTAGGAGATTTTCGTCCTCGTTATTATGAGATAGAGACTTACTTAACAATTTTGCGGTTTGAATGGTTAATAATTCAAGTAAATGGAGCCTATAGGCACAGTATCAAATGTTCCGTTTTGAAAATGATTTTAATATTTTCTAGTGTTTGGCAGGGACGAAAATAATATTCCAAAGAAAAATGATAAAAAAATGCTTAATATTTAAGAGCATAAATCATTTTTTCCAAACGGCAAATGCAAATCGACTCTCTTTTAAATGACGTAGTTGACCTTCACGCTCAAGCAGTCGACCATCGACGGATTCCGACAAGCCATATTTCGGCACTGGTCGAAATCTGCTGATGCTGGAATTTGAAAATTTGTCTAAATTTGGTGATGTCCGACCACCATCACCATATTCCTGCGATACTATGCCAGATTCCAACCACTCTTAAAATAATTTTTTAAAATAATCCAAATTTAAAAAAAAAAAAATATGATTATTGTTAATCAATGTGTATATCTTAATTAAACATAATTTTTTAGTTTTTTTTAATATTATTTTACATTAATATTTTAATGTTGTGAATACAATTTTTTTTAAAAAAAAAACTTGTAGCAAAAGTTATAATACTTCTGACCATTCTAATTGTAAAGATGAAAGTAATTTATACTTCATTGTTTTCGCCTATGTTGTTTGACATGATAATAGCCCGTGTTAAAATGGTAAAACCGCGGGTGGTGCTTTAAAAAAAATGGATCGTTAAAATAATGAAAAACATTTGTTTGGCTATTTTGGTTAATAAAAATTATTAAGTCTACTAAAAATGATATAAGAACAACGTAATAGATGAATACATTATGGGTTGTCATATATTTTGTCATGTAACACTCACACAAATTGTCAAGTGAGTTAGGAGTTGTAGTAAAATTATAAGCATTTTCCTCGGCAATAAAAGATTTGAATTTCTAACAATTTGGTATTAATGCTCCGTTTATTTTCGGTGTAAAATAATTTATATCGTAAAATATTTTATGGGAAGTCATTTTTCAAGAAAATATTTTTTGTCGAAAACATTTTTCAGTGTTTGGCGCGTACGGAAAATCACAAATGTTTTTTATATTTTCATTCAATTATATTAACTTGTAAAAAAAAAATTATATGATACTTATTATATTAGTCATTAAATAATTAAATTTATAAATATATCAGAGGAAGCAGCACTAGTGGAAGTAGCATCACCCACGCTAAAAACACCCACCATTATAGGTTAATTTTTTTTTTTTTTTTTTTAACACAAAAACTTTAACAACAACTAAATCATAAAAACTCGTAAAAACATAATATGATCATATCTATTTCAAGTAAAATGAATATGGGTCATTTTATTGTTATGATTTAATGTCGTGGCATATACCAGTATGGGTGATGCCACGTGGTAAATATGTTGACACACTATTTAAAAATTTAAATGATATGGCATCATTTATTTATAATACAACAACATTAAATTCTGATCATTGAGCTCATATCCATTACAAGTGAAATAGAGAGGATCATTGTCTCCTAAAAAAAACCAAAACAAATTATCACCTTTATATAATAATATAATATCATAACACCTTTTTTTTTTAACCAAAAAAAAAAAAACCATTTGTCAAAACACATTAACAAACAAAGCTATTTTTGTTCTAATAGTATTTATAGTAGACTCATCAAAATAGTTTTTTAGTTATTTTATTGAGCCAAATCACTCAAAACCACAAGAAATCCTCCATACCAGTCTTCCCAAAATGGTAATTTTTGTTTGGTGACCAAAAGAATAAAAAATAAAATAAAATTTATCTATCCCTTTTTTGTTTGTTTGTTTATTTTTCACACTCAAAAGCAAACGTTCATTTGTCTCTCCCTTTTTAATTTATTATCTTATTGTTTATTTATATTGAAAGCATATGATATTTCTTGAAAACTATGACAGTTAGGAAAAGACCAAATTTTAAAAATATAACAATTAAAATAAGACAAATATTTCAAAAATATGCCCATTAAGAAAAGACAAGTTTTTTAAAAGAATGACCTTATAATAAGACAAATATTGAGAAATATAATTGTTATGAAAATATAAACATTCAAAAATATAAATGTTAGACAAATAGTTATGAAATTTTTGAAAATGAATAATTAAATGGAATAGTAAAAGTTACTAGTTAAGTTAGTAAGGCAGTCGAAAGTATTATAAAAAAATATGAATAATTAAAATAGTAAAAAGTGATTTTGTACTATTATATATATATATATATATTGAAAACAACTATTTTATACATTAAAATCTGATGAATCTAATTAAAAATGCTCTAAAGCAATCGGAAGCAATTGTAAATCTTAAGCCCGATAAAAACAAAATTGGGTTAAATGAGGGAGCGGGTCGGCCACCCGGCTCCACGGCTGAATTATACCACTTACTGACGCGAATCACGCAGCGCGTGGAAACAATTCTCCACCCAATGACTGTCAAGGGTCTGTGACGCGCTCCTTAATCCTGTGTGGGGGATTTCATACCATGTTCCAACCAGCAAGACAGCCCAAAATTCGTTCCCTCATGCCTGAAAAGCAGTCCCTACGTGGGGCTCGCTTGGATACCCATGAATCCAAAAGGCAACAACCGAAATGACCAAAACATCCCTACTCAATGACGGTTCGAAAAATTCATATTTTGGCTGGTGGTAGAGCCTAGAGGCAAAACTAGAAATTAAAGTTTGGGTCAAAATTGAAAAGAATATTTTATAGGAGTTAAAAAATTAATTTTAAAAGATAAAATATGATGAAAAATTTAATTCTTTAAAAGTTAATGCCCCACCCATATACCTAGTTTTACCCTGACCGGTACCATAATCGCTCCCCATCAATTGCAGAAGACCCTGTTTGAAAATTACTTTTCTCTCTCATTCTCTTATTTTAACTTCTCCCAAAAAAACATAAACTTCAACACATTATTAACTTTTTTTCATTTTTTATATCACATAAACACTTTTTTATTACTTTTTAAATAAAAAACTTACTACAATATAATTTATTTTATTTTTTTCACTTTTCCATATAAATTATTTCAATTTTATATTACATCAATTTTATTTTTCAATCATTAAAAACAAAAAAAACCATAAGAAAAGGAGAGGGTAAGAAATTTTCAAACGAGATCGAAGTTTTGGCACCTATAGCTCCATCACATGATTGATGATGTTGTCTTAAAAGTACTATTTGATAGTGATCTTGTCCTCTAAGCACAACGACTTGATTATAGATTAAAAGATTAGTTTATTGAATTCAGATAGTTTTTTTTTTTTTTTAAGTAAAAGAAAGAAGAACAAAATTAAGGAACTAAAAAAGAAGAAGAGGAAGCCTTTCCAAAACAGGTAGGAGAAGGTCATGACAAGAAGGGAAGAATGAGAATGCAGCCAGAATGAAGTCTGATTGCGGCCCAATTTACCACATGATAGGCACAAAAGTTAACACTTCGGTTGACATGACTAGCCAGCTAGCTAGACGTAGGAAGAATCATGGATAGAGATTCAGAGATGATGGGAGCAATACGCCAATCTTGAGAATTCAGATGGTTTTAGTGTCCGTTTGTTTTTACAATTTCAAAAAATACAATTTAAAAACTTAATTTTTAAAAGTAAAGTTCATATGAACACGGATTTTTGCGTTCATAATTTTTGTGGGTTTACTTTCCCACAACAGAGAACAAAAGAAGTTTGCAAGGACAAATTAGTCCAAGGGAAAATTATGTTCCAGACTCCAACCTCGAGAACCTGAACAGTGTCTGTTCAACTGTTCAAATGTTTGCAAGCACATTTTTTGTCCACTCCAAGAGCTACTTCATCTCAAAACTTTCCCTTCCCCCCACACCTCTCTCACTCTCTCTCTCTCTCTCGGTGGAGAAGAAGCAAAACCCAAACCCTAAAAGAACCCAGAAGCTCACCACAGTCACTCTTCCACCCCCAGAGCCAGAAATAAACCCATCTTTTTTGGTGTGCAAAGTCTCACAAACCTTATACCCGTCTCTCTGGATTCCTTGTTTTGTTGGGTAAGAACATAGAAGAAGCAAAACCAAAGTACCAAACTCCCCAAAAGAAGCCCGAAAATGCACGCTTAGAGCAATCCGGGTACCAAAGCCAAAAGAACCCATTTGTATTTTACAGAAGGAAAGAATGCCGAATCAAAAACCCATCTTGCACAACACCATCTTCTTGCTCCTTTTGCTCTCCGTGTCGACGAATGTAGGCCTTGTGAGCTCCAAATCCACCATCGAGCCCTGCTCCAACGCCGACACGTGCAACGCCTTGCTGGGCTACACCCTTTACACGGACCTGAAGGTCTCCGAGGTGGCCTCCCTCTTCCAGGTCGACTCCATTGCCATCCTCACCGCCAATGCCATCGACATCTCCTACCCGGACGTCGAGAACCACATCCTCCCAGCCCAGCTCTTCCTCAAAGTCCCCATCACCTGCTCCTGCGTCGACGGCATTCGCAAATCGGTCTCCACCAAGTACAAGACCCGTCCCTCCGACACGCTCGCGTCCATCGCCGATTCCATGTACTCGGGTTTGGTTTCCGCCGACCAGATTAAGGAGGCCAATTCGATATCGGACCCCTCTGTTCTCGACGTGGGGCAGACCCTTGTGGTGCCGCTCCCGTGTACTTGCTTCAACGGGACCGATAATTTGCTGCCCGCTATCTATCTGTCTTACGTGGTGAAGCCGGTGGACACCTTGACTGGGATTGCCGCGAGGTATTCGACTACTATTACTGATTTGATGAATGTGAATGCCATGGGGAGTACAGCTGTTAAGGCTGGGGACATACTTGCCGTTCCATTACCAGGTATATTTGTGGTTTTCCTTTATCTGTACAAGTGTTTGATTTTTTGTACTAAGCATTTTATGACTTTCTATGCCTGTATTGGTTGAGATTCATGCGAATTTTGTGGTGGGGTTCATGGATTTTGCGTTTCTAGCTAACGTTGTTGTTAGTTTTGTAATTTTCAGATTTTGTGAGTACAGTGTTGCTTATCTCTAACTATTTCATGTAATGGTGATGTGCTTATTGCGTGGAATCTGTGTTAAGCGCTCGGTATTGTTTCAAATTGGTGTGCATATGATGAATTTTGCGTGTTTTGGCCATAAAGAATATATGATGGTTTAACTTGTTCACCATTTGTTTCGAATTTTGCTGGAGCTTTTGTGTTGTAAAAAGGTTGTGCTTTTATGCGTTATAAGTTTTGTAGCAAATGGCCATGGTGGTAAGGTGTTCATTTGGTTTCTTGTGTTACAGCGTGTGCGTCTAATTTTCCAAGATATGCCTCGGATTATGGCTTGATTGTGCCAAATGGGAGCTATGCCATCACAGCGAGTCACTGTGTGCAATGCAGTTGTGGGCCGGGGAACCTCAAGTAATTAAGCAACTTTTGCCACATTTCGATTCCTTTGTTGTTGACTTTGATCTTCTTGATGATATAAATTTCTTAAATTCTAGTGTAATTAGCTTTACTATGTGTATACACAGATTGTACTGCATGCCCTCTTCATTAGCTGTTTCTTGTTCGAGCATGCAATGTCGAAACAGTAACCTCATGGTTGGAAATGCTACAGTGCAGCAAACTAGTGCTGGTTGCAATGTTACTTCTTGTAGTTATGGTGGCTACGTCAATGGCACCATAATCTCTAGGTATGCTTATCCTTTATAATTGTATGATTCTCTTTTTTATTCTTATTTATCTTCTTACATTGATTTGAAATGTAATATCTTTAATGGAGCTATGTTTGAAGGTTAAGCTGATTCAGTCCTGTTTATTTTGCAGCTTCTCCGCATCTCTTCAACCTCGGTGCCCAGGTAAAAGTTTGTTACTTGCTGTTTACTTACGGGCACTTGGTCTATAAACTTCCATGGAATATGAATTTGGAAATTTGTTTCTCTTTTTCACTTAGATAAAGTCATAAAACAGTCCCAAGTCTTCCAACTAACACAGTGGACCTTTTCAGTTTTAATAGACAACCAAACCACTTGGATTTCAAATCATTTATGAAGAGTACTAAACTAATTATTCTAATTATTTTCAACCTTTATGGGTTAAAGTGGGTCATGCCTCGGCGGGTAGTGGGCCTCTTCGCTTGTTGGAAAGGGTAATGTGGTTCTTCTCAAAGTGCAACAGTCTGGAAAATGATCCCATCTTGCTTATTGTGGTGTTTATGGAGAGAAACAAACATTTGTAGTTTTGAGGATTGTAAGAGATCAGTGGAAGAACTCAAGGCCTTTTTTGTCAAAACCCTTTATCAGTGGACAACAAATGTTGTTTGTCTTCATTCTTCTAGCTTTTAGGATTTTGTTGATATATTTTTTTTCTTTTTTTTTTGGTTTAGGTTTCTCTACTGTATATTTCCTCTGTACTTGGGTTACGCCTTTTTGCTTTTTATAAAATTTCGATTACTTATCAAAAAATTATTTTGAACAATGTCATACTAGGAAATCAATAGATGGTTAACAACTCCATTTGCACCATAAACTTGAGTTTAAATACAGATGTAAAGTTCATAAATCTCATTCCCATCGATGACTCTATTGAAATCTGATTAAAGTATTCACATAAAGCTTCATTATGCTCTTCTTTTTGTGATTTTATCATTGCAACTCTTAATTTGTTTTTGCACTGCTTTTATAAAAATCATGCAGGGGCCCAGCAATTTCCTCCACTCATAGCACCACCTTCTTCAATAATCCATGATTCAACATTTGCGCCTTCACCTTCACCTCAATCTGACGGTGGTGGAACAACAAATCCCAAGTCTTCAGTGGTGCCAGCAACAACTGGAGTAGTTCCACTACTTCCCCCTGCAAGCAGTCCTATTGCGAGTACTTCTGATGCTTGCTCCTTGGTGAATTCATTAGCCACTTTCCCATCAGCACTTCTCTTATTTTTGCTTGTCAATTTCATAGTGTCTATGTCATTGTAATTTTTCGGATTAACTGTATGCCTTGATGGTGGGGTTTTGTTCTCTGTGGGTGTTATGTTTTTGTCTATTTTATTCAACTCCTATTTATATGTTTCTACTGTCAAAACTGATTTGTGGATGCGATGAATCTTTAGTTTTCAAAATGCGCCTATACGGTTTTTTTTTTAATAAACTGCCTTAGAATGTATTCCAAAGGTATGACCAGTTGCTTTTCTGTAATCTATTCTTGTTATCATTATTAGAGCGTTGAGAAATGGTCTAGGTGACTGCATTGCCTTGGGGAATAACTTGTATGATTAAAGATGCTGCATCTTTTACTGTACTTTTTGTTTCACTCTTCTAAAAAATTAATTTCTTTTGGTTCCTTGGTCTGTTGGAATCTCAAATACCTTAAATTTCTGCAGCATGATCTGCTTTTTATGCTGATACTTCATGGAATTCAGTGTAAGATTGCCATAGAACTCGTTTTGTTTTGTCTTGTCTTAAAGCTCTACATACTCCATGAAACACTTCCTCTAGCGTCTCTTGTGTGGAAAAGGATACTGGTATATGATTAGAATTTAGATTTGTTTGATCTACTTCTCTTGGGTTGCAGGGACTAATTTGGTGGTATTTTGATGCATGAACCATGGATATCACCTTTTGTTTTAGTACCGCTGCATGTACAGGAATTATTAGTTCTTGATTGGGTGGGAGAAGCCTATTATAATCTCTAAGCCAAAGTGTTGAGAGTTATTGGTATTCACATTCATTAATCTGTCATTGGCTTTGTCGGTCAATATTTTTTAACATTATTTGCACTTGACTCAATATTGGGTATAGATCAATCTAGAGGTTGATGAAATTCATTTATTTGGACATTTGGGACCTACCTGTCGGATAGGTGGTCAGGCAGTCCAAAACTTACTTGGACAAGGCATTAGAATCCTCTACAATTATTTGTCTGAATTCTCTCAAATTCTAATAGGTGGTTATGAGAGACCACATCTGAAATCTATCTAACCAAATAAAAATTGGGCTGCCTAACTACTTATCCGGTCAGGTGAGTTTAATTACTCTCTCTCTCACTATCCAAATTGTACTACAATTAAGGTACTCAATTCTGATCTTTTGAGCTGTTGATGTGATAAATCGGGTATTTGAGAGAGCAGCTACTCAATAGATGCTATGACTCTTCTTTTCATGCCATTGTAACTAGCAAATTCTCCATTATGAATGCTCATTAGGAAGAGGCTCTTGAAAGTTAATTGGCAACGAGTTTTCTTTCCTTAAACCGTCTCAAATTTTTGTGCTATAAATGTAGATGGGACTTTGATATTACACACTAAGCCAAAAAAAAATTAGACGGATTTATTGATGTGGGATTTGAAGGCCAATGATTGTGTATATGTGTTCCACAAGTCCCTTCTTTTTTTCCTTGTGTCACATCAATTTGCTTGTGCACATTTTTTATGCAATACAATTTACTTTGACTTATCAAAAAACAGAGTCCACTAATCTATAACTCTTATATGATGCGTAGAGAGAATTTACCTCTTGAGTTTCCTTTTGAAAACTTCTGTTTTTGACAAATCACTTGAACCTTGTTGATGATGTGCTAGCAAAAATCGACTCACCAAAGCCCCTACAGCTTATCGCATTTGGCAGGAATAAAGGACAAAGTATCCTTCACGAGATCATGAACAACCATCATATTTTGCTGTTGAAAGTTGCCGAATATTGACAGACTACCCGTCGGCGCCATTGCCAAGCACGCCACTCCGATTCCCTTATTCACTATCATATAATTCTCTCTTGGCAGCTCCAAATCTAACCCAGTGAAATGAAAAACCAGCCTAGGGACGCCAGCCTTAAGTTCCTTAGCGTCTCCCGACCGCACTTCAAAGCAAACGTCCAAACCCATTGTGGCGAAATTCGAGACCTTTAGCTTCGATTGCGCCATAAACTCTTGCGTTAGAATATTATACGCATCCTCTTGTAAACTAGTGATTGTGGTTCCGGAATCGATGATCACGCCGCCCCCTCCATCGACTATTTGGAACACTTGTCTTGGTATGCGCAAGAGATCATTGCCAACACTGATTCCTTCAAGAGATAGGTAGTAAAACAATGGCTGCGATGGGTTTTTGATCAATGGGGTGGCATTGACTGGCGCCCCATGTGGGAGAGTGAGATTCATATCCGCTAGAGACCCAAAGAGAAGAGTGCTTTTCTTTTTGTCACTGATTGGCGTTAAACAGTACGAGAATGTCTGCACACCAAGCTGGGAAACAAGGGAAGAAGGTCCACGCGCGAGTCCCACTATCCCCGCAGCATTTTCCAGCCCCACCCCCTGGTTGTCCACGCCACACCCAAACCCCAAATTTGGCACGGAAACCTTGTGCTGAGAATCTCCGAAAGTGAAAGTGTCCGTCGCCAGAAATCCTTCTGTGGACGATTCGTCTCCATAAACATTCGTGTAATGACAACCATTCCTACACTTGGAGTTAATAAACCCCTTACATAACGTACTATTGCACGAAACATTGTGAAAGGAAGACGACAGTGCCGGGTCGAAAACTGGAGTTGGTTGCCTGAAACACTGCTTGCATGGCTTGCATTGCGTCCAAATCAAGTCGCTACCCGTGTCCATTATGGCGCGGAAAGGTATCGCCGGGGTCCCAATCGACAAGTTCATGAAGAAGGTTCCGTCCCCACCAAAAACAGGAGCTTGAAAAGCTTCGCCACTTGTTAAAGAAGTCCTCAGCCTGTTAAGCCGCATTTTCCCACGGAGGACTTCTTGTTGGATGAATTCTACGTCGCTGAGATGTTTGTCGCCGCCCACGCGTGATATGCTGACCCGGAAGCTGCGTGAGCGTGACGAGTAGCATCCCAATGGGAGAACAACAACTAGTATCAGAAGCGATAGAGAGGTAACAGGGAAATGTTGTGCCATTGATGATTCGGGAAGAAGTAGCAGCGAATGATCAGTAAATTGAAATAGAGACTTTATGGTGGCACGAAGCCAAGGTCGTCCGTCAGTCTCTGATAAGGATCGATGGAGTTGTCAAGGGTTATGAAACGTCTGGCGTTGAGGGTTAAGTGGTCTTGCTCCAGCACGTGAACAACGTAATGAGTGCTACACCGCTAGCTATATATATATATATATAAAAGACAAGTTCCTCTCTTTCTCTCTCTATATATAGTATTTACACCATTTTATTAGCTTCCTATAGACCACGTCTCCACAGCTCCTAAATTAGTCCTGTTAAAAAAAAAAAAAAAAAAAAATCTAAAAATTAATTAGAAGTAACACATTATTATGGTATATAACCATCAAAATTTAATACTGATCTATCTCAGAGCCAATGGTGATTTTAAAAGCCACATCAATTTTAAAACGATCAAAATAAGACAAAAAAATAGTTCATAGCATTACTCGAAATGACATGCCCATAAACCACCTGATCGAATAGTTTATGGTTATTGCTACATCAACCCGGTTGTATGGGAGTGAGATGAATATGATCTTCTCGGAAACAACTTTGGGTTATTTCCAAATTTTTTCCTTTTTTTCGTTGTTTTCGTTTTAACTAGTTTTTGTTTTTAAAACAATTGCCAAACGATTAATTACACGTCACTGAAACACGTTTTGCTGTTTTGAAAACATTAAAAAAAAAAAAAAACATGGCCTAACCTTCTCTTGGCCTACTCCTTTCTATATATTTATATTTATACATGAGTTATTCCATCTTATAACACTAAAACTCTTTTTGATCAATTACCTTCTAAAGTAAAAGATCCTAGCTAGCTACAAGTTTGTCATCTATATATATATATGTTCTGTTATTTTATATAATGCTTTTAACATCCCAATCATGCTCTCATTGGGGGAGCCAGAAACTCAAATTTTAGGGACTGAACCAAAATGCAATGATAAGATGATTTTTCTCTCTTTATATAACTATATTTTTACTCTATACACAAAAAAAAAAAAAAAAAAGGATAAATACAAGTCAAAATAGAAATGAAGTATTTTGTACAACACTTAGCTCGGTTGGGGCTAAGGTTGCATGGGAGTAGGTTTGTCTTCGCAAAAAGTATATTTATCATATTTCATAAATATGTGTCAAAATTAAGAGAAATGATCCCTACACTCATTTCTCACAACAACTCCACAACAAGCTGATGTGGCTGGTAATATTTTATTATTTTTTTACAAAAAGAAAACAAAACAAAACAAAAAAAATAATAAAATATTACAAGCCACATCAGCTTGTTGTGGAGCTGTTGTGAGAAATGAGTGTAGGGATCATTTCTCCAAAATTAATAGATCAATAAGATAACATGTGCCATGTAGGCACTAGTTCAAAAAAATACAAAATATCAAAACAAAGTGTTTAAAATTGCAGACTGCATTCTTTTAGAGAACTAAAATCATCAAGTATCAAAAAGTTGTTAACAAATTCTTTTTCAATATAGACAACAACACTTTTTTTTTTTTTTTTTTTTTTTTAAAGTTTAAATTTGCAAGAAATTCTTCATTGTTTTGTTTTTGCGAAGTCTTGTTTTAAGAATTTTCATCATTAAAAATGCCTGATCAGTACTTGAAAAGTTAAAATAAGACAAATCAATTTTGGGAGGGGGCCCCACTGGTCCCACGTGGCTCCGCCACTGCACCGCCTTAAATAAAAAGTAAAAAGTAACAAACTTCCAAATAGCTTACGAGTAACGACATCTCACACATCGTAGCCTTCATGCGACGCCCCTGGCAGCTTTCAGTCACTCTCCTTCATCGGATCTGTGTTGCTGTTTATGTTATTGTATTTGTTTTTATTCCCTTTGCATTTTTGGGCTTTTCTATTTCTGCTACTTCTCAATATTTTTCTTGGTATCGGTGTTTGGGTCATCATAACTCTATATACACCACAAATCATCTATATTGATAGTCCAAATTCTTGGCATCCATGCAAAGAATCATTTGACCTACATCTTCATAAACATTGCTACTGCATACATACATTCCTAGTTTTTATTTTGGATTGCCCATTCCTTGTCGTTGGAATTTCTTTTTATGGTGTAATTTCTTTTCATGTATTAAAAAAAAAAAAAAACAAACGACATCTCGCACATTCTCATTGCAGGGTTTTGTTCTTGGCCAAATTCCATAAACCCGACATTGGGCCTCTTTCCGACCCGAGAGAAAGTTATACCCGTTGTGATCCAACGAGTAGACTGCAGTTCATATGATCATATCACTCATCAGAAAAAACAATTGCAGAGAATCCCCATCCTCTCCCATTGCGTTAAGTTCCCGCGAAACCAACTATATTTGATAGCAAATTCTCATGGCCTCCGCTCCTTCAAAGCTCTATGCAGGTCCCTCTCTCTTTCGCTCTCTACTCTCACATTCTTCTTCTTTATCTCATTCTCTGTTTGTTGTTGGATCGTGTTGTTGCAGATGACGTCAGCCTCCTGGTGGTACTGTTGGACACTAACCCTTTCTTCTGGAGCTCTTTCTCTTTCCCTTTCTCCAAGTTCCTGTCTCATGTACTCTCTCTCTCTCTCTCTCTCTCTCTCTCTCTCTCGATTCCAAACCCTGACCGTCTGATTGATCGAAATTAATAAGGCTTTTCAAAATTTTCTGCTGCATTTTCTGGCGAGCCAAACTGAGGTTAATTGCGGTTTTGATTCAAACAGGTACTTACGTTTCTGAACTCGATCTTAGTTCTGAACCAATTCAACCAAGTGGTGGTGATTGCTACCGGGTGCAATTCCTGCGATTACATCTATGACTCATCTATGGCGACGAGCCCCAGTATCGAGAGCGGAAGCATGCCCGCCCTCTGCTCCGACTTGTTGCAGAAATTGGAAGAGTTTGTGACCAGGGACGAGCACTTGGGCAAGCAAGATTCTCTAGGACCCACCACGTCTTCGCTGCTATCGGGCTCCTTGTCTATGGCTCTTTGTTGTATCCTTTTCGTCAATGCTTATGTTCGTTTAGTTAGTCGCCATCGGTATCGGAATATGATTAATTTTCGCTTGTCCCAAGCTTAAGCCGGCCGAGTTAGAATTTGAACTCAGGATCTCACTTTGATACCATGGCAGATTTCTATCCCAAAAGCTGTAGTTTCTGACAAAGAGTGAATTTAATCACTTAATCAATATTCTATGAGACTGAAAGGCTCCATTGGGTGGTATGGAGATAGTTTGGGGTTTAACTGGATTTTGGCTGCTAAAGATTTTGATGTTATGTGCAATAGCCTGAACTAATCGCAAATGCGGAATTTGTACAATTTGAAATGTTTAAGACACAATGGAGCTGTTTGATATTCACGGGACATCTAAAGTTTGTTTTACTTTCACTTGATTTGATGACTAGATATACAGAGGGTTTTTCGTTCGGGACCACTCCATCCGCAGCCTAGAGTGAGTTTTTATATCTGTATTTAAAATTATACTTATTTACTGAATTGCATAAGTTGGAGTACTGATATTTCTTTTATTGATTGTCTGACCATCAATTGTCATGAACGGTTCTCAAATGTATTGTGGAGCTGTGAGATTTTGTTTTTCAATACGATACACATTGTGCAATAGTCTCATTAATAAGTATTCTTGGTGATAACATATTCATTTGATGTAATCGTATCAATGTATTTGAAGATGGAATTGTGCGATGCCTTTTTAACACTTTCTAATCAAGTACAAAAAGGCACATGTATTTTTTAACCTATTCGGCAGTCTTAATCCATATATGGAATATATCTCATTATACAAAATTTTGAGAAGTTTTTTTTATGTGTAGCAAAGCGAATTTAGGGTGTGAGATTGTTGTTGGGAATACACCACACATTGACATTACGAGATAATGATATGCGAATTAGCTACTGCAAGCTTTTGTGGTTTGTAGTAACTATAGTTGTCCAAAAACTGATTTGGTTAGTTCTTATTGCCTTATCAAAATTATTTATGAAGGTGCTAGTGAATGCCACACTCAAAAGTGGAATTATTGGTAATGAATTTTGGAGCACGATTTAAATGATATTGCCATTGAATGAGGTTTATTGAAGGTAACATTCTTCAACCTTATATGTTACTGAAACTCTTGTGACGCAAGCTCCAGTTAGACCTTAAAAGGTCTCTATTTTTCTTCTACAAACTCTTCTAACTTGTTATAGTGGATGACATGTGGTGATGTTTTCTGTAATATGGTGATTGGAGAGTTTTTAATATCATCCAAAGTTGACATATATTTCACTGAACTCTTGTCGCTCTTCCTCTAGATTGTATGCAGTTGGTCTAATAAGTGCAATGTGCACGACCAATTTGTAGAATGATTTATGATATCGTGCTTTTTTTTAAAGCCCACTTTCTGTTGGTTTTGTTTGTAGTTCTTTTTCTTTTTTTTTCTCTCTCTCTATTTTCTGCTTTATCATTTCATCACATAATCACATTCATATAGATTTTTAGAACTTAAGTGGAATATCTATCTGGTAAAGTTACTGACATATGGGGGCAGATTTTATGCTTGCAGGCATCCTCAGATGGACCAGAACAGTATGTTCCTTCTTATTATTACTACTAGTAGCAGTATTAGTATTACTTTTATTATTACTACTACTTTTTGTACTTTTAGGTTGAGCTTTTAGCCTGAATTTTTCTCCTCTTTTCCAGATATGTTGCAATTATGAATGCAATATTTTCAGCGCAGCGCTCTATGGTATGCACTATGCAGTTAATTTTTCTCTGTGTTGTCCAATAAATAATCTGTCTAACAAAATAGTTTTTGGAAATAGTCTAATGTTCCCTCCCCCAATCTATGGTATGCACTATGCAGTTAATTTTTCTCTGTGTTGTCCAATAAATAATCTGTACAACAAAATAGTTATTGGTTGGTAAATGTCTGAATCAGTTTTTGGAAGTAGTCTAATATTTTACATTTGATTCCCTCCCCCAATCCCAATGAAGGTTGGGAATCCTTTAGGCATATTAGTTTGATATCTTTTTATGAGAACTCGTAGCATAAATGGCCCTGGTTGTGGGTCTTAAAATTTTAATATGAAAGATTTGGCTATTATATGTGGAGCATATCTTTATCCTGTTGATTTTCAGGAATAAAGATCAAAATCTTATTCATTAAGTTGTTATTATTGTAAAAAAATCTCTTGAAGAAATTAAAACTTCCTCCTAGTTGTCATGCATGAAGGCTTTACTATTTATTTTGCTAAAATGGAACTAGAAATAGGTGGCAAATGTAGTTGTTTTGATTGCCACAGTTTTTAATGAATAACTGTGACTTACTGTCATATGTAAATGTTACTTCAGTAATCTTTTATGAGAATCTGGACTGATTACCTTGCATTAACAGCCATACTCTATAATGAATTCTTAGTGACTTATTATGATAAATTGTATTATTCATTGAGCGTAGTGATTATTGGTACTAGTTTCATACAGATTACTATCAAACCTAAGGTTGCCAATCTTCTATTTCTGCTTCTTCAACCACTCAAGTCTTGATTCTTGAATTGCTTGTTTATCTTCCAATCCTTCCTGCCTACCTGATATTCACTTTTCCAAACCTCTTCTCAATTTCTTTTTCGTAATCACTCTGAATCATGCAAGCTCCTCATAAAACCTTGTTCTCACCAACTTCTCCCTATTAGCCTTCTTTATTCCTACCTTATTCTCCATCTTTGACTTCATCTTCAATGAACCACATGCATATTCCTTCTCTTTGTACTTTTTCAACTTGTATACCTTATGTACTTTGTGCCCATTTTCTTTTATGCTCTGTTTGTTTTGGCGTAAAATATTTTGTGGAAAATGTTTACCGTATTTTCCAGTGTTTGGTGCGACCAAAAATAATCGTCAAACCGAAAATATTTTCGGTTTGACCAAAAAAACTTCTTTAGTTTCGGAAAATGATTTACATTTTTAAATTTCATAAATCATTTTCCAAGACAGACCCAGGCCACCACAGGGTCACCACCAAACAACCTCTGACCATCATCGAGCCACCCCTGGGCTACAGCTAGACCACCCTTGGACCACCACCGAGCCACCCTGGACCACCACTGAGCCACCCCAGACTACCACTGAACCACCACCAAGCCACCACCGAACCACCATCAAGACACCCCTGGACCATCGCCAAGCCACCCTGGACCATCATCGAGCCACCCTCGGACCATCACTGAGCTACCCCCCGACCATCACTGAGCCTCCCTAGACCATCACCAAGCCACCCTCAGACCATCACCGACCACTCCCGGACCATCGCTGAGCCACCCCTGGACTACTGCTAAGCCACCCCCAGACCACTACCGAGCCACCCTTGAACCACCCTCGAGCTACCCCCGGACCACCACCGAGCCACCTTCGAACCACCCTCGGACCGAACCATCCCCGAGCCACCCTAGACCATAATTGAGCCACTCCCAGACCATCACCAAGCCCCCCCCCCCCCCCCCCGGACCATCACCGACCCACCCCCGGACCACTACCGACCCACCCCTGGACCACTACCAAGCAATTATTTTATATTAATATTTTTATGTTGTGAATACAAATTGATTTTTATAGGTTAATATGATTGAATGAAAATATAAAAAATATTTGTGATTTTCCGTACGCGCTAAACACCGGAAAATGTTTTTGCAAAAACATTTTCCTGAAAAATGATTTCTTTGAAAATATTTTACAACGGAAAACATTTTACTTCGAAACAAACAGAGCATCAGTTTCTTGTTCACTTCATGATCTGGCTGTACTTCTGACTTGGCCCTGCCGATGCTTCATGCTGATGAATCCAATAAATTCAGATACCATTCAAAATCTTAAGAGTTAGAATGGAAGGAAGCAATCAAAACACAAAGGAAGAGGAGTAGTATTTTACAACATTTAGTTATTTATTCATTGACTTTCCACAGTAATAGTATCAAATGCGTTTATAATCTAATGTCCTGTCTTGAATCATAGTCATTTGATTTTGAAATGAATAGAAAAAGAGATGGTTCACAGCGTCTGAGATTAGGCATTTGAGATGCGAGATTCTTGACATAAAGCAATGTTTCTCTGGGTCGCACCGCTTGTGGAACCTCAATATATGTGAAAATAAAGGGTCCATAAAATATGATTGCACCCTTTGGTTGAGCCATCCCCTATAAATAAATACTTCAAATGCAGCTGTATGAACTATGATCCTAAAAGTTGAAAAGTTTGACTATTGATTGTTAAACCTGCATCTTCTTTGTCTAACAATGTAATATTTTATGGAAAATGCCTGACCATACTTCATTTGGCTTTTAAACTGTTGGCAAGTGCTGGACGTTTGCCAACAGTGTGGGATGGAAAATGTACCATCAGCACGTGTCTGATGTGTGCCAACATTATGGCTGGAATTTTATATCTTCAAGGATATGCGAGATATTTGGTGGCTTATTAGATGGGCAGTCAAATTATGTAAGGCAAGTTTTGTTGAACAGGTTGGTTATATGCAAATTAGATATAGAGTCACCTCAACTCAACTAAGCTTTAATCCCAACTAATTGAAGCTAGGTCGATAAATCCTTTTCCCAAACTAATTTGGATTGGCTAAATATATTTAAGTTGTCCAATTGCAAATTTGAAATGAAGTCCTGGGATGATTTGATCTATGTAAATATATGGTTTCCAAAGCCTTGCATGCAAAATATTTAACATTTTTTTAGTAAAATATGTTTGAGGTACAAATTTATGGTGTCCACGTATATGTCATTTAAGTTTTTGGTTTGCTCTTATTTAGCTTCTTTAAATTGTATGTGTACTAGTACTATATTGGTTTATTATCTTTTTAAGTGCTTGGGAGCATACAAAAGGTCCTCTAATAAGATTTATGATCTTTTTCCTCTTTTAATATGATTATACTTGCTGATTCTTTTTTGAATTTAAAGAACTTTCTTATGTAAAGCCAATTTGCCTCTGGTGCAGGTTCCTATAGATTCTTGTTATATAGGTTCTAACAATTCTGCCTTCCTCCAGCAGGTAATTTGTCTGTTGCATGTAATCTTAATGAATTTTTATTGCAATACATGATATAATATTGGCATGAGCCCTCTGTTGGCTTTAGTGATTGCATCTAATGTGTTTGAAAACAGGCTTCTTACATAACTGGTGGTGTTTATCAGAAACCCCAACAACTGGATGGGCTGTTTCAATATCTCTTGGTAGGTTGTGTAGAATAGTTTTCGCTAAGCAAATTAATTTGCAGTCTTTATCTTTTATCATTGTTCTCTGTTAATTGAGCTTGCCCATACTGTATTGCTTTCATAATTTTTTTCAAAAAAATTGTATAATATGCATGTCTGATTTTAAAGCTTTTGGGAGTATAAAATGAAACAATAAAGAGGAAGTTAATTCGCATTTTCTATATGATAAAAACCACGACCCACAGTCTTGCGTTGTTAAAGGTACTGAAATAATGTATTGAATTTTCCTGCTAATGTATATTTTTGCATAGAACTCGATAGAGTTGCTGCAGAGCTAAATGAGACACCATTGGTTGAGATGCATGACATATGACACGGATACTGTGTTCTTCACATTCCGTTACCTAACTTATATTGATTTTCTGTCTTATCAAGCTGTGGTGGCGCAATCTAGATATGATTAAAGCTGGTCATAAGTTAAAACTGACATTGTTCAGATCTTTGAAAGGCTTATTTACCGTATGATAATATTTAATGGTTTTCAAAAAGGTATACCCTGATGTGTCTGTTGTCGAGAGTACTATAAGAGAAGCATTGCATTGTCACTGAGACCATGGAATCCAATATTACAGGCACGTGGGTTCACTGTGCCATCACTTGACTTGTGTGTATGTTAAGCTCAGGTTTGGAAGAACTTGTGAAGCTCAAATTGGCAAAAGTTGGACATGGTTTGTTCAGGTTATGGTTCAAAACAGGCACTGTTCAGATCTTCACAAGATTACCTGCTCTATATTTATATTCCATAGGTTGTTTGGGTAGCTGCTATTCAAACTCTATGACGTATCTGGCTCACTCTCAACGGGTATTAAGCTTGCACAAGCACGAGATCTTGTAGTTTTTGTTGTTGTTGAAGGAAAACCCATGGTTGACCTGGCAGGATAGTTAGAAAAATAATGGTTGAAGGACTTATCTTTTAGTTTGTTCTAAAAATTTTGAAAGATTGTTATCGGGGCATGATAAAAAAACTTAAATCTTTTATGTATCTATTGTATGAACAGATTGTTTTCAGTTACAATACCAATAGGTTAGCTACTTTCTTTCTTTCTAATCCCAATCTACTTCAAAACTGTATGAGAAAAATTGAACAGAATGTTCTTGCACTATAGCAGTGCTATTCTAAAATGGGGTTGCTTCTGATCCAATTGATCTGCACTGATGAAATTAGAGTTCAAAGATGAGAAGATGAGGATTTGGTTCTATGTCACATTCCAAGAATTCAATACATAGAAATACCGATCTTGAGTTTACATATCAGTTACGCCCCATAATCTTCTTGCCTCTCAATGATATTCTTGTGCTTAGTATGTCAACTGTAGCAGCTTTTATTTCTGCCACGTCAGTTTTGGGATCAGAACTTTTAGTTGTTTTCCGTTTAGAAAAGAATAGTGTGTTTAAATAAACAGAATTGATTTGCTGAAAATCTAGCAAGAACTTTTTTAACCTTTAATAACTTTCAGCTCTTTCACTTCAGAATACTGAACTCTTAAGAATCTAATATAGAGCTAGTTATGTAGCTGCTATTCTTTTTTCTTGTTTAAGATCTATTTTTAAGTAATGGATATATTTTCTGAAATTTTTGTTTATTATATTCAGTCACTATCTTTGGTTTGTAATGTATATGTGACAATCTTGTTCCCTATTATGTCACTCTATCTAATTTCTGTAGTCTACAAGCCTTTCTTTTACATGTATTTCAACTTGTTGATATTGATGAAATCTTGTTGTTCCATGCAGACAGTTTTTGCGACTGATTTGCATTCTCGTACCTTCTTACAGCTTCCTAAGTCTGTTGGTGTTGACTTCCGTGCCTCGTAAGTTAAACCTCTTGTGGCCGTTTGTTTTTCTGTATGTCGTGTTTTCATTTGTTCTTCTGGATGTTTACATTTTTAACTATTAAGATTGATGTTTAAAATTGTATTTTGCGGGTGTAATTTATACTGGTGAAGGAGCTGCATCATGTACTTTTTCTTGGCAAATGTGATTATATTTTTAATATTCTGCCTGCACTAAACTCACCTTAATTAGATAAATCTAGAAAAAAACTTATTAGAAATAAATTGTCTATATGTGCAATGAATTGATTATCTGTATTCATTGTTACATAAAGGTACAAATTAGATGGTGGGTCTCAATTTTTCTCTTGGATCCAGATTAATGAGCTTGTTTGGATGTTTGGTAATACCGGATACAGCAAACATGCTAGAATCAAATCTGACATGGTATACACTTAAAAATCTTTTCCATAGGAAGGGTTACCAATATCAGTCATGGTTCTCTGTTTTCCTGCTCAAAGGGATGAATTTGATCTCTCTCTCACTCTCTATTGCATGCATTGTTTACTTAGATGTTTAAGTTTATATATTATTTCCAAATCATGCTGGAAAAACCAAGTATGTTTCACGTTAACTAGCTGAAGATTTGCAACACTATGTAATGTGAGTTTTTTTGGTTGTTTTCATGTATACACGCATAAATTACATGCATGCATGTGAAATTACATGCATATATACATATGATTATGTTCCCGCACACATTTGAATTGCATGCACCTTATTGAATCTTTGAAACTTGCAGGTGCTTTTGCCATAAAAAGACAATCGACATGGGCTCTATATGTTCTGTATGCTTGTCCATATTCTGTAAGCATCACAAGAAATGTTCGACCTGTGGGTGAGTGGATTTATTGTTTTCAAGTTATATTATACCATTTATGATAAGCTGCTTACAGTAGTCTCACTGTGTATGATTCTTTAAGTCGAACTAATACCTATTGGAAGTAAATGAGTGCAAGTTCAAAATCACAAAGGAAGTAGATTAACTTTTGTGCTCCTATGTTTTTCGAGGGTTTGTCCAAATGGTATATGGGGATAGCCTTAACAGGATGGCAAAAGGTTATCACTATTCTTTCTGATTAACCTTAACAAAGGGTCTTGAATCAACAGACTTGGGGGTTCCAGATGGTAAGAAATCTTTTCAGCTCTCTAAATTGGATATGTTAGCAGTAGCAGCTGGATGGCAAAGGTTCTACCTATCATATTTTTTTATGAATCTTACGTTGGGTTTGTAAGGAGTTTGAGGTGGGGACAGGAAAAATTGTGATTATTAATTTTTATTCTTTTTTTCCTTTTTTAAGTTGAGTTACATGTTTTGCTACTGCAAGATATAATTAAGGTTGGAAGTAACATCAATTGGATGGAAGGAAGATATCCTTCACAACCAGATAAGTGGTTGCCTTCATGGTGTGAACTTAGCCAATTTTATTTGTTGATTGAAAGCTCAGAGAAACCAGTTACTGCACATTGCTGCTCTTGATATCCGGATGAATCAAGTTACTTTCGTATTTTTTTATGAGGAAAAAAAAAAAGTTGCTTCACGTTTCTGAGATGTTGGTTTGTATCATCAATTTACCACTCTTGATATTTGTTGTGGCTTTGGGCATCATGCAGGTCAGTATTTGGTCAGGCTCACTCAGACGCTGCATCGGTTTCCAATCTTAAGAGAAAGACCCCAGAAACATAATCTACAGTGGAATATATTGTGTTATTGAGACTGTATGTCTGATTTGCATTTCCTAGCAATAGGTTTTGTCAGCCTTCTTGTCTTCAGCGGCTTGGGAACCAGAAATATGTTTGGCAAGACAATTTTAGGTCTACATCACCAATTTTGCACCCTATAGCCTTGGAGTAGAGCATATATTTTTATTTTTTTAAAAAAAAAATTGTTTTAGGAAGGAGCAATGGTTATGTTGCAAGTAACAAACTGTGCTAAATGAGAGCAGCTGTACAAAAAGGTGATTGACAATTTTGGATCTTGTGTATTATTTTATGTCGGCAAAGCATATTGCTTCTATATGAACATTTTTTTAAAGAAATCAGAGTTCTACATCTTTTGGCAATGCCTTCTTCTCAACCTAATCGGTAATCCAATTTCGATATTTCATTTTTTATAATTAGCTTGGAGTGTAAAATCTATGTTGGATATTGGATTGGGAATTTTCTGTGCTGTTTCTTCTGCAGTGCTGTAATAAATTAGTTTACTTCTGGTTAATGCATGCTAAGATCAATGTAAATCTATGGTGGATATAGGATTGGGAATTTTCTGTGCTCTGGCCATTGCCGCATTTCAACGTGCCACTGAAAAGAAACCAATCAATAGAAACATAATATGACTTCCCAAGGAATCGATATCATTATGACGAAATCAATCAATACAATCAGTCATAGTGATAATTTCTGTGCAGAACAGTCTACAAAGCCAATGTTATTTACAACTTTGTACAAGAATCATTAAGTTTTCTTGGCCTGTATAAAGGCAAGACAGCAACAAGTTCCCAGCATCAATATTGTTCACAGCTGTAGAATAGCCTTCTTTAGAGAGCCCTGAGAACAAATTTGCCGGTTGTGTGAACACCCATTGCAGCAAGTTTCAGTACCGCACGACTCCTATACAACCTGTGATGCAAAATTCGTGTCAAGGCCAATTTTGCTGACTGTAAGGTTAAAATTCTGTTGGAACATAACTGAAACCTATAATATGCTTCAGGACAAATGCACAAAACACTGAAACCTATCAAATACTGACAGTTAACCTTAGGTCCAATTAAGCATTTCAACTGCCTCAAAACCACAGCTTGTCGGCATTAAGATAATGCGAGCTTTCTGAACTCCTACACCGGCAAGTGCCAATGCAGACACAAACAGTACAAGAAAATCAAACGGTTCAGGTAACTAAAATAAGTTTGCTCCAACAGTAACGTACACCTCATGCCAATGTAGTCCCAAATTAGGGAGGAGACAATGATGCTAAAGCGATTATGTATTCCAAATTTAAAATATTAAATGAAAGATTTCATAGATATCATAATTGTCTATGCTCCGTAAAACATTCAAATATTTGAAGGAAAGATGAAATAGTTATCTCTGGCAAAATTGATTCATGGGTTGTATAAATGGGTGAAAAGGTCTAGCAATTACCTGCTTCCATTTACCTACAGGCAAATAAGTGAGTGTTGGGGAAGAGGGAGGGGGATGATATGAGATGGAAGAGGGATGGGGAACCAGAAATATTAAACCTAAATTCAGTACCAATGTTTTCCTGCTTACCAATACCTTATTACACCTTGATTTTTGAGGCAATATGATGCATAAGAACCATATTTTGTAAAAAAATTGAATTACGTAAATAATGCAAATTACACAATGTAACGTATCTATGCATGCCTTTCAGTTTCTTGACCTGGAGAGCAGCAGAAGATCGAGGATAACATTCTCAACAGCTAATGGTATAGTAAACAAAATTAAAACTCACCCTGCCAGAGCAAGTCCCCAGGTGGACAAGGCATAAAACAGTTTCCCAGCATGCCAAATATTTAACATCTTCTCCAGTTTGCTGACATCAGCTAATGCTTTCCCCAAAGCTGCAAGTTTATAATGTCTCAGAGATAAGTAACATATGCAATCACTCCCGGGTCAAAAGACCACATGTCACTGGGAGAAACCAGAGCCAGATTGGTGATTATTATATCAATGAGAAAGATGCCAAATTTCCAAAGGTATCCGAGTAATAAATGTTACCAGCAAGCATCACACTCAGAAATAGGTATCTTGTTCCCAAGGTTATACTATTAGAGACATCATCCTCCAATGAGAAAAGAAAGACGGTCAAAATGTGATTTTGGTCTGCAAACTATGTGTTAAATTTCAATTTCATCCTTGAATCACCAAGTCAATTCAGTACTTGATGTTTTGAAAACATTTCCATTTTTTTTTTGCCCCGTCTTGCCATACAACTGATAATTGCTGACATGATAAACTTTTTTCCACCCTCATGTCCTTCTATTGCTGACATGACACGTCAGGAAAAAGCAAGGCTCACATAATCAAAGAGTATAGCACCATATGACACGCATGTGAGGCCACAGCAGCAAAGCCCTAAGTGAGCCACATTCACAATACAAGGATGTGGGAAATCGGAAAATGTAACATGACACATTGTTTAGGGTCCAAAAGTCATATTTTGACCAAGAAAGAAACCCTTACCACTCCCTATAAGACATTAATACATTATGCTGAAGTTACAATGATAACAGCTTATATGACCTTTATGAAGTTTTGGGAACAGAAATTGTTAGGGCAAAAGCATTTTCAAATGACTGGACAGCAAACTTACTTTTTTGCAGCTCTTCCGGTGTCAAATCCTGCATTTGCAAGGAAGCAAATCATATTGGATATTAGACATGAAATAATTAATGAGAAATAAGTTTGGGTAGCCATGTACCCTAGCTTTTGGGTTTGACATAATGCATCTAGCCATAAAGTTGGCAACCCCATCCACCACATGCTCCTCACTAACAACTACATAATTTTCATTATCAATTCCGCTCCATTCTTCAACATTGCTTGGCACCATTTCATCTGTGACCCATACCCACCAGCTGGGTTCTTCATTGTCAACTTTTATTAGAATTTCAGCCGAGTGCAAATCATCACCTAATCAAAGAACCAACCCCAAAACCCAGAAAAAATATCAAACCTGTGAAACTTGAAGGATAGGAAAGATGTTGCATTAAATAATATGCAAAGATACAACCCCATGAAATAAAGTAAAAAACCTGTGGCCTCCTTGAAAGGAAACTCATAGCTAGTTCCGTTGGCTGATGCCTGCTGGAGGGATTTGAGCCGAGTCAAGAAGTGTTCAGAATCCACCGTTGCCACAAGCCGAACATACAACTGAAATTGCAAAACTAATACCTTACATCAATATAAAATTAAATCTATCACGAATAATACTTTTCTACTCTAGAAGATCTTGGATATAACAAAGGAAGGTAAAGGGTATGCGTAAAAATGCTCAAGGAATCTAATTTCTTAATAAATTTAACAATTTCCTTTCCTTTCACATCAACCCACATGAGGAATTCCACAAAATTCAACAGCAAATGATAAAATTCCATAAATTTTTTATTAATATGACAAAAAATCTTTCCACTAAAACCCAAAATAAAATAAAAATAAGAAACAATAGTAAAGACGTACATCGGGAGGGCAATCGTTGAATAAACAAGGGGATTCGGAGAGGTCCTGAAGGAGCTTCAGATTCTGCTCGAGCAAGTTCCTAAGACGCCGATTCTCCGATCGCATAGCCTCCAATTCGTCCTCCGAAGACGCGCGCTTGCTCTCGGGCGCGCCCTCCTGTTCGTGGCTCGTCTGGTGGTGGTGGCGGCATTCCATGGCGGTCCAGGCCACGTCGGCAACCTCCATAACCGTCTTGGCCACCTCAATGGCACCGTGGCCTCCCATGATTTTTCGCAAATTTTGGGACTTTTTTTCGGGGGATTGGGGGAAGGAACCTAAAGGCTGGTCCGTACTTTTGGCCTCCTTTCCCTTCTATTTGAACTTTAAAAAAAATGTTCAAAAAAAAAAAAAAGAAAAAAAAACCTTTTTTACAATATTTTACGTCAAAACAAATATTTTAGGTCAAAATAAATAGAACATAAAAATTAATATAAAAAAAAGGAAATACATTTAGCTTCTCTTGGATTAGATTTTTTATTTATTTTTTAATGAATGAATAAATATTAAAGTGATAATTATTAAATTGTTAACATTGATAATTGCTATTAATCGTTGATACCACAAAATTATAACTATTAAATTTCGAACTAACTGTTGGGATTTAAAAAAAAAAACAAAAAAAGTAGTCCGTACACCCAAATAATTATAACCTCGGAATTGTACAGTGATGTCACGTGACTATGGCGTGGGTGGGAACAGGGTCTTTACATCGGAGTTTGACTAAAATTTGAAATACTTACTTTTTGATGAAAAAGATTCATTCAACGGTCCAGATCTAGAATAAACCTCAGAACTTGTACGGAAAACCATACCTGACTCCTATAGGCTACATCAGTCGATACACCGTAACAAATCCCTCTCCACGGGCAACTCCATAGTCCGAGAGCGAGAGAGAGAAACAGAGAGTGACAGAAATGGCGGAAGAGGCTCGAGATAGCGAGAGCCCGAACGAGGCGGCGCACGATATTGAGTCGCAGATTAAAGGCGCTATGCGCTCACGCGTGGCTCACTTCAAAGAACAAGCAGAGTACTCTTTCTCTCTATCTTTATCTTGCCCTAATCAGTTGGCGTGCAAAACGCCGTAGTTGCTCTTTGTGATTGCTAATCATAGTGACAGAGAATCAGTATTTTTGGTTTCAACTAGGTGTATAAGCCTAATAGTAAGAGTCCTGGGTTTTACAGAGTATTTTTTTTTGGCGGAATAATGAAGCATTAGGAGTTTTACGCTTCTATTCAATTTCAGGGTTTTGAAGGTTTTGCATGTTGATATGAAATATAGCATTTTCTCATTGTAATTCATAATTGTTTAGTGGTTTACTTTCTTGTTGTAGTGTATTACCTCTCTGCTGGTGTGTTATTTGAAGTCTATTTCTTGTACTGGTTTTGGGAAGTGTTGTCTATTTCTATATCTATTTGAGACAGTAAGGCAACTAGGAAAAAGGATAACTGTATATGTCTCATTTTTTTTCCCCTTTTGACGAAAATGCATTACACTATGATAATTGTGTGCAATTTTTGGAAGACAGTGCTGTGGAAGATGGTGCCTTTTTGCCTCTCGTTGTGTCTTTGGAGGGAAAGAAATGACAAGTTTTGAGGACTATGAGAGGACGTTAGCGGAGCTTGATTCATTTTTCTTTTTTACTCTGTTATACTTGGACAGCTGTGTTTGTAGCTCCCTGAGAGCTTAGTTTTCATAATTTTTTCTTTTTTCTCCTCATAGTTAGGTGTTTCTCATGTATACTCCATGTGTATATGACAATTTTTGGGGTCTATCCTATGCATCAGTTTAAATGGAAGAGTTTCCTACAAATCATGGTTCACAATTAAATTTTTTCTGTTTTTTGTAAATGATTTTTTAGGTTATGCTCATTGTCTTTCATCAAGAATTTACTGATTGAGAGTTAGCAGTGATATTGTGAAGGAAATTATTGGTATATATTGCTCATTGGTTCATTTATTGCATAAAATTGGAAACAATGTATCTAATTTAAGTTTTTTTGCACAAAAAAGGGCAAAGGGGGGCAACAAAATGTGGCATCCCTACCTAGTGTGACCATAGTTGCCTCTACCAACTGGGTTATCACTCAGGAGGGGCATAGATGGCATGGGGAGATGCTCCTTGGAGATGAATTGAGCCACAACCTACCCTAGCCCCGCCAAGCCTTCAGTAACACCGGGGGAGGGTTCCGTGGATCAAACTTGGGACATGACCCTTGTTGGCCTTGTAACGACCCTTAAATAGGGCCCCTGGTGCCACAGAGCCACAAGGCTCGATGGTTGCTTTGAATTGTTTCATTAGTAGATTAGTGAAATTTGTCAGCCTTGAGCCTTTCATGCGTCATTCAAAGTTGAATTATTTATTTGATTGTTTTTGGATGCAGTTCTTTGACATTTGAGGGGGTACGGAGATTGTTAGAGAAAGACTTGGTGTTGGAGACATATGCTTTGGATGTGCATAAGAGATTTATAAAGCAATGTTTGCAAGAGGTACCTCTTTGGATCTTGGAACTCTTCATCCACTTATAATCTGAATATGCTGTAGTCGAAGTAGAACATTCTATAACTGAGATGCTTTCTCTTCGACTTTGAATTATGTCCTCATGTAGGGTAAATGGTTTTCATAGTACCAATCATATTTTGTGCCATTTTTACAAATAAAAGTTAATGTAAAGGAAAATTCAAGCTATAGTCTAGAAAAACCAGAACAAAAGCAGAGTAGATAAACAAAGCTGATTAGATGCTGTGAGGTTTACCGACTCCTTTTCTCATTTCTAAGGTAAGAAGCTTCAATGCCACAAATACACCAATAGGCAATAGAGTGTTGGTCTCGGAAATCTCATCACTCTAATACTCTTCTTACTAGCACATATCCACCATTTGAAGAACAGATTGAATAAAAATTTCGGCAGTGCCTTGGCAATTGTGAAAAGAGAGAACAAACGCTCACAACAATGGAATAGCAAAGCAAAAAATGAAGAGAACGTGCTATATGTGATATTGCCCAACTAATTCTTTTCTTTGCCCATATAGTCCCAATTATACTTTTGATTTTTAAACTCTTCTAAAAGAAAATAACTTATCTTCGACCTTCAATTGAACAAATAATGTGACTTTCAGTGGATCCAAGACTTCAAATGACATCAGGCACTGATAGGCAGAGAACACCACCTTCTCCATCATGACTTAACGAGGATGTAGAATTAGACTGACTGAAATTAAATGAGGCAACATGTTATTGCTATACTAGTCTGCATCATCATATCTTTGATGTGCTTCCTATATTTACTTAGGATAGACTATAGAGGCATAGAACACCATGCATAACTTCTAGGGTTCCTAGTGCATCTCATATATTGAACAAAACCACATAATCCTACATTCTATCCCAATTTTACATATCGATTCCAAATAGCTAGGTGATCATCCATGAGGCATCTGCTCTGATAACCCTCTTAAAGCTTGATTTTACTTTTGAAACATTTTTTGAAACCACTAATGAAAGCTTTCAGAAATATAACTCCATTAAGATTTTGTAGAGACCAATAATAATGGATTCTTAAAGCCTTCCTGAGATGGTCAACAGTTTCACCCTTATGAGTGATGCGGGAGTATGTAGGCTTATACTAATCTTTATCCTAGTGATCTTCATGCTAATTTAGTTTAGGTTATTCAAGGGTATTTGATGTTATCGTTATTTTTGTTACACATACTCATCTCCGTTGAACAACCCACGACTTTACTTTTCACCTCAAACATATCATCATTATCGTCGTTATTATTATTATTAGGGGTAACTTCACTTAACTCCCTTGAATTGTCACCACTTTTGCAATGTCCTCTCTAAAGTTCAATATCTCTCAATTAAGGGTTTTTTTTTTTTTTTTTTTTTTTTAAAGTAATAATACCAATCTCATTAAAAGCGTTAGACACCCTTAATTCTCTCAATTTATTGTATCAATATTTCAACTGTTTGTAATGTCACCCCTCCTTTCGGATTTTCTGTTAACTCCTAACTGAGGGGTGTCAAAATTCCCAAAATACCTCCATTTGTTTTAGGAAATTAAAAAAAAAAAAAAATTGCAAAGGTTAAGGCGTTAGTCAGGATTTAACAATATTTGCAAAAATATCCATGCCTCAATCTTTGCAAAAAGTTTTATTTTATTTATTTTTAATAAATGGGGTATTTTGGAAATTTTTATTGGATTTAACGGAAAATCCTAACCGAGGGGTGACATTGCAAACAATTGAGAGATGGATACACTAAATTGAGAGAAATTGAACTTTAGGGAGGACATTGTAAAAGTGGTGACAATTCGGGAAGTTAAGTGAAGTTTTCCCTTATTATTATTATTATTATTATGGTTCTTTTTATTTATTTGTACTTCCATCTATGGTCATGTATTGCTAGGAAAGATTAGATTAAGGGTTATGGTGGACCCAGACTTTACCCTTCACCAAATATGAAGGATAAGTAAAGACTAGTCCATCTAGTGGCAAATTCTGATGGACTAGTGGACCTGTTGGGTTTTGGACTAGTGAAAATAGTAGAACTGCATTCTCCGCTTGATAGTTGAATGCATTGGATTTTAGATGCTTTAAACAATTTTGTCTGGATTCTAATTGTTGAGAAGGGATGCATAAAAGCATTCTCTTATTTATGATTGAATAAATGTGTTCTACCATTTTAAATGATAGTGCTTAGATGGTGCTGATGATGACAATGCCTCAAAAACTTTTGGCGAGATGGGGGAAAAAGGTTTCCTTAGAGGAGAAGTGACAGAGGCATCTGATGGACTTCACTTAAAGAAAGATGTAAATGACTCCGAAGACTCTCCAGTTATGGGCCTTCTGACAGGACATAAAACAACAAAATCAGGAACAAAGGAAAATGAAGTCAGTGGAAATAATGAAGCTCCAAGTGAGAGCACAATAAAGAAAGCTATTAGAAAAAGAGCTTCTTATGTCAAAGCTAATTCGGAGTATGTTACCTCATCCAGCAAATTTTTTTCCTTTTTCCTTTTTTTTTTTTTTTTTTTTTTTTGTTGTTGCATTTCTATCACATTAACATTGTCATTCATCATATCCTTATTTGATTCTCTTCTATTTTGGTCTTCATTTACATTGTTTCTTCACTTTTCACTTTCATAAGGTTTGGGTGATTAAAAATTACTCATCAACCTCCCCCCCGCGCCCCTCTTTCTTCTATTGTCTTTCCAGGGAAGTTACAATGGCTGGACTTCGTCGACTTTTGGAGGGAGATCTTAAACTTGAGAAATATACTCTTGACCCCTATAAGAAGTTTATAAGTCAACAATTAGATGAGGTGAGTAAAATCTGTACTGGTGTCATTAACTTCTTGGAGTACGTCATTAACTCTTTAACTTCTTTCTTTCTTTCTTTCTATTTTTTTTTTTTTTAAACTTCTCTTTATTATTTGTCAGGTATTACAATCTCATGAGGTTTCTGAAGATAAACGACCAGTTAATGTCAAGAAAAATGTTCTTAGCAAAGCATCTAAAAAGGTCAGCAGTGAAGAGAGTTCAGATTCCTCAGATAGCAAAGGCGATGTGGAGGAAGAAGAAGAAGAAGAAGAAGTGAAACCTAGAAAGAAAAGCATTCCAACAGGAAAGATGCAGAAGTCTGATCTTACAAAACGGAAAAAACCTGCGAAGGAGACCAATGTATCTAACAAGAAACGGAGGAAGGCTGGAGAAACAATATCAGAGGATAACAGTGACGCAGAAGATAGTGGACATGTCTCTGAAGATGATCACTCGCAATCATCTCCTGAGAAATCTGTGAAGGTTCTCTTTCTTATTTTTCAATCTCCTAAAAGCTGATCAGATAATACATTCCTTGTTGAATTGCATTTTTTTGCTTGAAATGCAGAAGAAAGAAGTTTCAAATATTGCATATGGGAAACGTGTGGAGCACCTGAAATCAATAATCAAATCTTGTGGAATGAGGTTTTTCCTATTTGACTCACTTTTCATGACATATATTTGTCAAGGTTGATGTCTTAACATTGTTGATCTCTTTTACAGTGTTCCTCCATCAATTTACAAGAAAGTAAAGCAGGTGCCCGAGAACAAACGTGAGGCCCACCTGATAAAGGAGTTGGAGGAGATACTATCTAAAGAAGGATTGTCTGCAAATCCTTCAGAAAAAGGTATGAATTGTGATTCAGCTTATGATGCCCTTGATCTTCTGCGAATTACTAAAATGCTTATTGAGTTTGTGGGGTTTACTTCTGAGAGATGCTTTAGACACCCAGTAAAAGAAGGAAAAAGATGTTCTAGACGGTTACAGACATTCGTGTCTTCCTCAGTAGTTGGGTAGTTGGATAGATATGATTTCATCGACCTCCTCTCACCCAAGCCAGACGATGGAAAGAGGAGTTTTTTTTTTGTTTGTTTGCTGTGATTGATAGTTCTTGCTTTCACAGGAAAAAGTAATTCCAAACTATTTTTGCTCCAAATGCCATTAGAAGATATTCTAGTGTGGGCACCATTCTTCCTAGAATTGGTCGTGAGTCCACCCTTTTAGGCAAGGTCTTCAGGTGTTGCATGGGTGTATGCATTCACACACCTAAATGTGCCAAGCTGCATGCACTTGGATGCAATGGATTGACACGATAAGTTTTTCTTATGCTCAGAAATCAAGGATGTCAGAAAGAAAAAAGAAAGAGCAAAAGAACTTGAGGGCATTGACATGAGTAATATCGTACAAAGTTCACGTAGAAGGTCTGCGATCAGTTTTGTAGCTCCTCCAAAGCCAAAAATGCCAGTTGAAAGTGAAGGTGATGATGCTGAGGATACTGACAAAGACAATGATGTAGATGCTGATGATGCTGATGATGATGATGATGCTGACGACAATGATGATGAAGACGACGATGATGATGAAGAGGATGATGATGGCAGCCAGAGTGAAGATTTTAATGACGGTAAGTTATTAAGAATCATGTTAAAGCTCCTTTTATCTCAATATTGGTTACTTCAGAAACTTCCAAACAGAAATGGCCTGGAGGAGGGTTATGGGAATGTGGGTTCTATAGCTGACAGTGCTTCTGCTAAGTATTCTGTTTGTTATTTATGCTATACGTAATGAGGGTCAAGCACCATAATTTACACCATCTGGTTTGTGCTAAGAATGTTTGTATTTATGCCAAACCAATACATTTATTTAACTTGAAATTTTTTTTGAGCTATTATGTCTTTTTTACTTAATTTGCCTTTTTCGGTCCTTAGAGGAAATAGGTGCTGGTAATTCTTAATATACTGTTGATAACAATGTATGATCTGTGTGCTCAGTCAGTCAATCAATTGAGCTGCTGTGGTGAGGAAAATTAAGAAGGGGAGCAAAAGAGAAGGGAAATTTGGTATATATGGAGTAGATTTGGTAATCAGAGAGATACAGGATGCATCCTCTGTTTCTTACTTTGAGAAAAGCTACTGAACGCAGTATGAGATGATTTTTGTACTTTTTTATTTTTCTTTTTGGTTATGGATATGAGGTGGTTTCATATTATAGTATTTGAAAATTCAATTTGCTACATTATCCAAGCATGCGTGGAAGTAAATACTGCTACTGCACTTGTTTAATAGTTGCTTTAGTCTTTTAGTTGCACCTTTTTAAGCTGTTATCCCAGTACCCTAACTTTATCTTGATCCTTTATATGCAGATGCTGATGAAGACAGTGATTAAGTTCTTCATAAGAGGACTTGGTTTCTGATAACAGGAGCCTGAACAGTTAGAGTAGAAGAATGTACACTGTAATTTAGTTTCATTTTTTTTCCTATAGTTTCTTTTGGGCGTGGAACAGTAGTCAATGATGGGAATTTGTATTCAGCTTTGCCAATTAGGGTTTTCAACTTCAGCTGTATTAGTGACTCATAAGGAGGTGTCCTTGGTCGGTGATAGGATAGTTATGAAAGCAGAATTGGTAATTTTTGTATGTTGGCGTATGTTACATTTGGTATTAAATGTGATCAAAGCCTTCTAGTGGGTCTGTTTTGATGAGACTTACCACCCAAAATAGCTCCTTGTATATTTCTCAGTGATACCGGTAAGAATTGGACAAACCGGTTCAAGGAGATTTGAGCCTTTGGTTCTAATTTCATATTTCTGCAAGTAAAACCGGTTCAAGGAGTGGATTTTGTCAATAGGGGCATTTGGAGGAGGCAGAAGTCAGAACGCAACAAATGACCCAAAGCCGAGTGCTTCGTGAAAATTTATCCTTTGGTGCAAGACCAAAATTCCCTGAACCTAAACTGATTGGATATGGCTACAGAAAACTGATTCTAAATTGATGACCTCTTATGTGGATGGTGATCAGGTCATTCCTAGTGAGGTCCTCAAAGTTTCTTTAAATTTAAACCTAAAAGTTTATTTTTTATTTTTATTTTAACTAGCCAGTTTTTCAAAACCATTAAACATCAAACTCTTTGAATATTTATCTACCTTTATAATATATATATATATATATATATATATATATTTTCTATTAGTGAAATTCATGTTCTCATTTTTTTCTCTCCACCTTCAAACCCCCTTCTCAGTTCTCACACTCCCCCTCACTCCTCCACTGCACCCCTCAACCGCACCCAATAATTTGGCTAAAATTAACTTTTGGAGAGCTCAATATGAATGTTCTAATGAGGCTGCCCATTGCATTGGGTCTTACGCTGCTCGGGCAGATGTTTGAGTAGCTTAGACTTTATCTACTCAGACTGTCCAAACAAATGCCTAAATAAATAGGGTCCGAATGCCCTCTCAAGCTAACAGGCAGTGAAAATTGAATCACGTTTGTACGAGTACCATCTTTAACTATTTAGTCAGTGATCCACCGGTCTGATTGTTGAGGTACGATCAACAATCTCCGGTTGAACAGCAGATTTTGCCACTGCTCTTTTCAAGGAGAAGTCTTGTATCTCCAGGTTGTATATTTGTTTCTTAGAGCTGATTTGTTAGTCGGGCATGTCGTGAAAGTACATTCAAGCGATGAGTTTTGTTTGTCACAAATGGACAAGTTGTAACGAGGTAGAAAGGATATGTATGATCAAAAGTAAGCATCAATTATTGGATTCAACATAATATTTGTTGAAACAACTGAGGTGAGCAAGAAAAAAGAATGGAATTTTACAACACCTTGCTTTTGGTGGAAGTCCATGTTTCTTCTCATGCCCTAATGGAGTCTCTAGTGGCTAGCATAACTCTTGACACGAGCACAGAAGCTCAATATTGACAAGGTTTTACAATGGGAGTGATTGTTTAACAACAGGAGGGGCCTTTATTAAATGAAAAGCCGAGTCCCAACAATGCTTAGTATCCAGCCTTTTTTGTATCAAGTCCAATATGTTTAGTATCTTTCAACAGATAAACCTTGATGACTGCTTCCAAATCATAAAAACCTTTTGCCTTTTGCCAAGTATTCATGACATCATGAAGCAGTCAGCTCCCCCTGGGAAAGGATGCGCCTCACTTCATTTGCAAGATCCATTACATGTTTGTCTTTACATCCTATCCAAAAAAAATAAGAGAGAGAGAGAGAGCTATTCCAGTTAAAGAGCGAAAAACTAATACAACCGGTAATAGATAAATCTAAAGGTTATGAAGAGAACCTTACCCATTTGAACAAGAGCCTTCTCAAGGTGAAAAAGGTAGTCTCTGTTGGGTCCTGAAGGGCCTTCAGCATGAATGATTTGCCTGCACGACGAGAAAAGGATACAAAGGGGGAATCACCCAACTAGCAGAATAACTGGGCTGTAGCACATATTAAATGTAGGGTTTACTGGACGAGGGGGAGCAATGAATATATGGTCGAGAAAAGCACCATGAATACAGTAAAGGCAACTGATATCAGGACTTTGAAAAAGATAAAAACAGTCATCTTCAACAACATAGAATGTTATCTGATCATCCAGTCTTCTAAGATTGTGAAATAATGACATTAAAGGACTAAAAATAAATCGTGGTTAATTTTTTAATTTGTCAGTAAGAAAGAGAAGAGTGTGCTTCATAAATTTAGGTAGGTCTCACTACTCGGATTCAAGATTTCAGAGCACAGTTTTCTTTCACAGCAAATGCAGAAAGATGCATACTTGGCAATATCTTCAAGAGAAGCAGGCCCCAAGTAATTCCCATTGAGCTTCTTGTCTGGAGATGCAATGTACCTAAAAGGTGAAAGTTTAGGTATTGACCTGGTTGGCTTGTGGCAATCCAACATGTATAAAAGATATAAAGTTCTTGATGGTTTTGCCGCTTACACCATTACTCCAGAAACAGTGGGAGTTGTAGCTGAGGGTTCCTAAAACAGATTTCAGTAGATTAACTTACATAATTGATAAATTCATTACGCTATTGACACCAAATACTAGCATGTAGCACTTACAGTGAAGAAATCAAGATAATCCTTCTTGTCGTACTGTTTCTCCCTCACTTCTAAATACTGTGTACTTATAACAGGAAGTATTAGTCATGGGCTGCAGAAAAAATTCAGACTGAAAAGCGAGGTTGCAAAACATGGTAAGCATCTTCACAAGCTCAAAATTTGATTAACAAAATGATAATTCACGACTGATTGATAACTAGTTGAAAGATTTTCAAGCAGATTACACAAGCTCTTGGGTGATGAAGTACTTTGCAAGCTTCAAATAATAGATATTATTTTTCACAGAGGGTGCTGTCAGTCATAAAAGATTGGGATTCATTGAGTCATTCTACTGCCCCACACTTAACCACTCATCGAGTCATTCTACTGCCTCTTGGCAGCAACCAAACATATAGCTGCACAACACCAGCATGCTGTAAGAAGTGGGTTTTTAAAAAAAGTCTTACATGAAAGACTAGAAAACTGAGTGGTTAAGTGAGGGGCTTGTAATTATAGTGAGGAGAACCAATATACCGTTTTTATAAAAGAAGTGTTAAGAGGGAAAAGACAAAGGGGGTTGATGCCATAGACCTTTTTATCAGGGAATAATTCCATGAAACTGAAAGAGATGATGATTATTAGATGAATGAAGTTGTAAATATTCATATTGTAGGATATTTCTTTTTTACTTTTTTTGTTAAGGAAGATAGTAGGAGATCAGATAGGCAGGCATATTTGCAATGAAGATGAGATATATAGCATTCAGCACAGAAAATTCCAAAAGACAACAAAAAGCCACACGTAACAACTTCGATGGCAATGATCAAATTAACTGAGTGTGTCCCAAATTGAATATAACAATAGGAGCAGACTTAAATGGAACCCCCTGCTGCCACACTGCGCATGTGCCTGGGGGTGCATATCCTTGAGGAAAAAGGTTTAAAAAGGGCAGAACGTCCTATATGGAGCTACTACCATAATACCATACCATGCTTAACCCTCTTAAGAGCAGAAAAGAGTTTTTGTGTGTTAAAATGATCTGTTTTCCATATCAAGTGCAAAGTAATATTTACGCCCTCATTTGATATTGAAACTCAGAGGTCTCTTTTCCCTGCTTGAAACCCCAAGCCACTAGCTTAAAATGTTCAGTTTTGTCATTCACTTTAGAGGCATGGAGAATTATTTACAAGTTTGTACATGGTTACAGCGCAAATAATGCAAGTCCTACTCTGTTGTTAATATTCAGTTAATCATATGGAACTTCATTTCTTAACTTCCCAGTACATCATAGTATGTATGCATTGCATGGAATGGACTAATAATATTCTCCATGGCTCCTGAGAGTAAGGAATTTTTTACCCGTATGAAGTAATTAAGCAAATCAATAACAGGCAAGAAGATGGAAGAACCTTACAGTTAGTGCAACTTCTTCATCTTCCTTCTTAGATACCTTGTAGGCAACTCCCCACTGTGACCTCGCAAAATCCCAAATTTATCTACTTCACATATTTGTCTTGTTTGATAATTTGAAATTCAGCACAAAAGAACTTAATTATGTCAACTCAAGAACCAAACAGGGGTATGGCATACGGATATATTTTAAGCGGGAGACTTCTATGTTCTGTTTACCATTGATGAACAGCTAGAGGCTGTTTCTTTTCTCTGACTACAGACAACCAAAGACTAGTTGGGTGCCTTCCTTTTTTAGGCAAAAATATATAAGGATGTTAGTGAGCATAAATTTTTGCATGCCAATCACATGATACCTTTTATTTTTTTTAGTAAATTGTTTTCCTTGATGCAACTGAGATAACCTATTCTTCCTCTATGTTGACAGAAGTTTGTGTACAAGTTAAGCGGAAAAAGAATAAAACCATTGCAACAACATAAAAACAAAACTTACCCTGCCCACCCAAACGACAAAGCACCTAGCAATTTAGCAAGTTTTGCTCTGTCAATGAAATTTGGAGTAAAGAGCTTAACATTTTATCTCATGATACTCCTCTAATTTACATTCATTTTATATAATTGCCTCGTTCTGTTAAATGTCAGCATCCCCAAATAAATCATTGGATTATGAATTACAATCCATCACTTAAATGGAGTAGATTATGTCCTCTTTTCCATTAGTCATACATATATGTATGTATATCTGCAATGTACGATATCCCATAAAGATAATAGCTTAATAGCTTTCACATTACGATACAATAATCACTGCATGATTGAGAATTACCAGCATTCAAGTAATTATAGACCAACAAGAAAAATGATAATTGAAAACTGGGATGTGGGCGTCGATGTTTGTCAAGAAAAACTTACACAGACTTCCCCTTCTGCAGGCTCCAATGTCACCGTCCTTCCTGGATACTCCGGTGTCCCTCTGTGGTCCGTACTACCTAAATCGTAATGACCCACCAAACAAAACATGAACAAAATAGAAGGAATACACATAACACAACACGCACGCACACAAAGAAGAGAACCTTGATAGAAGACACGGCGATAGTCTTTGATGAAACCAACGAGGCGCTGATCGTAGTTGAAGCCAGCTTTCCATATAAGAGAACCATACCCAAATACCCACATCACCATCTCTCTCCCACCTTGTTACTCTCACTTTCTTTTCTTTCTAATCCAATCTCTGGCTCTCTGCTTTCTCTCTCCACGGAAGAATAATAGCCAAGAGAGAGAGGCCATATATGTATCAAGTGGGTCTGGTTGCGCAAAGCTAGAGAGTAGAGAGGATAGAGGCTTTGCGACCAATACTGTTGAGGCCGAGGGATTTATCGGGCCTCCACTAGGAGCTCGCCATGAGTCCATGACACCACAAAGAATGCTATGGTTATGGTATGAGCCTGTGAGGGTCCTCCATGGATTTCCATTTTTAGTTTTTTTTTTAGGTTAATTATAACTACATCTGCATGAGAAATTAAATATGATTTTCTACAATAATACTAAAATTTGATTATGATTTTCCTTTTTCTTCTTTCTGAATAATTTTTAAGCCTTCTTTGAGACTAATATTAATGCAAGATCTAGAAATGCTACACGCTCCCACTCTTGCATTCATATTCTCACATTTTTTGATGTGGCAGTGAAAATCACAATCAGATTCAAAATCTAATAGTAATCTATTCAAAATATAATGATGATTTTCACTCTCATGTTAGGGAGTATGCACTTGAGAATGCGGAAGTGAGAGTGTGAGTAGCATTTCTCTTGATGCAATTTGGGTCTTATAATTGATTGGAGTGAATGGTCCTATAAATCATATTTTTATTTCATCGATCACTATCCTGTAATGTGAACGTGCTAGTTCCAATCGATCAGCTTTTGAATTTTTTTTATTTTTTGTAAGAATGATTGATTGACACTATCACATAAGCATGATGAAATAAATGTGAGATAAAAGTATAATTTTTTACTTTATATCTAGAACATTATATGTGTTTGAAATATGTTCAAAATATATAAGATTCTCACGTACATTTTTAAAATGCATGTTTTCATCTGCCCAATTAAAATGAAAACTTTAAAATATGGGGGTAATGTAAGGAATTTTTATTTCAAAAAAATGGGCCACGTCGATCTTCAAGTTACCATGCACGATCGACTCTGATTCCCCTTTAGTTTATATATATATATCCTTGTCACAATTTGCATTTTAATCATAGGACATTCGAGGCACCAACGTACACATGCAAAATGTCCTATATTCTTTTCCATTATAGATTTAGTATCTTTCATAAGCATAAGTCGTATAAGGAAAAAGACTTAACCTAAACCAAAGCACCAAAAGTAGAAGAAAAAGAAAATGAAGTATATAAATATATTAGGAAAAATTCCGCTTATCTTCTAAAGTATTACATGTTTTGCAATCATAATCTCAAATTATTAATTTTTGCAATATCGGTATTTCATGTTTCGGTCCCGTTTAATTTCACTCATCAGTAAAGATTTTCTATTAAATCCTAACTGATGATTCCAAAATGCTCAAAATACCCCCGTTTGTAAAATAATAATAAAAAAACTAAAAATTCACATATGTATTTTTTATTTTTCTTTTTTCTTTTTTAATTTAGGATAAAGTTGTAATTTTATAAATTTTACAGGAGTATAAAAAATATTTTACCTGTTTACCATTTGATTTAACTTTAAACCTTGCAGCAGCTATCTACTTGAAGCTGCTTATTTTCTTTAAATATAGAAAAAAAAGTACAAAAAAACCACTTGCAGCAGCTATCCAATCTTTGCCTTCCGAGCTAAAGAGTTTTTTTATCCATTATTTTAACACAAAATATTTATTTTCTCTCTTTGCCTTTCATTAAGGATTATTTTGAGAATTTGTAAAATATATGAGGATTAGGGAACTTATATTTTCTAAAAAATAAATATTTATGTGGTATAGAGAAAGAGAATAGAAGCTATTGTAGAGTATATTTAGATAAGAAAGTGAAAAGTCAACGTATAGTTTGATTTTCAAAATTACTAAATTTTGGAGGAAAAAAAAAAAAGAAAGACGATGAGAGTGCTTTAACAATATATATATATATATATAGCAAAACATAATTCACTTATTTATAATATATATAGCTCTCGTTGTTATCGATCTCAACGAACATTAAACAAGTGAATAGATACACATTGAAAGCAGCAGCAGCATGCTAGGCTGCTAGCTAGCTTGGAGAAAGAAAGTGTACGTATTCACGACCCTAGACTGTCGCCGGATTCTTTAACAAAATTCCGGCAGCTACAACATCGTTTTTGCAACTGGCGTTGATTGATTTAGTGGTGTCCGTGATTGGTAATTCTTGGGTGCCACTTTTCTCGTCGATTCCTGTCGCTTTTGAGATTGGAAGATCTTTGCTTTTACCCCATACGACAGTGTAAAGGCCGAAGACTATCAGAGTGGCTCCAATTATACTGAAATATATATATATATATATATATATATAGGAAATGATCAGCACAAAAGACATTGCGATGGATATGTAAATTCTCGAAAGAATTAATGAAGAGCATTATATTATATATATATATATACCTTCCAAGGCGGGTTTGCTCAGCTAAAATAATGAAGCCCAGAGCAGCAGTGATGATCATGCAGAGTGGGCTAAAAGATGTCACGAACACGGGGCCGCGTAGCTTGCTTACAAATCCTTGTACGTAAAATGCGATTCCGGAGCAAACTATCCCCTAATTGTAACATTTTTCAATAGTGTCAAAAGATTATGCATCGCCCATTTTGGCCTTCTTTAATTTATTAAAGCTAGCTGAACATTCTTTTCCAAGTGTACGTATATATATATATATACTGCATGCATGTAGCTGCGCAGAATAAAGCCAAGATTCGTGATCGAGTATCGATCGGATATATACTTACAGAATAAACAGCGGCAAGAAGCCTGGAGTCCCATCCAATGGCCCACACGCTCATGTCACGTTCCATCACAAGTGTCACGATTGAACCTTCCACCGCGCCCATCAGGCATATCCAAGCTGTGAGAGAGAGCTCCGCAGGGTACTTCTTCAACGTAAATGACTGATATTGTATCGAACCACAACCATCGATCGATCACAGTGCGGATCGATCGACGATATATATATATTTAGCCATAGGAAATTAAATAAATTGATGGATTAATTAATTAATGTGTAATTGTATAAATTAAATTAGCTCACTTGCAGTATAAAGAAGGCGGCCCAGCTACAGCAACCGGCTAGGAGCATTAACGTGCCGGTGACCAAATGCTGATCCGCCAATTCGGCGCTGCTTTTGTGGTGGCTTGGCGATCGCCCGCTGATGAAATTAACGATGGGGCCTTTGTACACGGTCATCACCATTGCTCCCATCACCGTGATTACTGTGCCCACCACCTTGGCTGCGCTGTGAAACTTCTTGAAATTTACCGTCTCTAACCTGATTAATTATCAGAATAATATTATTTTATTAGATCACCTTTTGGGCCATGACAAATAATTTACAATTGGTATATATGTGGCCCCGGCCGGCCAGTGCCAGCCAATTATTGCATGCATGCTGTCGACTAACGCCACATATAATTAGAGAATGATGACGTGGGTAATTAAATAAATTAATTAATTGGAACTTAATTGTACCTGAAGATGATTGCCATTAAGAAGGTTATTGCGGGGAGCATATTGAAGATGGCAGATGCAAATGTGGCTGAGGTGTACTTCATCCCCAAATAATAGAAGTTCTGATCAAGCACCGGCCTGGTGATTAAAGCAAAACTCCACCAATATTAGACCCTGGACTACATGTTTTACTGCCTTGCCTCCTCTTCTTCTTAAAAAATTATTTTCATAGCCCAAAAATAAAATAATATTAAAAAAGAATCAATTAATTAAGAAGGCCTTTTAATTTCCAAGTTAGACGTTCCACCTGGCCTGGTCACCTCTTTTATCCGATCCAGAAAATTTTGATGGCTTTGCATACGCAACAGACAACAGTCCATGCAGAATATATATATACATCAAATGAAAGAAATACTTATCTTGATATATATAAAAAAAGAAAATTATGATGGCTTTGCATATGCAACAGACAACAGTCCATGCAGAATACATCAAATGAAAGAACTTATCATGATGGCTTTGGGCCTTTGGCATGCATGCCGAAGCATCTATGTACGAATATAAGTAAACCAAGGTACGTATTTAAAGTAGGTGAGAACTCGGATTGCAGGAAAAGGAAAGTTTCAAAAGACCAAGGAAAATATTAGTCTTTGTAAGAGCTGGAATATTGATGAGTCTTTTCTGTCTTAAGTTCCAGCTGCTTGTTTGTTTTTTCGTGTTTTCCTGTCTTGTTGACTGTTTATTTTGGTTGTAGTCTGGTTTCCAGCTTGTTTTACTGGGTTTGATTGAGAAGTTTTAGAGCTTGTTTGCTCTTGTGTTTCTGTTTGTCGTTTTGGAGCTTGTACAGTTGTTTTGATATCATTAAAAAAAGAAAAAGAAAAAAAAGGTACGTATTTAGAGCATTACTCTAGGAAACCAAGCGCGACAATTCTTAGGAAGATCGGCAGAGTCATCTTTGGTCTTGTTTTCCTGTAAAAAGAACAAAAGACAATTAATATTCATTATATTGATAAAGCAGCAAAGAAGATCGAAGGGAATCTACTAGTTCAATTACTAGTATATATATATAGCAACAGATATATTAATGCGCACGAGAGAGAGAGAGACCTTTCAAGAAGAATCGCAAAGGGAGCGATGACAATGGTGGCAACAACATGACGGTAGGTTGCAAGTACGTAGTGGCTCATGCCTCGCTTCAAAGAGACCATGGAGACGATATACATTCCTGCGTAACCAAACTGCAAGGAGATCATTGCCAAGTAGGGTTTAAGCTTATTAAACCCTTCGTAAGACATCCCACATGCCATCTCTATCGATCTATGGCTGATACACAACCTCGATCTCTCTTACACGGTTACTTCTATCTTTGTGGCTGCCACCACCATGATGAGAAAGAGCCTTCTTATAGACCAGAAAAGCAATATGCACAACACCAATACAAGTCGATCGATCAGCATTTCCTGTCTCTGTCTCTCTTGGATTCCCTTATCCATTTAATTAATACGTACGTCCGCATTAATTCCTTTTTCTTTTATTCTTTTTTCTTTTTTCTTTTTGTTGGTAAAACAAACACCATATATATATATATATATATATATATATATATATATATATATAATATTACAAACAACTAGCTAGAGCCTAGAATTATCGAAATGATCATGATGGAGCCAAGAGTTTGCTGTGGATCTTTATGATAATAATGCTATTGCCTTTTATTTCTTTATTTTTTTAATGGGAAGTGTGGGATTCGATTCATTGACCACCAAATAAAAATTAGGCTTAGTGCACTATCGTGATGCATGTGGGGTAATTATGTAATGTTTTTGGAGATGAGTGGCTACGTATGTGCACCATATCTAAAAGATCGATGGTTTGAGTGAATTCAATCATTAATGGGGGATTTTCTCTAATTAACTTCAATTTTATCTCAATCTAGTGCAGATGACGTGGTTAGTAATTATTTTCCAAATTCACTCATCCAAAAAATTAGAACTTATGCTCAACTTCAACTTTAGATATTTTGTCTTATTCATTCAAAAGCATGATAAGATATACTGTCTAATTTGTCTTCTTTTCTTTTGACTTTAATCAATTAGCTCCTACAAAAAGAAAAATTAATCCCAATAAATCAAGCATTTCGACGTATAGCTGTGAACTAATTAAGTTTGATTAATTAGATCTATTTAATGGTGAATTTACAAAAACGATGTACAAGCAGAATTAATGCACTACAAAAAAAACTGTAATTTGCCGCGTGTCTACAGTAACAGTTACTGTAGACACGCGGCCAACTGGCCGCGTATCTTAATAACTACGTGACAGATTGTTTGCGAAAAACAAGTAGCCGCGTGTAAAAAATACACGCGGCCAATTGGCCGCGTGTATTTTGCACACGCGGTCAATTGGCCGCGTTTATTTTTTACACGCGGCCAATTGGCCGTGTGTATTTTGCACACGCAGCCAATTAGTCGCGTTTATTTTTGACACGCGGCCAATTGGCCGCGTGTATCAAATAAACGTGGCCAAGTGATTCAAAATTCCCTCCTTTTCTTTTTTCTTCTGCAGCTGCACCGTACCGCCCGCATTGTTTGACTTTTCTTTATCATTTATTTTTTCTTTTTCTTTCTTCCTTCGATGATAATATTAATGGCCGGTTCTTTCTTTTTCTTTTTTCTTTGTTCTTTTTTCTGCCTTCTTCCTTCTTTCCCTTCTTCCTTCTTTCTTCCCCTTATTTCTTTTCTTCCCCAGCCTTATTTCTTCACACAGTCACAGAGAGCCAGAGAGGGAAATGGAAGACGGAGACCGAGAGAGCTGGAAGAGGGAGACCGATCGTTCCTAAAGAAGAGAGAGCCTTATTTCTTTTCCTTCTTTCCCTTTTTCCCACGCTCTTCGTTCCTAAATCTCCTTTTTTTTTTGTTCTTTTCTTCACACAGAGGGAGATGGAAGAGGGAGACCGATCGGAGCTGGAGATGGAAGAGGGAGATTGATTTCCGGCGACCGATTCTCAGGGATTGGTATTTTTTTTTCTGGTTTTATTTCCGGCGATTTGCTGTTGTTTGGGTGTATTGAATTTGATTTTGGGTTTCGTGCGTTTTGGTTTGATAATTTCCGGCGAATTGGTTTGATGATTTAGGGTTTCTCTTGTATTGATTTTTTTTCTTCCCATTTTGGGTTTTATTTCCGGCGTGATGTTGTTGTTTTGGTCCCGGCGTGATGCTGTTGTTTTTTTTCCCATCTTGTATTGATTTTGGGTTTCAGGCGATTGGGTTGAATGGCCGGGTTCTTGCTATTTTTTCTGGCTTCTTGCTGTGTTTTCTGGGTTTGGGTGTAATGAATTTGCTGTTGTTTTGGTTATGGATTAATGGGAGAAGAAAAAAGACCGGCCTGGCCTGGCCGGATGTATGCCAGATTGGAGAAGAAAGGATACCGGCCTGGCCTGGCCGGATCGATGTATGCCAATTTTTTTTTTAAAAAGGACAAAAATTTTAGCCGCGTGTATTGAAATACACGCGGCTAGAATTTCAAAAAAAATCAACTCCTGTCAGCCACGTATTTTTAGCACGTTGCTAAATGATACATGGCTAAATAGCCATATATATAAAGGGACACGCGGTTAATTGTGCATTTAAACACAACAGAATTTACCACGTGTAATTGGCTATGGCTAAATGCAATTAGCCATGTGTATGACCCCATACACGTGGCTAATTGCAAGTGGCTAATAACAAAGTTATTTGTAGTGATGACATCGAACAAGTACTGCTCATCCCTTTTGACAAAAAAAGCGTCCATGTTGTGATGTCTAATCCATCATCCTAATGAAAAATTCTCTGTTTTATTTTTATTTTTTTTTATATGACAGGGTAGGGAATTATCCCAGCCCTTGAGTGTTTCCAGTATTGTATTCTTTCTCTCTCTCTTTTTTTTATCTTTTTTTTTTTAGCGTGTGTTTCAAGTATATATTGTAAGATGCCTTTCAATTCGATCCGTAGAGATATTGACGTACATGCATAGGAGATTTTCACCAGGTTGAAAATTAAAGTAATTAATTACACCACGTTGTTAATTATTATTATTATTATTAGTATAATATTGAAGGATATATGCATATGGTGTAGGAGATTTCTTACAACTCACATGTAATAGTGACATGTGTCATTTGGTATGTGAAAATTAAAGTATATGTTGTTTTGATAGTATGTGCATCTCACATGCTTAAATGACACATATCACTCTTACACGTGAGTTGTAAAAAATTTATGCACGTCAAATGCTTATTGATCGACTTAGGAGAGATCGATTCGTCTTGCATTTTATTTTTCCAACCATAAAAGACATGGGGTCTGATGGGACAAATTAAGTTTTTTCAGAATCAAAGTTGGTGCTTTCGTGTTTGGACTCCAACAAAAATCAGGTTGGAAGAATCCCACCTTACAAAATGGGATGAACTAGCTAGCTAGAGAGGGAGCTGAGAGAGATGAACTCCGGCGCAGTATGTATGGAGCCATATATATAAATAATCATTTTTGATTCACTGTGTATAATGGAGAGATGTGGTTAAGAATCATCCCTCAAATTAAATAAGAAAAACCCTTATCCAACTCTCATTGTTATTGCAATTACTTCATAATATTCAAAAAAATACTCTTAATTTAGTGTAGTAAACTTTAAAAAGTTTGTATTGCATGTTACCCCTCTCATAAGAGTTTGGCATTAAATCAAACGACAACTAGATAAATTAAATAGAACAAAAATAATTAATATGCTTAACAGAGCATGTGATTCTCATATGTAATTAATTTACGTACTTTAGGAATATATATATGTCAATTTAATTGACTAAATTGAAAAAATTCATTTCAATCCAATTTAAAAGAAAAATTCCTTTCATTGAAGTTTAGATTCCATTAGGTGCGCTTGTGTGGAGATCGAGCATCGAATCCGCAGTTGACTTAGCTGAAGTAAAATCTAGATTTTACTCAGGCAACTGGATCTTAGTGGATTTTCCTATATCTTCTTCTTCTTAATGGATTTTCTAAATTTTTATCAATAATAGCTAAATAAAGCTGCAATTCTTATTATTATTTTTTATTTTTTTTTAAATTTCAGCTAATGGTTTTTCAAATACAATTTTCATCCAATTATCTATTCTTTCTTTATACATTATTTTATTTTAGCTAATGAACTGATTAGCTGTACGTAAAACAGATTCAGATGCACAATAATCAGCAGCTGCCAAGAGAGCCAATTTGAGATTTAACTACTAAAACAAATTTTAAGCTGGTCAGCTATTTACTCAGGCAACTGGATCTTACACAAGTTTTTCTCACAATAATTATATAAATTACTTTTAATTTCAACAGTTAATTACTAAGAATTAAAATTCTTGGGCAACACCTTGAATAGAAAAAAAGAAAAGAAAAAGAGGACATTTCTCATCACTTACGTCATATATTGGACCTAATAGTACTCTTGTCATGCATGCAGTAAGCTTTGTCTATTACTTTTTTTTTTTTTTGGAAGCTTTGTTTATTACTGGTTCTTGTGAAGCCTCCAAATAACAAAAAGACAGGACTGGAAATGCTGACATATGAACCCAAACAAGTCGTTATAATGGATTGACATATATCTTATCGCTATGATCTTAATTGTTTCCAAACAGGAAAAGTACTACCAATATTTCCCCTTACTGATCGAGAACCCAATTAGTTTTCTTCACCGGCCATTTTACTGCAAATTAGAGCATTTTCACTGGCTATCCAACCATATATCTTAAATATATATAACTTTCTTATTTAAATATACTTCACAATAATTTTTTTTTTACATTTCTTTATATCATTAAAATAATTTTTTTTTTCTTTATTTCATAAACTATTTTTTTTTTTATTCTCTCTCCTCTCACAGTTCTCAGCTTCCGTATGGTGAACCTCCTTATCCCCAAAACGAGCTTCTTCCCTGGAACTTTCTGCTGTTACGTGATGTTGAATAGATTGGAAATGACAGGTTCTTGTGGAAATTCGAGCTGGGGATGTTGTACCTAAATGGGGTTCTCTTGCTCCAAGCTTTAATATGGAATTTGGGAGAGAAATGTGAAGTTCCATAGAGAAAAATTAAGAGGTATTTTTGGGTTTGGAGGGATGAGAACATCCACGAATTTAAGACTGTTGACAGAGAGTGAAATGTAAAGAGCATAGCATCGGAGTGTCCTTGATAGAAGAGGTTTTTTATTTTCCCTTTCTTTATTTTCTCGCACTGTGAGAAGAATTTATTTTTTATTTTTTAATTATAATAAAGCATGAGAATGCTAGAGTGCAATCTATTAGGTTGCAATGTAGCATTTTTAAAAGGAATAGAAAAATATAAGGTATTTATTGTGGGTGATTTTTTTGGTATTTTCCTTAAATGTAGGAAATTGAATCACTTCTAGGGCATCTCTTTTGAATGCTCTTAGCAAACTAGTCTCCCAAGATAAAACTAAGGGACTAATTTGATGACGATGATTTACTATAATTAAACTGTTGAAATTTTACAAAAAGTTTGATAGTCTAAAAGAATAGACTACGAGACGTTGAGATCAATGTCGAGACCTATCTGTTTCAAACAATTTAAGGTGTTGAGTCTGATTACTCGGGTCAGATAATTCTCGTAGCGCCTCTCTCTTAAATTATTTAAATTTTTATAAAATTCCAACAAACTAATTAATTGTATTATTCACTGACGTCACAACTTAATTTGAAGTGTTTTTTAAAATCAAGATTGATCGATATTGGTGACCATTAAATATTGATCCAACCATTTAAATGGACAGGCCGGATACAAGTGGTCAGCAATTCCCGCAATGGAGCTGCATGAATAAGGGTGTGGATTTGAAGACAGTGGAACGTCCTTTCTGATCGAGAGTGACATTAATTGGTGCCATCCCACTTACATATATAACATAAGCTAAGAAAAATATGATAGCAACAGAGGGATATGTACGTAACCAAAACCACACCAGAGATTTGAAAAGATGACAACTATGATAGAAGGAACTATTACTTATTGTCGATCGTGTTGGTATTTCACTCATGTATACCTTGGACAGTGACATGCATTAACGTACGACATAATTCACTCATATAAAAAAAAATATATGTTCAACATTCTTTTCGTTTTTGCTATATATTATTTATGACCAAAATATGTCGGATTACATTAATCTTGTGGGCTGAATTAAGGTCGGCCATCAATCTTATATATACTAAAGCACATTTTTTGTTGGGAGTGCAACAGAAATTTCCACATGCTACGTATGTGGAATATGTTTTGCGGTGTGCAATTTTGAATGTATGTCAGAAAAGGTTTTGGCTTCCCTAATCACTAGACACCAATTGGTTTTTAAATCAGATAGTCAAAGGCTCGATTCAACAAATGGTATCAAAACCAAGGTTATGAGTTCGAGTTGTAGGAACATCATGTTGAGGGAGTTATGAATTATTAGGGTGTAACAGTGTCGCTTTACTTATATTAACAACTCTTAGAACATACCTTGCGTGGTGCGATTTCGAATGTCATAAAATACTTTAAATTTTGACCGTCCATAAAGAGGCCGTGGATGCCTCGATTGCCTGTAGGATGTGAGCCTTCACTCTATGGGTTGCCGGAATTTCAGTGTCCCAAATGTTGGGGATCCTGTGGGCAATAGTTGCCACTTGGGAATATTAAAAGGGAGCTAAGTGGCATGGTAGACAAATTGGATTTCTTTTTTCCTTTCAAATATGGGCATCCTTGTTGGATGCCCTTACTTCTAGGCTTGCTGATCACTTCCCCTACCTAGCTAGCTTGTTCCCACTGTGATGATCATAATAATGCCACCAAATTACACTGAGGTAAAATCAGAAGGAAGATATAAATCAACAAAGCAAATTAATTAAAACTAAAACTAGTGCTTAAAGTTGATGATATTAATTACTTAAATAGCTTGCCTATGGATCCTTTTTTATTATATAGCAATTATTAACAATAATTCCACCAAAAAGATGTCCGGTATCAGAAGGAAGATACTAATTAATGCTTAAAGTTGATGATATAATTAATTACTTCTTAAATAACTTGCCAATGGATTTTCTTTTTAATAACATTAATTAATATTTAAGAATACTCCCAGGGAAAGATGTACGTACGCATCAAAGCACCTAAGAATTAGGTTACTTTCATTAATCTAGAACGCCTGAAGTGGCGAATTTTATATTAATTAATAATCCATTATAAAATTTTCCGCAAACTAATTTCTTAATGTTCATTAACTACGTTATCTTAATCTTCACTGGAGATTCGAATATTAAAATTCGATCACTAGCTATATAACAGGTATCTTTTTGTAGATTAATTTTTTTAATCAGATGCTCCAAAAGGAAGAATGCTAAGAAAATAAAGAGTGCATGCACGAGATCAAATTAAGTTCACTGAAATAATTAGTTCATTTAATCAATTCTATATATACACTCAATGAGCTTATCTTATTGTTAATATGATTATTTCTTTAAGGTAAATCAACTTCTTTTAATTAAGGAATTAAACCTACCTTTGCATTGAAGTAAAATGATTTTTCAAAAAAAATAAAAATTTAAACAATATATCACCAATCGGTTCCCGGATTCAACAGTAAAACAGTGTTTTTTTTTTAATTTTTTAAATAAAAAAAAAATACTCCTTCAGTTTTAATGCGATTTAAATGTATTAATTATTTCAGTTTTTATAACTTTATGAATCAGTACTCCGGCCGTCACAATACTTTTCATCCGGCTGCTGGCCTAAACCCTAATGAAACCTTGTTTACGTAATTAAGCACCTCGCTAGATGATTGATGTCACGTATTCAAATTAGACACTTCATACCCTCTATTTGTGAAACTTTCTAGTTATATATTAAAAAAACAAAATGATAAAAAAAAAATTATTACAAAAGAAAAGAATAAAAGAAAAAGAAAAAGAAAAAGAGGTGAAGCGCAGCCTCCACTCCTCCTCTATTGGTGGGAGGCGCCATGCACCTTCTTTATCTTTTCTTTTTTCCTTTTTTTTTTTTTGTTAAATATCTCATAGGCGTGTGTATATATATATATCAGTTAGGCCCTAAATCAAATAGCCGGCCGTATCGATTTCAAAAAGTGTCACATGTTGTATCTGTCTTTAATGGATATTCTCGGTTGATACTTCCGTCAGTCATCCATCTAATTTTTTAACAGACCTTCACGTCACCTATCTTAGAATGCCAACACCTATCTCAATTGCCACGTGCCTACGTATCAAATATGATACTTATGCTTTCAATGTCGACGTTATTGGGGATGGTTCAGCCACCCTTGTCTAGCCAGAGGGGGTGGCTCAAGTTACCCCTCGGCCAAAATGGGGCCACGCCCATTTTTTTGTTAAAATAAAATAAGAAAAAAAAATCATTTTTTTTAAATAAATAAAATTGAGGTGTTATATATATATATATTTAATATTTCTAATCCTATATATGTGACATTGAAAACATAAGTATCATCTGTGATACGTGGCCACGTGACAACCATGATAGGTATCGACATTCTAAGGTGAGTGACGTGAAGGTCCGTTAAAAAAAATGGACGAAGGACCGATAGAAGTATCAACTGGGAATATCTATTAAAGATATGTATTATTTGATTTAGGGTCTAACTACATGAACCTCTGAGCTATTTAACAATTTTTTTTCTTTTTTACTTTTGATATATAATCTTTTTAGGGGAGTGATTGTTGTACACCAAGTGTACAACAATCATACAACACCCCTTCACAAGGGGTGGGCCCCATACATTGTGGGACCTACCCCTTGTGAAGGGGTGTTGTATGATTGTTGTACACTTGGTGTACAACTATCATTATTCATCTTTTTAAGGATATAATTGAAATGTCACACAGTAATGAGTATATATATATAACGTGTTTTATTTGAATACGTTGGATTAGTACGTAACCTGGTGAGGTGTTTTACTTGATGACGGTTTCTTTTTCTTTCTTTCTTTCTTTCTTTTTTTTTTTTTTTATAAAGGAAAAGAAAAAAAGATTACTTGACCATGGTTTCATTAGCATTAATCTTGGATGAAAAACGTGACGAATGGAGTGATTCACAAAGTTTTGAAAACGAGATGAAAATCCATCTTTTTTTTCTAGAAAAAAAAAAAGAAGAAGCAACAATTAACTGCTCAAGAGTCCATCTACGTAATTGCTCGAATAGGTTGTCGAGCAGCGCAAAAATTATTTAAATAGATAAGCTTCTTATTTGTTTTCTCACAATAGCTACTCAAATTAATTGATCCGAATTCGTTCAGTACTTTTGTGAGGGCTTATTTTCCGTAACCAAACCGTGTCAATTACGGGCGGGGTCTTTGTAGAATGTGATGAGCAAATTAACACGCTCTAACTAACCTGTTGAGAAAGTGTCATACATATTAAGATGCATTTGTGATTCTATGGAGTAGGAGATCGAAAATCCTTAGAAATAATTACCGAGGCACAAAAAATAAAATAAGAGCCATAGATGGAAAACATTAAGGTAATTATGACAGATTTTTCACCCAAAAGGAGCTAGCCTGTCGAACTCGAATGTCTATTTAATTAGACCGAGCACGATCGATAAGCTTTTATTTGACATGGATTGATAGGCATGCTTAGCTTGAACCATTGGGATAAGTAACTGTATAATGTATATAGACATATATATATATATATATATATATATATATATATATATATATATATATATATATATATATATATGTGTGCTTAATTGAAACTTTGGCATATATATATATAACCTTTATATCCATATTTTAAACTTTATTAATGGATCGAAGGCGACTTCACCATGAATGATAAAGTATTTTTCCTTTTGTTTTTTGTTTTTGGTCCAATCGATAAAGTATAGAGTAATGCTTGTGGAAACTCATAATCTAAAGATAGTAAAGAAAAAGACAATTAAGATGGTTCAGCGGCTTACGTGTTATATACTTCGTTTATCAAAGTCTTTTTTTAAGTTACATATTTTTTTCAATTATTTGATTATATACAAGACTGTATTTATAGAGAGAGTTTGAACGTTACACATTGCTTCTACTTTCAACATTAACTTAGTAAATTTAATTTACACAAACAATCTTATAACTCTCGATCAGTTCTTGTAATTCTTCTTTTAATAATATTACTATATATATGCAAGACTCATATTCATTTTTTATCCACCCAAATGGTAATTTTAACAATCGTGTCACATTTGGAGAATAAGAGTATGCCAAAATGCAAGGTCGGACACCTGATATCCCACACGATCGATGTTTGATCATCATCTCCCATCACTACAAAAAAAGGCGTAAATCGCCGCGTGTCTACAGTACATGTTACTGTAGACACGCGGCCAGATGGCAGCGTGTTTCTCTGGACACGCTGCCAGATGTAGCGTACAAACAATTGGCAGCGTGTATAAATTACACGCTGCCAAATAGCAGCGTGGAATTTATACACGCTGCCAATTAGCAGCGTGTATAAAATACACGCTGCCATCTGGCAGCGTGTAATTTCTACACGCGGCCAGATGGCCGCGTGTATAAGTACACGCTGCCATATGGCCGCGTGTATAAATTACACGCTGCCATATGGCCGCGTGTAGAGATTACACGCTGCCAGATGGCAGCGTGTATTTTATACACGTGGCTAACTGAAAAACATTTTTTTGGAATTCCCCTTTTTTTTTTTAAAAAAAAAAAAAAAAAAAAAAACAAAAACAAAAAAATTGGAGTATAAAATTGCTATGTACCCTATACCAAATTAGAGTATATAAACTAATTAGTTTTATACAATACTTGTATTTAAATTTTTTAAAATTTATTTATATTAAAAATTCCTATTATATACCCCAACAATAAATTTGTGCTACACATACTTATAGTTATGTTTTAGGGTTTACATGCAAGTTGAGTTTCTTGAATATGGTTTATGCGTTAGGACTTAATTTATTGTATATGTAGTACATACTCTCAGGGTTAGGGTTCGTTGAACATCCATCTAAATGTGTTCGCCTTGTGGTCCCGATCATTATGGCATACCTTACACAAGTATAAAATTGCATGCCTCTATCATTTGATCGAGTTCAATGTTCAAAACTTGGTCGAACTATCATTTTATCCTAGAGTTAGGGTTTATCACTATACATATAGTATATATATTTAGGGTTAGGGTTTATGGCTTACATATATATGGTACATACACTTAAGATTTGGGTTAAGATTATGGGTTTTAGGGTTCAATTTTATGGTCGGTGTTTAGTATAGTATATATATATATATATATATACTTAGGGTTAGGATTTAGTTTTAATTTATAGTTTACGGTTTAGTTTTATGACTTAGGGTTTAGCAAGAATGTACATTACATACACTTAGGGTTGCATGTGTCTGTGTTTGTATTTGTATTTGTATTTCAAAACTATCTTGTCATATTATGTACATACATATATATAATATATGCATGCATGCATGCATGCATGCATGTAAACGGCGTGCCGAAACTATATACCTTTATAGTTACTTGTATACACCCTAACATTGGTGTTTATGGCTATATATATATATATAGTATACTTATATACTTATATTGTGTATAGCTATATATAGTATATATATACACTTAGGGTTAGAGTTTATAGATATATATATAATAACGTTGTATATACCCAAATTTGGGCTACAAATATATGCAAAATTATACGGCGAGGAACAAAAATAAAAATATGCAACATAACAAAGTACATACACTTAGGGTTAGGGTTTATGACTATATATAGTATATAGACATAGTGTTAGGGGTATGGGCTACGTGCAATATGTTTATAGTATATTTACGTTTTACGTGTTGAGTACTTTAAATATATATGGTATACTTATAAGTAAACCCTAACTCTAATTAGGATTTACGTTAATGGAATAGTAATCTAATAAAACCCTAACCCTATATATATATAGGACCTATATATATATATATGAAACTTAACACAGACTTAAGGTTTAAGAATTAGTTTTAGGGTTACCGTTTAGGGTTTAGTTTTATGGGTTAGAGTTTACGTAAACCTTAACACTATATATATTACATACACTTAGGGTCGGATTAGGGTTTGTGTTTGTGTTTACAAATACAAAAGTATATATATATATATAGATATATATATATATATTTAATATATAGATTATATATATATATATATATATTTAATATATAGATTATATATATAGATATATATATATATATATATATATATATATATATATATATATTTAATATATAGATTATATATATATATATTTAATATATAGATTATATATATAGATATATATATATATATATATTTAATATATAGATTATATATATAGATTATATATATAGATATATATATATAAAAAACGAAAAATGGTATATATATATAAATATATATATATATAGATTATATATATAAATAAATAAATAAATATATATATATATATATATATATATATATATAATATATATATATATATATATATATATATATATATATATATATATATAATTATATATATATATATATATTTAATATATAGATTATATATATATATATATATTAATATATAGATTATATATATAATATATATATATATATATATATATATTTAATATATAGATTATATATATATATATTTAATATATAGATATATATATAGATATATATATATATATATATATATTTAATATATAGATTATATATATAGATTATATATATAGATATATATATATAAAAAACGAAAAATGGTATATATATATAAATATATATATATATAGATTATATATATAAATAAATAAATAAATAAATAAATATATATATATATATATATATATATATATATATATATATATATATATATATTTATATATATATACCATTTTTCGTTTTTTAAAAAAATAAAAATAAAAAACTAAAAACAGATAGGGACGTGTATAATAATACACGTCCCTAATTGGCCGGGTGGCATTACGCCACGCGGCCAATTTTTGGCCAGGTGACCTGCGCGGGACATTTCCCGCGCGCCACCTGGCTGATTTTCAATTAATTAAAAAAAAAAAAAAAAAAAAAACGGGTAGCTTCCAGAGGAAGCTACCCTCGATCCTCACATTTCCCTCTCTCTCCCTCAGCTCGATCTCTCACTCGTCTCTCACTCGTCGCTCACTCAGCTCTCTCTCTCTCTCTCTCTCTCTCTCTCCCTCTCTCTCTCTCTCTCCCTCTCCGTCCACCGACCACCAGGATCCACTGTATTCTCCGGCCAGCTCCCTCTCCGGCCGTGACTGCACCACCCGTGTTCGGCAATCGGTACGGTGGAGCTCTCTCTCTCTCTCTCTCTCTCTTTATCTCTGTCTCTCTCTAGCTCTCTCTCTCTCTCTCTAACCGAACCAGCAAGCCTAACCCTAGGTCCGGACGTATCTCTCTCTACACCTCCCTCTCACTCTCTCTCTCTCTCTGTCTCTCTCTCTAGCTCTCTCTCTCTCTCTCTCTCTGTCTCTCTCTCTAGCTCTCTCTCTCTCTAGCTCTCTCTCTCTCTCTCTCTCTAACCGAACCAGGAACCCTAACCCTAGGTCCGGACCTATCTCTCTCTACATCTCCCTCTCGCTCTCTCTCTCTCTCTCTCTCTTTCTCTCTGTCTCTCTCTAGCTTTCTCTCTCTGTAGCTCTCTCTCTCTCTCTCTCTCTCTCTCTAACCGAACCACAGACTAAACCCTAACCCTTTCTTTCTCTCTAGCTTTCTCTCTCTCTGACACTATCTCTCTCTACATCTCTCTCTCTCTCTGAAACCTCTCCGGGTCTCTCTCACTGCTCTCTCTCTCTATCTCTCTCTCTCTCTCTCTGCCTTGTACGTGATTAGTAATTTTTTAGTTGTTTTGGGATATTATTTTGGGACTAATATGTTTTAATGCAGGTACATTTTGGCAAAGGAGCAAACAAATCACAAAAAAAAAAAAAAATTGTGAGTAATTTTAGCATTAAATTTTTTTCTTTACCTTTTGGGTATAATAAACTTGGTGCATTTAAATTAATTTGTTTAAAATCTGTTTCTAATTTTTTTAATAGTTTCATATAATAATTGTGGATTTAGCAATTAATAATGGTCTATGCAATGCTGTTAATTTTGTTGGGTTTGAATATCTATTGTTGTGTAATTTTATGTGTTTTGATGTGGTTGGTTGTTATGCATGAAAAATATTCTTACAGTTGTGGTTTTTTTTTTTTTTTTTGTAATATGTTTTACTGTACTACGAATTTGTGTGTGGATTATTATTTGTCACAATTATTTTATTAACTTAATCATAAAATAAATGATCAAAACCAATAAAATATAAATAAGTATTCAGTACTACAAAAAACAATTTTTGGGTTTTTTAAGAACAAAGAAAAAAAGTTTAATTGTTCATTTCAGGTAATTTTTTTACAAACAAAAAAAAACCAATTCAAAGTAAACTCGCCATCATTTCATAATAAAATGATCGTATCTAACGATTATTGGATAGATACAGAAAATTAAATTTGGCCACCGTCTACTATTTATAATTATTTTTTTTTTTATTCAATTTATAACAAAGGTGTAAACAATAAACCCTAAACCCTAAATCAAAACCAATATAAAAATGCCTATGATCAAATCTCAAAACCAAACCCCTAAGCTTTATACTCTAAAAAACAAGCAAAAACCATAAACTCTAAACCCTAGCCCAAATTACCGTTCACCCTAAAAACCCTAAACCCTACAAAAGAGTGAAATTTTTTTATTACTTTTTTATTGTAGTTAAACCCTAAACCCTAACCTTAAAACCCTAACCCTAAAATACTTTCTCCCTAAAAACCTAAATCCTAACCTTAAAACCCTAAAACCTAAACCCTAAACCCTAAATTCTAACCTTAAAAGCCTAACTCTAAAAACTAAACTGTCAAAACTAAACCCTAAAAACCCTAATCCTAACCTTAAAACCCTAAAACCTAAACCCTAACCCTCAAAACCCTAAAACCTAAACCCTAACCCTAAAAACCCTAAAACCTAAACCCTAAACCCTAAATTCTAACCTTAAAACACTAACCCTAAAAACTAAACCTTCAAAACCTAAACCCTAACCCTAAAAACTAAACCTTCAAAACCTAAAAACCCTAACCCTAAAAACTAAACCTTCAAAACCTAAACCCTAACCCTAAAAACTAAACCTTCAAAACCTAAAAACCCTAACCCTAAAAACTAAACCTTCAAAACCTAAACCCTAACCCTAAAAACTAAACCCTAACAACCTAAACCCTAACAACCTAAACCCTAAACCCTAAAACCCTAAACCCTAACCTTAAAACCCTAAACCCTAAAAACTAAACCCTAAACCCTAAACCCTAACCTTAAAACCATAACCCTAAAACCTTAAACCAAAACCTAAAAACTAAACCGTAAAAACTAATCCGTAAAAACTAAACCGTAAAAACTAAACCCTAAAAACCTAAACCCTAACCTTAAAACCCTAAAAACTAAACCCTAAAAACCTAAACCCTAACCTTAAAACCCTAAAAACCTAAACCCTAACCTTAAAACCCTAAAACCTAAACCCTAACCCTAAAAACCCTAAAACCTAAACCCTAAACCCTAAATTCTAACCTTAAAACCCTAACCCTAAAAACTAAACCGTAAAAATTAAACCGTAAAACCCTAAACCCTAACCCTAAAAACTAAACCTTCAAAACCTAAACCCTAACCCTAAAAACTAAACCCTAACAACCTAAACCCTAACAACCTAAACCCTAAACCCTAAAACCCTAAACCCTAACCTTAAAACCCTAAACCCTAAACCCTAAAAACTAAACCCTAAACCCTAAACCCTAACCTTAAAACCATAACCCTAAAACCTTAAACCAAAACCTAAAAACTAAACCGTAAAAACTAATCCGTAAAAACTAAACCGTAAAAACTAAACCCTAAAAACCTAAACCCTAACCTTAAAACCCTAAAAACCTAAACCCTAACCTTAAAACCCTAAAAACCTAAACCCTAACCTTAAAACCCTAAAACCTAAACCCTAACCCTAAAAACCCTAAAACCTAAACCCTAAACCCTAAATTCTAACCTTAAAACCCTAACCCTAAAAACTAAACCGTAAAAATTAAACCGTAAAACCCTAAACCCTAACCCTAAAAACTAAACCTTCAAAACCTAAACCCTAACCCTAAAAACTAAACCCTAACAACCTAAACCCTAAACCCTAAACCCTAAACCCTAAACCCTAAAACCCTAAACCCTAACCTTAAAACCCTAAACCCTAAACCCTAAAAACTAAACCCTAAACCCTAAACCCTAAACCCTAACCTTAAAACCATAACCCTAAAACCTTAAACCAAAACCTAAAAACTAAACCGTAAAAACTAATCCGTAAAAACTAAACCGTAAAAACTAAACCCTAAAAACCTAAACCCTAACCTTAAAACCCTAACCCTAAAAACTAAACCGTAAAAACTAAACCGTAAAACCCTAAACCCTAACCTTAAAACACTAAAACCTAAACCCTATACCCTAAACCCTAACCCTACAAACCTAAACCCTAACCTTTTTAACCCTAACCCTAAAAACTAAACCTTCAAAACCTAAACCCTAACCCTAAAAACTAAACCTTCAAAACCTAAACCCTAACCCTAAAAACTAAACCCTAACAACCTAAACCCTAAACCCTAAACCCTAACCTTAAAACCCAAACCCTAAAACCTTAAACCCTAACCTTAAAACCCTAACCCTAAAAACCTAAACCCTAACCTTTTTAACCCTAACCCTAAAAACTAAACCTTGAAAACCTAAACCCTAACCCTAAAAACTAAACCCTAAACCCTAAACCCTAACAACCTAAAACCCTAACCCTAAAATCCTAAACCCTAACCTTTTAAATCCTAACCCTAACCCTAAAAAAGAAACCTTAAAACTCTAAACCATAAATAAAGAAAGAAGAATATTAAAAATGAAAAAATTAAAAAAGGGAGAGATCTCTTTTTTTTTTTTAATTACTTTTTATGGTCAGGTAAACCCAACCCCAAACCCTAACCCTACAAACTAAACCGTAAAAATCTAAAACCCTAAACCCTAAGGAAAAAAAAAAAAAAAACCCTAAACCCTAAACCCTAAAACCGTACACCCTAGCCTTAAACCCTAAACCCTACAAATATTAAAACCTAAACCCTAAACCCTAACCGTAAAAACTAAACCCTTAAAAACCTAAACCCTAACCTTAAAACCTAAAAGGAAAAACCCTAACCCCTAAAAAAAGTATGAGAAAATGATACTTTGAGTTAACTGTTTAAAACAAACAGTAAACAAACAAGCACTTTATTTGCTGTAATCAAATAACATATTTCGTTTCAGACTGTTATCTCGCGTACAGAGGAATATGGATAAGTCGTGGATGTCAGCACCTAGAGGTACGACACAGTATAACGACGGGTGTAGAGCGTTCGTGGCATTTGCCGTTCGTAACTGTAGGTCTGGTGATGGCAAAATTTACTGCCCATGTAAGTACTGCCGGAATAACCAGCGGCACCCCCCAGATTACGTTCTTGCACACCTGACAGGGGGGAAGGGAATGTCCACGGGATACGGTTTCTGGTATATGCACGGTGAGACAACCCTAAACCCTGCTGGTCCTGTTCGGGGTCACGACCATCCCAGTGTCACAGCTACGGCTGCATGTGGCATTGAACATGTAGAAGTCACAGAACAAGGCGGAGACCTGGAACAAGGTGGTGACATGCACGCAATGTTGCGTGACGCCTTCGGCGTGCACGAAGTAGGTGACACTGATAATGTTGGCCAGCCCGGAGAAGTAAATGAAGGAACCTCTGCAAGGGACACATTGAAGTACCTTGAGTTGTTGAAGACTGCCGACAAGCCACTTCACCCCGGTACAAAGCACAGTAAATTGAGTGCTACTGTACATTTCTACAACTTGAAGTGCATTGGAGGTATTAGTAACAAGATTTTTTCTGATATTCTGGACCTTGTCTGTCAGTTATTGCCTCCTTGCGATGATGCATTGCCGGTTAATACGTACGAGGCGAAGAAATTCCTCAGTTCCATGGGTCTCGGGTATGAGAAGATTCCGGCGTGCCGTAATGACTGTATGCTATTCTGGAAAGACAATAAAGATCTAGATACCTGCACCGTATGTGGAGAATCTAAGTGGATGGCTGATATACATTTCGATCAGGATGGTGAGGTAATATCGTCGAGGAAAAAACGTCCAGTGAAGGTGTTGAGATGGTTTCCACTCATCCCACGGTTACAGAGGTTATTCATGTCGGAGCACACGGCGCACAATATGAGGTGGCATGCAGAAGGCCGCACTAGGGACGGGGTACTGAGGCACCCCGCGGACGGTGAGGCATGGAGATCGTTCGACTCTCTACATCCGAATTTCATGGCCGACAGTAGGAACGTGCGGCTGGGACTGACAGCAGACGGATTCAATCCATTTGGGAACATGAGTACATCCCACAGCACATGGCCCGTATTGCTTGTACCGTACAATTTGCCTCCTTGGATGTGCATGAAACAGACGTCGTTCATCCTGTCACTGGTTATCCCCGGACCGAGCTCACCTGGTATGGATATCGACGTCTACCTTCAGCCACTGATTGATGAGCTGTTGGAGCTGTGGGATGTAGGGGTACGAACACTAGATGCTGCGAAGATGGAGAATTTCAATATGCGTGCTCAGTTGATGTGGACAATAAACGACTTCCCGGCGTATGCAGATTTATCCGGTTGGCCTAACAAAGGTGTGAAGGCATGTCCTTGTTGCATGCATTCGACACGTTCTAAACATCTGAAGAACGGTTGTAAATTTTGTTACATGGGACACAGGAGGTACTTGCCAGCCGAACATCTGTGGCGGCTGAACAGAAGAACGTTTGATGGGACTGAGGAGTTAGAATGTGCTCCTGATGTGCCTTGCGGGGACGAGATCCTCCAACAGTTGGACGGAGTTGCGTTTGGGAATGAGAATGCGGGTAAGACGAGACGGAAGAAGCGGAAGACGGGTGCACGGGGTGCTGATGATGTTGTATGGAAGAAGAAAAGTATTTTCTTCAGATTGCCGTACTGGAAGGACAATTTGCTTCGGCACAATCTTGATGTCATGCACATAGAGAAAAATGTCATGGACAATATACTTGGCACTATTTGGACATCAAAGGGAAAACGAAGGACAACTTGGCAGCTCGGCTGGATTTGCAGGAGATGGGGTTGAGACCTAAATTGCATCCGTTCACCGCCGCAAATGGTAAAACATATATACCCGCGGCTTGTCACACGATGTCCAGGGAGGATAAAGAAAGCTTTTTAAAGGTGCTTCGAAATGTGAGAGTTCCAGACGGATATGCGTCGAACATTTCACGGTGTGTTCGGATGAAGGACCGTACAATTTCAGGGTTAAAAAGTCATGACAGCCACATACTGATGCAGCAGCTTCTACCAATTGCATTGCGTCAGTCATTGCCAGACAAAGTGGTCAGACCTATCGTTGAGATGTCAGCATTTTTCAGAGGCATATGCTCAACCAAGCTAACCCAAGCCGAGATGGACCGACTGCAGGGTGACGTCTGTATCACACTGTGCAAGCTGGAACAGGTATTTCCTCCTGGGTTTTTACTAGCATGGTCCACTTGGTCGTGCATCTTGTGCGCGAATGTAGACTCGGCGGACCCGTTCAGTATAGGTGGATGTACCCGGCAGAGAGGTAAATACAACAGAATATATATATATTATATATATATATATTATATATATATATATATATATTTTTTTTTTTTTTTCATGTAACTAATGGCATTAAACGGTGGCAAGTCCTTAATGTTTGTGTGTGCACCAGGAGTCTTGGGGGTTTCAAGTCGAATGTGCGCAACAAGCGGCTCCTGAGGGTGCATTGCGGGAAGGTTACATAGCGACCGAGCTAGTAACGTTTTGTTCGAGATATCTAGAAAATGCACCAACCTTCCACAACAGACCTTTGAGAAACCCTGATGGTTCCAAGGGGGCGGGAACGCGAGTTAGATTGAACCGGTTGACGATGCATCAGATTCATCGTTATATTGTGTTCAACTCTGACGAGTTTCTCATTGCGGATGTAAGTAGTGTTTACATATTGAACCGGATTCAAATGATATAATGGTAATAATAGTTTTTTAATTATATCCGCTGAATGTAGGATGCATAAAGACGCTATTAGGCGGTCATGCGTTAGGGTCGCATCACGGACGCTTTGATTGAAGCCCAACATCACGAGCAGTTCTGCGAGTGGTACCGCGCATATGTAAGGAAGTAGTGGTATTTTCGTATATAATATTTACCTATGTTCAGTGTCAATTTAAGATAGGGTTCGACAATATGCCGCTATTAACCGATGTATTCTTTTAATATATGAAATGATAACATAGGTTGATGGCCTTGACGATCAAAGTAGGGAGGAATTGGGGCTGAAATTGGTTATGCGGAGTAGAGGTTGAAGGAGACAGCAGTGAAGTATAACAGGTACGTGGTAAACGAGAAATTGTTCCGCACGCTAGCCCATGATGTGGGAAGGAGACTCAGAACAGCGGGGTAGTGTGCCAACCGTTGAATGCGAAACCTACTACGGGCAGTTAACCGATGTGGTTGAGGTCGAGTACTACGATAGGACTACGTACGTCCTATTTAAGTGCAATTGGGCGGACCCCACGATGGACAAAGGATTTAGAGTCGACGATTATGGTCTAGCGTTGTCAACTCACTCACCTCGTCCACAGGGGAGAACTGCTTACTGACGAGCCGTACGGCTTACATCTCAGGTAGACCAAGTGTTTTATGTCGAGGATGAAAGGAACCCAAACTGGGTTTGTGCCGTGAGGACTAAACCGCGCAACGTGTACGAGTTGGTCAGGGGGAAGGGAGTAGTGATGCAGATAATGCATATCACGAGTGTGTACCGATCATATTACCCACTGATGACCTGCATGATATGAACGATGAGTTCGATCATGACAGGCCGACATTGATCCGATTGAAGCTCCTGTTATAGATGATGGCTATATTTATTATGGTACAATTTGCTTAAACTCAAAGTACTTTCTTAGTTTGCATAGAGCTCATTCTATATTATGCATATTCTTTCTAATATAAAATTAAAATGAATTTCAAAAAATTTGTCTCACATTTGTTCGCAGGTTCGATGACCAGAGACCCTACTTGCGCACATCGTGCACCACGCCTACCCGTGCCTTGCACGACTACATCCACACCGGCGATGTCAGCGCACTACATACCACACCGTGGCACACCACCGGACGCCGTTTACAGGACCATTGCCCCCGGGTACGGCGGGGATGAGCAGGTCGATCCGGGCAGACGAGCACAGCTGGATATTCTCCTTCTCTATAACCCGCCTACGTCCACCCGGCGATGTCAGCGGCACTAACAACACCGTGCCACACCACCCGGACGCGGTTATAGACCATTGCCCCCGGGTACGGCGGGGATGAGCAGTCAGATCCTACCCAGAACGAGCTCAGCTGGATATTCTTCTTCTCTTTCTCCATACACGACGTTCTCCGCAGATGGGGCTGACCTCACCGGGTCATATTGAATCGATGGTGGGCGCGAGAGTGTCATGATCTGAGCAGATTTCCGTTGTACTATCCACACCCCCTTACACCGACTATGCCAGTCAACCCTGATAGTGAGACTCAGGATGACAGATTCCCGCTGCCACAGCGGGGGGGATGCCTTTGCCGGTATGCGTCGGGACAGCTGTCGCACAGGCGGGGGGCAGGGCCCGGCACATGGGGAGAGCCAGATGCATGTTTATGGACAGAGCCAGTTGCCGCTTCCTGGGGAGAGTCAGGGCCCAGATGTGGGGAGAGCCAGCTGCCCCGCGAGGGGGATGATGTGATGTTGGGGCTTGATCAGTTAGCACATGATGTCCCCCAGATATGCCTTCGGATGACGATCATGATGATGAGCATCACCCAGAAGATCAGGCAGGCGAGAGCATGCTGTGACCCAGCGACGAGCACATAGCGTTCGACCATATTCGGCTGATGGTAAGTACATTTGTATACATCATTATAAACTAATTAATTAGTAAGTTCGTATAATATTTAAATTGAATTTTTATTTATTGATATAATTAAGTTATTTAGTGTTAATATATTAACGTTTTTATTTATTGACTAGGGTATAACCCAGACGGGAGCATATATTTTGAGGTGATTAAGGACCCTGAGAGAAATTGGGTGCTCCCGAGGGGTAAGAAAGTTGTGTTGCAGTACAATGCTGCAACACAACCAGTGGGACGAGCATGCAATCGTTATAGACGGGCTGCGGGCAAGCTGTTACGGAGCGGGTCCCATATTCACTTGCGGGACAAATGGGGAAAGGTAGATAAACAGGTTAAGCAGGCTATGTGGGATGCCATAATGGTATGTGTATGAAACTAATATATGTATTTTGTGAAATTAAAGTTAAGATGATTTTTTTTTATTGAACTGCTAAAATTAATCATTAGATTGAATGTGCAGCAAGAATTTTATGTACCCGTATCCGTCGACCAGCGCCTGGCACAGAAT
>JAJPGS010002333.1:380000-465269 GCA_028654335.1 Alnus rubra | reverse complement strand
TTTAATGCTTAACCTTTATTAGTCACTAACCACACAAGTAGTTTAGGTTTAGGACTTTAACCTTATTTAATATTATAATTTAATAACTCTTATTAGATTAGATTATAATTCCATTTGTCATATATCCGTTTACTAAAGCTTGAAGCATATGCATAGACTTCTAAACTAGGTATTATACCTATTGTTCTTAGTTCTTATCTGTTAGAAATTCTACCTCGATATTAGTTATGTTAATATTCTAATACCTAACTCGCTATTTATGTTCATTTGACTAACTCGATTATCTATTCTTGTATTTATTTTACATCAAGTTATTTACTTATTCCCTTAATTTATTTATAATTAGGTAAACATTCCAGTAATTAACTCATAGAGCCTATTGCTTAATACTTTTAAAACATTAATCTTCCTCATGCATTCTCTAAAATCCAAACCAATCAACACAACAAATCACTCTAAATTAGCCCAAATGATCCATAACAAAGAATCCTAACAAATACTTGAAACCCTCATTTACATTTTAGAATCAACCCCTCTATAAGTCATACAAAGAATCAACAACCCAATTCTTTAAAGAGTATAATCTAAAACTTCATCTAATAATTAAAACATCCAAATAGGCCATAATGAAGAATCTAATCATTTATCACAACCAACTACTACAATCTTCCAATACCACAAAACCCCAATTCATCTTCAAATTCTTCTCTACCCAACCACTAACAATTTATCCTTAGGTTAATAGTCGACTTATATAAACACCCATAATCAAACTATACTCCAATCTAAAAATGAACACCTAATCCCGAGATATTAGTAATTCCAATATAAGATCAATCCTCCAACAAACAACATAAAGATTAATTATAATCATCAACAAACCACAATTTACTTTCAAAATTCCATACACATCATAGTCCAATTTCCACCAATGCCTAACACCAATTCTTAATCAACATACCTTTACAAGCATAACAAGGAATCCAACCATTAATCACAACCAAATTCAGCTTCTCCTAAAACACACATACAACCGGCCAAACACCCAAAATGATTCAACAAGAGGAAAAGATTACAATACCATTCAAATTTTCTACTAAAAATCTAGGCAACCGAAACCCATCATTTAGTTCAAGCTTCAAACTCAATCAACAACGACCTAGAATCCATTCTAAAAATCAATCCAAAACCTCAATACCATTCTGTCATCAATAGGAAAATCAAAACACACAACCGGTTTCATCTCCAAATAAACCCATAATTTTTTACAGATTTGGTCATCACTAGGGAACAAGAAATCCACCACAAATCACAACACCCAACCGGTTGTTACAAAAACCCCAAAGAAGAAGACCCATTCGGCCAACCCAAAATCTATCTCCATAAAACCCTAGATTTTCTTCTTAAACAAAACCCAAATCAAAGCCTTAACAATATAATACAATTTTCGTGCTCTTTAGACAATGGGTTAGCGAAAATACAAGGAAAGGTTAGGGATTTTACCATTTTTATTCTCCTTCACATGGCTGGATCTCTCTCATTCACGGTCTCTCCGGTGCACTCCAATCTCGGTTTCTCTCCATTCAGTGGCTCTCTCAACGGGCTAGGTGTGATGAAGAGAAGGGAGGAAGAAAAAAGAAGAAGAGAGGGAGAGGCAACGTGCGTGTGACAGAGAAGGAAGAAGGAAGAAGGAAGAAAAGAAAAAGAAAAGGAAAAGAAAAGAAGAAAGGAGTGACGTGCGATCAAGAGAGAAAAAAGGGAAAAGAGAGAAAGAAAATGGGAAGAGAGAGGGAGTGAGGGACATGTGTCTGTGTGTGAGTGGTTGGAAGGAGATAATGTTATCTCCTCCTAGCCAATCATGAGCTGACACGTGGCAAGAAAAACTCCTTTTTATTTTAAAACCCTAACTTCCATTAATTACATTAGGACCCCCATCATATAATATCTCTATCATTTAAGAATTAATATCTAACCTAACATTTAATATAACTATATTATGCCCATACAATTAATTATTTATTACCCAATGACTCATTAGTATTTTATTATTCAACTTATATTACTTTGTCTTAAACCCATTTTATTCCAATCATATAAATTTATCTACTTAGGATTTATTATTAGTCCCATCAATTTAATAAATATAATTTATTAAAAGCTAAACTCCCTATTTATTTTCTTGGTCTTTACAGTTAAGGATTTACTGAGTTATTAGAGTGCTCAGCAAAATTAAATGCATAATTATATTAATAAAAAATACCTGCCAGTTATTGAACCCTGCTATTGAATCGCCTGCCAATTATTGAAATGCTTGCTATTGAAATGGTCTAATATTACTCTTATTGGACTAGGACACTTCCAATTCAAGGAAATTTTGCAATGCGTGTTCAGGGAAAAGAATAACAAACGAAAAGGCACTTAAATCGGCATTTCATGTGGGAAACTCAAGGGTTAATGATGTGAATTTTAATTGTACTCGCAAGTGCACGAATCGTTTGCAATAAAAGGTTTTGCAAGTGCGAGGTCGATCCCACTTTTAATGATGTGAATTTTAATTGTGTTCTTGAAAACAAATTTATGACTAAATTAATTAAATCTTAACCTAGTTCCAAAAAAATTTGATTTTAATAAATAAAAAAAAAACATAAATAAATAAAACAAAAGAAAAGATACTAAGGTTTTGGAATCCACACCCACAAAATCATAGCAACATATTCCCATCTTTATCATAACACATCCGAAGTTCTCACCATACAAATCTTATGTATGTTCTACTATGCTTCAAAAATCATTAAATCATTCAATGAATCCGTTCTTTGCACAAATCACAAAGATATCCGGTTTTAACCAAATCATCAAATGTTTCCGTAGAACGAAACACAATGAATATCCAACGTTTTGATGAATAAAAACCCAAGCAATCAATTATGTGAAATTATCTCAAATCATCAAATGTATCCTTGAATCACAAAAGATATCCAAGAATCATTCCACACATTGAAAAGAAGTAAAACATAGGAAAAATTAAACCAAATAAAATCAGATAGTATAAACTTACATGAAAATATTCTTGCTCTTCAATGGTGAGGCTTCATCCTCAACCTTAGTTGAAAAATTAGCTACACATGGCTATGAAAAATAAATCCTAAACTAAAGAAAAGCTAAACTAAAAAGAAAAGAATATTTTGGTCTCTAGCCTCTCTCTTTTTTATCTTGAGGCTTAGAGGTCTATTTATAGGGAGAAAACAAATCCTAGAAGCCCTAGAATTTCTAGAAAAATCGGAGGTTAGTCTTCTAGTTTGAGTAGGAGACTCAAAACACAATCCAAGAAGGAAAAGGACTCCAAATCCGTCCAAATTTGCGGTATTTTATTGCGAGACACTTTTGGCATAGCAAACGTCCGAATTAGGAAAATCCTATTTCATAAGGATTTGTAGAAAATTAAGTTAGCTTTCCAACGCCACTTGATTCACCTTAATCGAATACTTGAGCTGAAAGTTATAATCAAAATACTATAACCTGTGCAGAATCTGAATTCTAATCCGATTTTGACTCCAATTAGAGAAATTCCGATTTAGTCCTCTCCTTGATTTGGTTGAACATAACCACATTATCTAGGTCTTCTCAAAGTATGCTTTCTTTCACCTTAAAGCTATTGTTTTCTCTCAATGACCTGCAAAATACTAAAATACCAAAACTAACAAAAAACATTAGAAAATAACAAAATTAAAGGTTTAGTAAATGCAAATTAAGGGGTCCACATATGCAATATTTGGCACTCATCAGTTAATGACTAATTTAATTAAATAGCTTAGACCCCTTAACCCTAACGAGATGTGAAATTAAAATTTTAGAATGACCCGACTAAGGGCGGTTCCGCCATCTAATCTTAACCCACTCATTTTGCTTTGCAAACGTCGTAAAATCTTGCCGGCCCACCCTAATAAATCTCAATCATGAACCTTTTTTTTTCTTTTTCTTTTTTTTTGTATTTATTTATTTAAATGAAGGAAGTAGCTAAAAACCACTTTTCTCTATTCTGGTGAGCCATTTTTTTAAAGTTTCTCCAGCAGCCTCACCATTTTAACTATTCACTATCATTATTCCATTTAAATAATACTTTTTTCAGATTTCTTTATTATTTATGTGACGACCCGTTTTTTTTTTTTTTTTTTTTTATACAAACGTAAAATGAGTCATCACAGTGGCACGACTACTTGTTGCTAAGCCAACATATGGCACATGCCCCATAACATGCACCTGATAAACATAGTTATATCTACAGCGGAATTCATCATGATACCATCTTAATCATAGTGGAAAAGCATAACGATAAATAAACCTATTGTCTAAACATAAGTGAGCCATAACACAAGTCTAACTGTTTAAGGCTTAATAACATATAACTATTACAAAAGAATGGCTTATACAAAAGAATACGTGACACATACGTCACAAGCCATAAACAAAAGTACTTAAAATAAGGACACCATAGTTCATCCCACTACGACTGTCGCTACGGGCTTCAATCGTAGTAACCCAAATAAAATGCTACCAGATCATCATCCGCCTCAAGAGTACTTTCCATCATAAGAGCATCATCTACACGGTTGTGATGGTATTCACATCCATATAGGTGAAAGAATAAGTCCACTGCTTTGTATAAAACATACTATGACCTCAGTGATATTAAACTAACTGAGTTTTCACAAAGAACCAACATTTCCTTTATTTTTAGTCATGCAAGCGCTATATCAGCCACAATTTACCAATAGCTAATACAGTAAACATCGACTATTCAGAAACATTTAAGATATACTATATAGCTGTGAACATATGTTGAAGTTCTAGTCTACCGCTTGAAAGTTTCTACATATAGACCCTCTACAATAATACTTTTGAACAGTGGCTCAGACATATGTGCACACGATCACTCCATTACAGATATCACGCCTACACATAGGTCTTAAGCAGGAAAAGATGGCATCTTACTCTTCCATACTAGGATATCATCCTTCAACAAAATACTCGCAACACCATCTCTAATCGTATTTCAGCTTCATGCCTTGAATGTCAGTAGATCATGTGAGCACTAGAGTGAAACTCTATTATCCTAGCATGTCTTTCCTGATGAACAATAACAATCAACCTTCTTACTTATAGACATGCCATTACTCGCACCTGGGCAATCATGAGTCCTTGTACATTCAAGTTCAATGTTTCTTAAACACATGCAACCATCCGATAGAAATATACATAAGCTATTTACATTTAAGACTCTTATGCATACCAACACGTCTAGTAAAACTACTCATATCATAAAAACATCACATTCATAAAAACAATGCTATATATGTTACGCATGAAATTGGTTTACTGGGGCTTGGGTCCCCCTCGTTGCTGATAACTGCTGTTTAATTGTTTACTGTGTTTACTGCTATTTTACTGTGTTTACTGCGTTTTGGTGTTGTTGTATGTATGCTCTATATTACATGCTCAATGCTCTGTGCTTGATTAGTATATGTTTCACTACTGTATCATGCTGTTAAATCATGCTTTGCTAAACAATGTTCTCTTAAAACTAAACAATCCAACATTTCATCAAAACACTTTGAAATCATTCAAATCATGGTTTCTTCATAAAACATAAATAGTTCAACATGACATGTTCTCAAACAATTTGCGTAATTTAAATCTCAACCGCAGCACACACTCAAACACTTTAAATCAATTCAACACTCTTCACTCATGCATCGATTCTTAAACATCATTGGTATAATTTGAACATAAACAAAACTATTCAAATTATCCAAAACATATATTTCATCATATGGTCAGTTCGGAATCATAAAACAATATATATTTTACAAATCCATAATATATAAAAATATAATTTTCTCAGTGAGTAGAATACTCACCTCAGATCGCTTGTACCCCCAATTCCAAACGACTCTAAGATCAATCACAAAGTGCCACTAAAAATACAATACATTGTATTATTTAGTATTCTAACCAATAACCACTCTAGGTAGCATTTTGAATCACTAAAAAGCTACATTATTAATTTATCCATTAAATGCTAAAATTCCTAAATATTTTTTCAGAATTCCTAATCACTTCTTAAACACAATATTGTTAACCCATAAGCATTACTTAGGGTTAATCACACAAAAATAACACTTTAAACAAATATCCAAAAGTTAAGGTCTATGAAAAACTTACCAAAAGTTTGCCAAGCCAAGACCAAATACTCGGGAAGCTCCTAGCAACTCCAAACCACACAAAATCTAGAGAAAACACTAAGTTAAACTCATTTCTACAAGATTTATTGAAAATATCCAAAAATGTGAGTTTAGCGATTTACCTCAAAATGTTCGGTCAAAATGTAGATCGGGCTTCAAGGATTACGTTACAGAAGTCGGATCTAAGATTGGATGGCTAGATTTCTGGAAATGGCAGTTTTTCTAAGAAAAACCAATGAAAAACGAGAGAGACAGTGAGTTTCGGAGAGAAATGGCATGAAAATGAGGCTACTGTATCTTTTAACGCCGAGCCTTCCGGATAGGGTAAGTGTGCCGTTCGGATGCGCACTTTCGTGGCAACGTGTCTTGCCGACATATGCCGTTCGGATGGATTTCAACACATTCTGGGTGCCAGTGACCGTTCGGACCCTAGCTTGTGCCATCCGAACCCCAGAAGCAGAAACACTATTTTGAGCGTTTCCGAGCTATTTTCTTAACATGCAATTAATCTTAGTCATTTATCCTCTAAATTTTACTCTTAAAATGTTACTTAATATTCAGGACATCACAATTTCTCTATGTAATCTTTTTATACAACATGCTACCATACATCTTCATCTTGAGTTTAGATCAATGTTAAGAAATTCTCAAAAGTTTTCATTTGCTTCTCAACCAAATTCAAGAAAGAAAAAAAGAAAAGATAAATGAAAGAACCACAAAATTTATGTCAAGAACAAAGAAACCTTCATATCCATGAAATAGGGACATCATCGTGTGAGAGAGATGGGAGATGGGAGAAGAAAATGGGAGAAAAAATGAAAAAAAAGTGTGTTGTGATCGTGTGAAAGAGAAAGGAGAAACAAAATTGGTTAATGAAAACTACTCATCAAAAATACTCACCAAAACTTTTTGGTTAAAATGGTAAGACTGTTGAAAGTAAGTTTTTAGTGTTTTTATCAAATTGGCTCACGAACTATTACGAATGCAAAAATTGACTCATCGAGACTATCATGAACTTGAAGCAGCATAGCACGCGAAACTTTTGAATCAGCGTTCGTACGAATTTGTTTTATACTTTATCGAATGGGGTCACGACCTTTGTCCTTTGGTCTCCTTTAATTTGTAGTAAACTTTGTCGTCACATTCTTTGTCTAGTTGAATAAAGAAAGAAAAGAAGAGGAAGTGATGATACTATGTTGGAAAACAGAGCAAGACTTCAAAATAAAAGAAATGAAGTTTAACAAGGGATAAATGTAAAATTGGCTTAGAAGGTTAGAGGTTTTGATAAATAGCTCTTTGAATTTTAAAAAAATGACTAAAAATTTTATAGATAATGATAAATCTTGAATTATTTGATTCACGACCCCTTAATTTGCATTTTTTAGACCTAGTTTGTGTTGTATATATAAAGTTTTGTTGTAGTTTTGTGTTATGTCTTCTTTTCAGGTCTTAGTTGAAATCTAGTTCAAAACACTTGAATTAGACCTGAAAATACATCAAGGGCAATTTGGTCATTTCCAGAGTTTGAGGTTGATCCTGAAAAGATAACAAATCATCCAAGGCATTTCTATAGATCGATTATTTGCACAGCCAATAATTCAATCGATCAACTTTCAGTCGACCCAACTTCGATCGATCCAGATGCAATCGATCGATTCTCAGAGCATAAAAAATCGATCGATCGAAATATATTCGTTTGATCGACTTCGCATCTTCCAGAAGGTCCAGATATTTCTAAATTTTTGTGTGATCCAAATCAAAAGTTGAGTTCCATGGACAGAAATGGACGGCGACCAGCTCTGAATACTTGGCTAGAATTAACTCTTGTAGTCTTTTTGTAAATCCAGTTTCCTATATGAAAAATTGAATTGACTTCTAAAATAATAACAAGTGTGTGCTATAGTGTGCAACAAAATATCACAATACGGAATTAAAAGAGACAGATATTTTGTTGACGAAGTGGAAACTCAATTAAGAGAAAAATCACTCCGGGGCAGCCAAACCCAGGATATCCATTATTCAGAAGACAAAGCTAGATACAAAGCAGTAACACTCACATACCCCTGATGTAGTTGTCGTACCTTGCTCTCTAACGTGTAACCCAACACGAACGCTTCCCAACCAGGTCTCCTACCTGAAGGGGTCTTCAATGGAATCCTTTATCTTAGGGCCAACCCCTAAGATAGACTTCAGTTGTAGCGCAGCAACAACACACTTGCAATGGCTTGAGAGAACAAATTAGCTCCGATAACTTCACAAAATAACTCTCTAAGCTCTGAAGGAATTCAATACCGAATTCTTGCAGTTCTCAATGCCCAGGGCCCTCTATTTATAGGCTAAAGTTCAAATGGGTGATTGCTGTAAAATATATGGGCGCCGTCCGAATGGTGGATATGGGCCGTCCGGACGGACAACTGTGCGACCAGAATTTCCAAGATTTTCGCTGAAAATCTTTCCTGTTGAGAGCCGCGCCCGGACGGTGAGACACTGTCATCGGGACGGTCGCTCGTTCGCTGCAAGTAATTTCCATATAAGGCTTCATGCGCCAGGACAATGGGGGATGGCCGTCCGGACGGTTGATCTTCAACACGCAATTTCCATATCCGTGGTGCGCGCCTTCGGACCATGAAAGGCAGGCGTCCGGACGGTTGAAGTTGAATCCGCAATTTCCATATATGTTGAACGCGCATCCGGACCATGTTGACAGACGTCCGGACGGTTGAATTTGAATTGCGATTCTTGCCTTAAGGGGAAGCGCGTCCGGACGGTTGCAGCAATCTTCCCATATATAATTTTGGAAAGAATCAGAAGCTTGATCAAATACTGAAGGGCGTCTGAACGGGCTGCTGATTCGTCTGGATGGATGAAAGCTGGAACAGAAGCTTCTCGATACAGTGAAGGGTCCGGACGAAAATACACGTCGTCCGGACGGATGATGCTTGGTTTGTCTGGCAACCAGATGGTATGGCACGTCGTCCAGACGGATGGAACAATGGACAGATGAGCGTCTGGACGGGATGACACGTCGTCTGGACGGCTAGCAGGGAACCGAAATCTCTGACTTGTAAAACAGTGCAGAATCATCTGAAGCACTTCTGAATAGTGGAATCCCTGTTGAAAAGCATCTTTACATATGTTACTGACTTGATGAGTGTCCAGACGTTTCACTAGGCCGTTCGAACGATAAACTCGGGATTCGTCTTTTGCTGAGCTGTAGACGTTGCAGAGTCTTCTTGGAGTCTAGAAATTCCTTCTTGATGCTTGTGACACTGATCTTGTCATGATGAGGCTCTTTCCATATCAGATAACAAACTCTGAATATCTTGAAGACTCTAAACTAAACGGCATCCCTGTGAAAGTAGTAACATTACAGAATAGTGATTTTTGTCAACAGAATGCAGCCAATCAAAAACTAACACTATATATATGGAATTAGGATTTAGGTTTATTTTATGCACCTTTTGGGGGTTTCAGATTTTCTCAGGTGTATTACTTTAATTTCTTGTGTTTTAGTTTACTTTGATGCTCGTTTTCTGGGCTTAATTCCAGAGAGCTTGTTTCCTTTGCATTTCTTCTTTAACTTTCAAGTGTAGCTTAGGTTTGTTCTTGGTTTTTATTTTCTTTGTAGTCCGAATTTTCTTAGTTTAATATAGTTGTTTTTGATTCATTTTCTTCTTGTTTCTTTACTGTTTTCCTTAGATTTCATGCTTAGATTAGTTTAATCATGTGTAACTAAAGCCCTTCCTTAGGGTTTTGATCAAACTCTTTTCCAAAACCATGGAGTGTTCTTGATGTTTTTAGGATTTTTTTGATAAATGTTTGATGATTGTGTAAGACTAGAGGATATCAAAACTCATGCTAAAAGGTTTTGTCATCAATATTCCAATCTAATTATTCATGAAAAAGAGTTATGCTTGTCTATGAGTTTTCTTAGATTCATGAATAAAACCAACATTTTTGAAAGAGAATGATGTCTTGTGCAATAGTTCTATTTGACATGATGCATGTTTACCTATTAGAGTCACCTTATAGGGTATGCTAGGGAACACTGGTCGTTTCACACCTTTGGTAGTCTAAAATGTTTTTTTTTTTTTCAATTGTAGTATAACTTTTACGTGATGTGATCGGTGTGAACTTAGATATCTTATTATTGTGGCCAAATAAGGGTTTTCATGTATTGTGTATGCTTATTAGGATGTTTCATAGAGTAGTAAGCTAGGGAGCATTAATCACCCCACACCTTTTGTAGTGTAAATATTTTCAATTATAGATTAATTTTTACGTGGGGTTGTTTAATGTAAAACTAGGTGCTCTATAATTACGTCTTAACGAAAGTTTTTCATGTCGAGGTCGTCTTAATGGTTGACGCCCATATGCACTCATATCATGCATATTAGGAAGATCCATATAGACGTGAAGCATTCCATTGGTTGAGGATTTGATTAGATCATTACCTTAAGTTTCTTTTAAGTTTGCTTTCATTTTCTTGTTTTATTACTTGATTCATTGTAGCTTCAATTCTACAACTTTACTTTTGTTTTTATTGTTAAGTTAAATACAATATTTAAGTATCCCCGTTACGCAAAACAACCCTCCAATCGCTGTGGTTCGATAACCCTTACTATAGTACAATTGATTCGTACTATTGCGAGTGGTAAAACATATAAATTTAAAATCCACGTACGGAGTCGTTGAGACTCGACGTACCAATTTTTGGCGCCGTTTCCGGAGATCTAACGGTTGTTTATGGGATATTTAGGATTCTATTTAGTTTGATTTCGTACATACTGTAGATTCTGTCCATAAGCTGTTTTTGGTTCTGTATAAAAATTGTTTTTATTGTTTTTAGTGTTTGAATTCGGTTCTGTTTGTTTTCTGCAGAATTTTGTTTCTACAGAAAAGTCGATCGATCGAAATAATAATCGATCGAGCGACTTTCGATCGATCGATTTTTGTTTTGAGTAGCACTGTTTTTATGCTGTCTCTAGACCGAACCTACATTTAATTTCATACAGTCCTTTGCATATTTAGTATTTAATTTTGTTCATATTTATTTTTCTGCATTTTTCTTGCATTTTACTTTTCTGCAAAGAATCAATCGATCGACCAAAAAGTCGATCGAGCGACTTTTCCTGCAGTAGCACTCCAGCTGCTGCTGCACTATCTCACTGAAAAACCGGTTAGTTTTTCTCCTTTTTCATTTTATTTCTTTTTTGTACCTTGTATACATAGATTAAATTTTGTTGGTGTATGTTTAGTCTTCGTTCATTATCATTGCCTATTTTTCCATACGACCCAAACTTAGAGCGGATTTCTAGACGAAGTAGATCCAAACGGAACTCACGTCTAAGAGCCCATTGTAAATCACCTATGACTGAAGAACCAAAGCCTGTGCTGTTGAGGGACCACTATGTTCCCTCGACATACACACCTACTTCTAGCCTTCAATTGCCGGACATTACGGCAGCTCATTTCAAATTAAGTCTGGATTCATTCAAATGCTTCCATTATTTTACGGACTTAGTATCGAGGACCCTTATAAGCATTTGGATGAATTTATTGAAATCTACTCCACCATAAGGTTGCAAAATTTTTCAGAGGATGCTTTAAGGATGTGCCTGTTTCCGTTCTCTCCGAAAGATAAAGCTACGTATTGGTTGAATTCCCTAGAGACTAACTCCATTACTTTTTAGGTTCAGATGCAACATGAGTTCCTTAAGAAGTATTTTACCATAGGGAAAACAAATCAAATACAAAATGCCATAGCTGGTTTTTCGCAAATAGAGGGAGAACCATTTCATGAGACTTGGGAGAGGATGAATGATCTTTTACGAAAGTGTCCACATCATGCTGTTCCCAAGTGGCAGTTAGTACAATGCTTCAATGACGGCTTAACTGAGCCTCATAGACAGATGGTAGATGCCTCATGTGGGGGTATGTTTATGTTAAAGAGTGAAGATGATGCATGGATACTTTTTGAAAATTTGTCGAAAAACTTTTTACACCATCCATCATCCGGTCGTAGGACAAACGCTTAGAGCCAAACTCTCTATGAGGTATCCCAACCTTTGGACTTGAATGCCAAAGTGGATGCTTTATCTAGAAAGTTAGATCAATTACTTGCTTCTGGTTTTGTTCCTGCGACCGCATCTCACATACACACACCACATGATGCATGTTCATTTTGCTCCGACCCATCTCATCAGGCCGGAAATTGTCCTATTGTTAGGCAGTTTTCTGAGCCTCCAATTGAGCAAATGAACGCAGCTTTCTCTAGACCGGATTGTGATCATTTTAATAATTCTTATAATCCAAGTTTGAGAAACAATAGTAATGTGTGGTGGCCTAACATTCCACAATACAATGGACTGCAAAACCAAGCTTATCAGCAGTCAAACCATCAATTTTATCAGCCACCACCTAATAGTCGTCCTCCCCACCCACAATAGCAATTATACCTTCCGCCTCCTAGAAATTCTGCATTTGAGGAAAATGTGTTGACCGGTTTCAGTAAATTTAAGTCGCAGACTCAGATTCTGAATTCTCATTCTCATTCTATAGCAAAGCTAGAAGTCCAACTTGGACAACTAGCTAAGTCATTTAACGAGAGAGAGCAAGGGAAGTGTTCTAGTCAGCCTATTACTAATCTTAGGAGTGGAGGGGTAGTCATTAAACCACAGGTAGGAGAGACGAAGACTGAACCAATAGGGCAATCAGAAAAGTTAAAACTTGCCAAGGGCAAGGGAGTGCAAATTGATGCATCGCATTCAAACACTCCCTTCCTTGAGACCCACTATAAAACTGAAGTTCCATATCCACTATGTCTCAAGGATCCGAATGGGCACGAAACGATAAATTTTTCCCAACCACTGCCAGACACAAATCCATTCATTTGTAATGAGTTTTGATGGGTCTGGCTGAAGACGTTAAACTTAGCGCTCCTAGGAGGCACCCCATTCATTTTGTTTTGATTGTTCATATTTCATGCTTAATTTTTATGCTTTTTATTTATCTATTTTTATTTTTCATACTTAAAGGGGTTTTGATCAATCTATTTTTATTTCGATCGATCAAAATTCTATTGATCGAGTTTTGTTTAGATCGATCGATATGCGATCGATCGATATCGCCCAGTAGACACGTGACCGGGTTTTAAAACACCCGTGCTCCCTTATTTTCTCATTTTCCCCCCCAGCACCTGAGAGCCTCTTCTCAAACCTCTCGGACCTCTCTTCCCAACTCCCCCATTTTCTCAATTTCTGCTATTTTTCTTTCATTTCTTTTTCATTAATCCCCTTCTTCTCTCTTTTCCTCACATTTCCCACCGATTAGAATCCAAAATTTTTGTCTTCCTTGACAAATTTTTGGTGGCACACCAAGTGTTCGTAAAAAGGCCCCAAAGAAAGATTTCTATGGAACCAGCCTATCCTCCCTCCCTGACAGTCCCGGACACCCCGGTGAGTTCATACAAAGGGAATGGCAGCAAAGACCGTTCAATGTCGAAACTCATTTCGACATTGTCGGTGAGTTCAAGGAGAAAGACTCGGTGAAATGGGCTTATCGTCAATTCAAAAATCACAACTTGTTGCCACTGCTGAAGCCCGCCACAGATTTCTTCTACCCTCTGTTTGTCCGAGTTTTCTATCAAAACCTGCATTTTGATACGGACAATCCCGTCTACTTGTCTTCTACCGTCTTGGGCCAACAAGTTTATGTGAGCATTGAAGATATCGCTCGAGCACTTAATTGCCCGATTGATGACCCAAGAGGTCGCTTTGGTGAGTATCCTCCACACAGCAATTTACATTTCATCATTCATGACATGTTTGGAGGTGCTTACGGAGACGATAGACACATGTTTGCAAAGAGAGCCCAATTGCCCCGTTACCTATTACTAGTCGATTTGGTCCTCAAGAAGAATGTGTGCCCGTTGGGGCACAAAACACAAAAGGTGATGTGTTAGCCGTTCTGTATGCATTTGAGAAGAAATATTAGGTTAGCATCCCAGAGTTAATATGGACGCAAATGGACAAGTGCTGGGAAGATATGATAGAAAAGAGACTGGCGAGTGTAGCCCAGAGACCACTTCCATTTCCGTTGCCTCATTACCAAACTCATTGTAGATAGTGGAATTCCTATTCCTGAGAGGGCTATCTTAGATAGGAATATCCCCGTTTTTGGACTCGCCCAGTGGACGCAGAGTATTTCCCATATGCCACAGATGGGCGAGCCTTAGGTAGAGATGGATATTGATGATGCTCCCGCAGTTGAGATGCATGAGGGTGAGCCGTCAGCTCCTAGAGAGGCGCCAGTTCCGCCCATTCCCATAGGTTTTTCAGCACTTCAGGGATAGATGGACCGGATGGCTTTGGAGATGAGAGAGATAAGGACTACACAGCATGAGATCCTAGCTCGCTAGAGTGCTATGGAGGACATGCTGAGAGATATTTTAGGACGCCTTCCACCACCTCCGGATGCTACGCCATGAATGCCGTTGGGCACCTATCTTTCTTTCTTTTGATTTAGTTATGGGCATGTATTTTGATAGACACTGTGATTTTCATTTTGATGTTATCTTTATTACACAATGTACTTTTAATATGCCATTTTGATGTAACAGACAGGGTTTTTGTTTTAATATTGCCGTTGGGAATGTGAAATTTTCTTTTATTATTTCTTTTTATTATCTTGTATATTACTCTTGTTTTTAGTTTTCATTTTCAGGTTAAGTGTTTTTACCTCTAAGTTTGGGGGTATGCCTTGAGCCATACCTCTCCATTCAGGTTTTCTTCATTCCTTAAAACCATGCTTCCATTTTGTACACATTGGGGACAATGTGTTATTTTAAGTTTGGGGGTCTAGAAGTACATTTAGTTCGAATTTTGAACAAAATTTTTTCAAATTTCTTTGTGAATATTTATGTTGTTATGTAGAAATTAGTTGATTTATAACTGTGATTTGTTTTTCATTGACAATTTTAAAATTTTGAACACATGATCACATAATTAGATAGTCTAAATCTGCTTAATTACTTTCGGCTATGAATTTCACATGTAGAAATTTGAAAATCATGACATACATTGGCATATTGTTTGTGGGGTATGTACTTAAGTTAATACATTGCATATGGTTTTTAGTATCTCAGAAAACCAAAATTACTTGTTAGATGAATGACGTGGGCGTAGTTAAAAAAAAAAAAAAAAACTTCATTGAGTAATCGGACCTATTGCCTCAATAAGCAGTGAGTGTTCGCGTCAAAAGATGCAAGTTAATAATAAATGGTTAGTTTGACTTCGTAGTTCTTTTTTACTTGAGTTATTAAGCCCTTGGGGATGTTTTACATCTAGTGCCCTAAAGCCATCTAGTTTGGGAGTCACTAGCCCAACACTTGGTACATAGGTCATTTAGAAGCTTAAAGGAGTTGAGCATTGCACAACCATAATAAATAATAAATTCTGTCTATGCCTTCATGATTCCATCTGATGAGAGATACAAAGAATTATGAGACACTAGAGCATGTATGTAGGTTATATTCTTTGAAAGCCTCATAATTGTATGTTAATATCAAACTGCATCATTTCTAACATGTGAGATCTTAGCCAACCTTTTGTAAGAAAGTAGTCTATGATTTTCTTAAATTGTGTGAAGATGGAGTTTATTAGTTAAAAGTTGTTCATGAATTATGAACCACTGTTGTAATGATACTTTTTTTTATTAGGTAACATGTATATTTTGTAAAGAATGTTTGTAGGTAGCATTTTTACTAAATCTTAACGAGACTACACTCGTCCACTAGGGTAGCCTAGGGGTTTAAAAAACTTGTTGCATGTGCTAAATGCAATAGCGTTTCCCACGAAAAAGGATGTAGATTTGTTGTTTGCATTTTAATTTCTAGTTGTAATGCTAGCGACTAGCATTATGTAAGTTTGGGGGTGTGATAAGTCTTGAATTATTTGATTCAAGACCCTTTAATTTGCATTTGTTAGACCTAGTTTGTGTTGTTTATATAACGTTTTGTTGTAGTTTTGTGTTATGTCTTATTTTCAGGTCTTAGTTGAAATCTAGTTCAAAACACTTGAATTATACCTGAAAAAATATCAAGGGCAATTTGGTCATTTTCAGAGTTCGAGGTTGATCCTGAAAAGATGAAAAATCGTCCAAGGCATTTCGATTGATAGATTATTTGTATAGCCAATAATTCGATCGATTGACTTTCAGTCGACCCAACTTCGATCGATCCAGATGCGATCGATCGATTCTCAAAGCATAAAAAATCGATCGATCTACTTCGCATTGAAAAATGAAATTGGCTTCTAAAATAAACGGCAAGTGTGTGCAATAGTGTGCAACAAATAACAATTGCGGAAAAATAAATAACACAATGATTTTTGTTGACGAAGTGGAAACTCAAGATGAGAAAAACCATTCCGGAGCAGCCAAACCCAGGATATCCATTATTCAGAAGACAAAGCTAGATACAAGATAGTAACACTCATATATACCCGATGCAGTGGTCGTACCTTGCTCTCTAACGTGTAACCCAACACGAACACTTCCCAACCAGGTCTCCTACCTGAAGGGATCTTCAATGGAATCCTTTACCTTAGAGTCGACCTCTAAGATAGACTTCAGATGTAGCGCAGCAACAGCACACTTGCAATGCCTTCAGAGGAAACTGATCAGCTCGACAATCTTCTTCAAAATTACTTCTCTGAGCACTTGTGGAATTCAATACTGAATTCTTGCAGTTCTCAATCCCCAGGGGCCTCTATTTATAGGCTGAGGTGCAGAATGGGTGACTGCAGTAATAGGTACGGACGCCGTCCGGACAGTGAACTTGGGCCGTCCGGACGGACAACTGTGCGATAAGATTTTTCGAGAATTTCACTGAAAATCTTTCCTGTTTAAGAGCCTCGTCCAGACGGTGAGACATTGTCGTCCGGACGGTCGTATGTTCGCTGCAAGTAATTTTCATATAACGGAGTCCGACCATGGGGGATGAGCGTCCGGACGGCAATTCTTCAACACCCAATTTCCATATCTGATATGCACGCGTCCGGACCATGAAAGGCAGGCGTCCAGACGGTTGAAGTCGAATCGGCAATTTTCATATTTGTTGCAAGCGTGTCCGGACCAAGGCTGACTGATGTCCGAACGGTGATATTTGAATTGCGATTCTTGCCTTATAGATGAGCGCATCCGGACGGGAAACCACATTGTCCGGACGGGTGTATCAATCTTCCCTTATTCTGAACTTGGAAAGAATCTGAAGCTGATTGATCAATGAGAGGCATCCGGACGGCCTGCTGAGACGGCCGGACAGATGCATGCTGAAACAGAAGCTTCTCGATACAGTATAGGGTCCGGACGGAAAAACACATCGTTCGGACGGTTGATGCTTGGTCTGTAGAGTGTCCGGACGGAATGACACGTCGTCCGCACGGATGAATAGTAGACAGATGAGCGTCCGGATGGGATGGCACGATCATCCGGACAGCGGACAGGGAACCTGAATTCTTCTAACTTTCAAGCAGTGCAGAGTCTTCTGAGAAAGCTCTGAATAGTGGAATCCCTGTTTACAGCATCTTTACACACTAGTGATTTTGTCTAGACAGAATGAGTCCAATAATACTAACACGCATCTTCCAGAAGATCCAGATATTTTCAAATTTTTGTGCGATCTAAATCAAAAGTTGAGTTCTATAGACAGAAATGGATGGCGACCAGCTCTGAATACTTGGCTAGAATTAACTCTTGTAGTCTTTTTGTAAATCCAATTCCCTATATATATGGAATTAGGATTTAGGTTTATTTATGCACCTTCTGGGGGTTTCGGATTTTCTCAAGTGTATCACTTTGATTTCTTGTGTTTTAGTTTACTTTGATGTACGTTTTTTGGGCTTAATTCCAGAGAGCTTGTTTCCTTTGCATTTCTTCTTTAAATTTCAAGTGTAGCTTAAGTTTGTTCTTGATTTTTATTTTCTTTGTAGTCCGAATTTCCTTAGTTTATATAGTTGTTTTTTATTCATTTTCTTCTTGTTTCTTTACTGTTTTCCTTAGATTTCATGCTTAGATTAGTTTAATCATGTGTAACTAAAGCCATTCCTTAGGGTTTTGATCAAACTCCTTTCCAAAACTATGGAGTGTTCTTGATGTTCTTAAGATTTTCTTGATAAATGTTTGATGATTGTATAAGATTAGAGGATATCAAAACTCATGCTAAAAGGTTTTGTCATAAATATTCCAATCTAATTATTCATGAAAAAGAGTTATGCTTGTCTATGAGTTTTCTTAGATCAATGAATAAAACCAACATTTTTGAAAGAGAATGATGTCTTGTACAATGGTTCTATTTGACATGATGCATGTTTACATATTAAAGTCACCTTATAGGGTATGCTAGGGAACACCGGTCGTTTCACACCTTTGGTAGTCTAAAATGCTTTTTTTCAATTGTAGTATAACTTTTACGTGATGTAATCGGTGTGAACTTAGATATCTTATCATTGTGGCCTAATGATGAGTGCTAAATATTGTATAATTGGATCCCTTAATTTGTATTTGTTAAACCTTTAGCTTTGTTATTTTCTAATGTTTTTTGTTAGTTTTTGGCGCTCTATCATTTTGCAGGTCATTGAGAGAAGATAGTGATATTTTTGTGGAATTGCAATCAAAAAGTAAAGAGGAAAGACATAACAAGGTGCTTGTCTTGAAGAGGTGCATATCTTGAAGATGTTATATTTATTGGGAGTACATTCGCCCCTTCTCATGGGCAGGAACATGTGCAAGCCATCACCACTTTGAGATCTAGAAGGCAAGTGGATAATCAAGTGGCTATGCCTAAAGAAGCCACAGAGGCAACTAAAGATGAAGAAAACCGTGAAAAGCCTGAAAGAGATCTTGGACCAAACACTGTCATTCCAATTGCTAAAGAGAGTCCCCAGAAGTTTGTTCCCAAAGCTCCGTTTCCAGAAAGACTTACAGCTCCCAAGAAAGGCTCAAAGTTCGATGACATTTTGGAAGTGTTTAAACAAGTGCAGATCAACATTCCATTCCTAGATGCCATCCAGCAAATCTCATCTGCCAAATTTCTGAAAGATCTGGTCACCATCAAGAGAAAAACAAACGTTCCCAAGAAAGCTTTCCTTACTAAGTAGGTCAGTTCTATTCTTCAGTGTAAGATCACTGTCAAGTATAAAGACCCTGGCTGTCCTACAATTGCATGCATGATAGGTGACAACAAAGTTGAAAGAGCTCTGTTAGATTTGGGGGCCAGTGTGAATCTCTTGCCATATTCAGTTTATGTCCAATTGGGATTGGGTGAGCTAAAACCCACTTCAGTGACACTTTAGCTGACCGACAGATCGGTGAAAGTCCCTAGAGGAATCATTGAAGATGTTCTGATCAAAGTTAATAAGTTCTACTACCCTGTGGACTTCATCGTCTTAGACATAGAACCAGTTGTAAATGTGGAGATTAAGATTCCAGTAATACTAGGGCATCCCTTTTTAGCTACAGCTAATGCCTTAATCAACTGTAGGACTGGAGTCATGAAGTTATCCTTCGGGAACATGACAGTGGAGCTAAATATTTTTTATATCAGCAGGCAACCATTTGACTATGAAGGGGCCAGAAGTGCATGTGCAATAAAAGAGATAGTGGAAGAAACTGTCAACGAGTCAAGTATTGAAGACCGGTTGGGAAAGAGCCTTACTGCTTTTTAAGGTGACATGGACCTGGACACATTATTTGAGCAAGCCGACACCTTGTGGGACTCAACTCCTGAGACAGAAACTGACACTAGGGAAACCACTGAGAAATCATCCCCTGATCCATCTCCATCAGCGGCTGAGCTTGCCAAGCGGGAACTGAAGCCTCTACCGGACACTCTGAAGTACAAATATCTTGACTCGTCTAAATCTCTACGGGTGATTATAGCCGCTGACCTGAATGAGACTCAATAACAGAAATTGCTAGATGTGTTGAAAGAACATAAAGAAGCCGTCGGTTGGACCATTGGAGACATAAAGGGAATTAGCCCTGCAGTGGTGTTGCACAAGATTCACCTGGAAGAAAATGCTAAACCCTCTCGTGAGCCACAGAGACGGTTGAATCCAGCCATGCAAGAGGTAGTTCGAGCTGAGGTAATCAAGCTTCTAGATGTAGGTATCATATACCCAATCTCTGACAGCAAATGGGTGAGTCCAATTCATGTGGTGCCCAAAAAGGCTGGAATTGCAGTAATCAAGAACAAGGAGAATGAGTTGGTCCCAACTCGTGTTCAGTCGGGATGGAGGGTGTGCATTGACTACAGAAAGCTGAATTCTGCCATAAGGAAATACCACTTTCCTTTGCCTTTCATAGATCAGATGGTGGAGAGACTGGCTGGCCATGCCTATTACTGTTTCCTTGATGGCTGCTTTGGCTACAATCAAGATCCGGTGGATCCAGAAGATCAAGAGAAGACCACTTTTACTTGTCCCTTCGGTACGTTTGCCTATCGTCGTATGCCTTTCGGTTTGTGCAATGCACCTGCTACTTTTCAGCGGTGTATGATCAACATTTTCTCAGATATGGTTGAACGTCACCTTGAGGTATTTATGGATGACTTCTCTGTTTTTGGATCTTCATTTGAGGAGTGTCTGCACCATCTTACCTTGGTATTGGTACGATGTAAGGAGAAGAACTTGGTTCTAAATTGGGAAAAATGCCACTTCATGGTAAAACAAGGGATTGTTTTGGGGCATGTTGTTTCCCACAAAGGTATTGAGGTTGACAAAGCCAAGGTTGATCTGATCTCCAACCTTCCGCCCCCGCGGACAGTGAAGGAGATTCCCTCCTTTCTAGGCCACGATGAGTTCTATAGAAGATTCATCAAGGACTTCAGTAAGATAGAAAGACCTCTGTACAATTTGCTTGCAAAAGATGCCCCCTTTGATTTCAATGAAGAGTGCCATGCATCCTTTGAAAGTTTAAAGAAGGCCTTAACTTCCACACCAATCATTCAGCCACCTAATTGGACTGTGCCGTTCGAGATCATGTGTGATGCTTCTGATTATGTGGTAGGAGCTGTGTTGGGGCAAAGAATGGAGAAGCTTCCCCATGTCATCTACTATGCCAGCAAGACTCTGAATGACGTACAGCTTAACTACTCTACCACTGAAAAGGAGTTGTTAGCTGTCGTTTTTGCTCTGGACAAGTTTAGATCTTATTTGCTAGGGTCTAAAGTATTGGTCTACTCTGATCATGCTGCTTTGAAGTATCTCTTGTCCAAGAAAGATGCTAAATCTCGTCTCATCCGGTGGATCCTGTTGCTGCAAGAATTTGACATTGAGATTAGGGATAAAAAGGGTTCTGAGAATGTGGTAGCAAACCATTTGTCCAGGCTGACTGTAGACTTCACTGAAGATGCTGTGCCCATTGCTGAGACGTTCCCTGATGAACAACTTATGCACATCTCCCAGACTCATGCACCATGGTTTGCAGATATTGTGAACTATCTTGTCACTGGCCAGATGCCCCCTTATTGGACCAGGCACAACAGAGCAAAATTCTTGGCTGAGGTAAAACATTTTTTTTTGGGATGATCCTTACCTGTTTAAATACTGCCTAGATCAGATTATAAGGAGATGTATTCCTGAGAGTGACCAGCAAAATGTCCTATCCTTCTGCCATGATCGTGCATGTGGAGGCCATTTCAATTCTAAAAAGACCGCTGCGAAGATTTTTCAAAGTGGATTCTATTGGCCATCCATTTTTCGTGATGCCCATGCTTACTGTTCAGCTTGCAAGCCACACTAGAAATTGGGGAGTATTGGAAAAAGGAATATGATGCCGTTGAACCCGATTCTGATTGTGGAGTTGTTTGATGTTTGAGGCATTGACTTCATGGGACCCTTCCCAAATTCTTATGGGTACCTCTACATTCTTGTGACTGTTGACTATGTTTCCAAGTGGGTGGAGGCTATTGCTTGCAAAACCAATGATCATAAAGTCGTGCTGCAATTTCTGAAGGACAATGTGTTTGCACGTTTTGGGACACCACGTGCCATTATCAGTGATGGGGGGAAGCACTTCTGCAATAAGTTTTTTGAGCAACTCATGAAGAAGTATGGTATCACTATAAAGTTGCAACTCCCTACCATCTTCAGACAAGTGGTCAAGTTGAGCTATCTAACAAAGAAATCAAGAGGATACTAGAGAAGACGGTGAACCCGACAAGAAAGGATTGGTTTCTGCAACTCAATGATGCATGTGGGCATACTGGACAGCATTCAAGACTCCAATTGGCATGTCTCCTTACCGACTTGTGTATGGGAAAGCTTGTCATCTACCCGTAGAATTGGAACATCGAGCATATTGGGCAATCAAGCAACTGAAGTTTAGTCTCATCAAGGCTGGCTCTCAAAGGAAGCTCCAACTCAATGAATTAGAGGAGTTAAGAAATGATGCTTACAACTCTGCCAAGCTGTACAAAGCTCAGATGAAGAAGGCCCACGACCAAAACATTTTGCGAAGATCTTTTGACGTTGGTCAGAAAGTCCTCTTCTACAATTCACGTTTGCATCTATTCCCAGGAAAGCTAAAATCTCGATGGACTGGACCATTCATAGTTCGTACAGTTTTCACTCATGGAGCCATTGAGATAGAAGATCTAAAGAATAGAGACACTTTCAAGGTAAATGGTCAATGGCTGAAACCGTTTATGGAGTTGAAGATCCCTGAGATTGAAGAAATGCCGTTGGAGGACCCAACTTATCCTCACTGATCCTCATATGCTGTGGCGAGTCTGGCTAAAGATGGTAAACTTAGCGTTTGTGGGAGGCAACCCATCTTTCCCTTTATTTTCTTGTCACTTTATTTTGTTTGTTTTGCTGTTGTTGTGTTTTTCAGGACAAGTGTTTGCCATTCAAGTTTGGGGGAGCATTCTTCTACAGTACACCCGACTTGCATCACCCATTCAGTATTATATTTCTAGTCACATTAGGGACAATGTGTCATTTTAGTTTGGGGGTGGGGTAGACATTTTTGTCTGTTATTTTTATTATTTTTGCTGTTGTTTTTATTGTTATTTTTATTGCTCTTGGAAAAAAAAAATTGTGTTATGTTGTTGATTGAGCATGATTACATCGCAACTGTGGTTTGCATATAATTGGTTTGTTTAACATACTAAACACTGCATGTCATTAGAAATCTAAATATTTTGACTCATATGTTGGATTTGAGAGACATCACTTGTTTGAATTGACTATCACAAGTACATTAGCATTGGTTCTGTGAGGTATGAGATTTGAATTGAGTAATGTGTATCTTGAGATTTGCAGGATGAATTGTTGATGAAACCTTGGCTTAATTTTTTTTTTAAAAAGAGAAGATAGATTTTTTTTCTTCTTCTTGTTTTTGGCCTGTTTTGCAGCTTCCACGCAACTTTCTGCCGTAGCACTATCTGGACACGCCACTGCTCACAGGCATCATCAATAAGTTCAGTAGCTGCAGAATTTTGCCAAATTTATTTTTGGTCGATTTTGTGAGTTTTAGTTTTAGTTTATTTTTTGTGAAGTCATAAGTTTTTGTTTTTGGTGCGTTAGTTTATGCTTGTGTTAATTTTCATTAGTTATTTTTGTTTATTTTATCTTGTAAAAAAAAAAAAAAATTGCTAGTGTGGGCTTACGGCGCTATCCAAATGTCCAAGCAAGTTCTAGCTAAGAAAGTCTTGGGACTTAAGAGTGTCCGTGTGACCCCCCTTACTTTCCTGGGAACAATCTTGTGTCCTTGGAGAATTCTGTTTCCCCTACTCACACTTTTTTTAAAATTTTAGTTTATTTTAGTTTTTGCATTTTGTTTATGCTTGGGCGGCGATCTTTAAATCTAGAACTTACCACTTTTGATCCTGAGATCGAAAGAACAACTCGGGAGAATCTAAGCTTATTGAAAAATTTCGAGTCTGAGTCGGAAAAGTCTGTTGAGATGGGAGAACCGCTTAGGAATGTGGATCCATCCAGGACCCTCAGGGAATTATTTGCACCTATCACTACCATGTTGTTGATTGAGCATGATTACATCGCAACTGTGGTTTGCATATCATTGGTTTGTTTAACATATTGAACACTGCATCTCATTAGAAATCTAAATATTTTGACTCATATATTGGATTTGAGAGATATCACTTGTTTGAATTGACTATCACAAGCACATTAACATTGGTTCTGTGAGGTGTGAGATTTGAATTGAAGAATGTGTATCTTGAGATTTACAAGATGATTTGTTGATGAAACCTTGGCTTAATTTCAAAAAAAAAAGGAAAAAGAAGAAGAAAAGAAAAGAAAAATAATAATAATAATAATATCATTAGTTTGAGTTCTCATTGAGCAACCGGGCCTATTGCCTCATTAAGCAGTGAGCGTTCGCGTAAAAAGATGAGAAATTCAATTTGGTTGATCCTATGGCTAGTTTGACTTTGTAGCCTTTTTGACTTGAGTAATTAAGCCCTTAGAAATGTTTATACATCTAGTGCCCTAAAACCATTAAAAAAAAATGCACATTTTGATTTAAGCCTTGGTTATTTTCATCTGATGAAATTCCAATGAATTTTGAGGTACACAAACTTTGAGAAAAATTGAAACCTCATGAATCTTTGTTAATCTCACTTTGCACTCATTTGAACCTGAGTTGTTTCAAATTTTTCAGTTATGAGTTGATTGATTTTTGATGTCCTAATAATGTGAGTGCGATGTTCATCTTGTTAAACTTGCTCATGATGTAAGAACCATGTGTTTGTGTGAAAGTCATTCTTTGAAAACAACATAGTGCTTTAAAATGTTTGTGGGTATCATTCATGGCAAACCCTCACGAGACTTCACTCGTCCTCTAGGAGTCCTAGGGGTTTAAAAGGCTTATTGCATATGCTAAATGCAATCGTCTTTCACACGACAGCGGATTTATGTTTCATGCTTTCATTTTATTTTATTTTGTTTTACTAAGAGACTAGCAAAATGTAAGTTTGTGGGTATTTGATGAGTGCTAAATATTGTATAATTGGATCCCTTAATTTGCATTTGTTAAACCTTTAGCTTTGTTATTTTCTAATATTTTTTGTTAGTTTTTTGTGCACTAGCATTTTGTAGGTCATTGAGAGAAGATAGTGATATTTTTGTGGAATTGCAATCAGAAAGAAGAGGAAAGACATAAGAAGGTGCATGTCTTGAAGAGGTGCATATCTTGAAGATATTATATTTTTTGTTCTTGCAAATACCAAACGGGCAGTGCTACGCAGTAGCAAAATTTCCTGAATTTAATTACAAGAATGCCATCCATAAGCAAAATTTCCGAATGAATTCTGAAAATTTTGCTACATCCAAACATTACCCATACCAAACACATGGAGAGAAGAGCAGCTGAAAGAGACACGTGAAGGGCAACAACTAAAAGCACCAATCCCATACATGCACGGTTCTCGAGTGGTGTGGCGCCATGCAGTACCGAATTCACAAAAGGAAAGAAATTCCAGCACCAAGCTCATGCAATCCATGCGCAAAGCAGCCCGTCCCACAGCAAGGCAACAAGCTCATGCAATTCACGCGTGAAGGCCTGGGCAGCACTCGGATTTCCTTTCCAAAAGAGGACATGAATTCTTTCCCAATTGACATGCAGCACAGAATATTTGAGCGCGTGATGTTTTCCATAGCTAGGAAGTCGGCAGCAGATATTGAATCAAAGGCACGGATTCCACGCACACCTGGCAGCAACGTGGACTTTAAAGGGCAGCAGCTGAAGCACCAACTTGTAGACCTGGGCAGAACCGTTTTCTTTCCTTGGCCGGAACAGAAACCTGGCAGCAGCATACATGTACACGTATGTGAAAGGCTTAGCACAGAATCATGCAGGTTTTCCATGATATTTTCCTAAGCTGGCAGCAGTTTTAGGCACACCTGGCAGCACCTTTATTTACGCAGCACATGCATGTTTTTATTTCCAAATTATGCATGCACGTCTTCGTAAGGAAGGGCAATACAAATTCTTTCCATGCAAAGTTTGAGAGAGCCGAAAGATACCTGGACAGCTAGCACGCGTGATTCTCCAAACCAAAAACACATTGTTTCTTTCCATACAAAGCACCGATTCTTTCCATAAGAATTAAGAGCAGCACCTGAAATTTCCATAGCCGGTCAGTCCTACTCCAAGAAGGACACGGACACACTTCGTTCCAGTTTATTTTTGACCTACACTTGGCCTATAAATATGTCCTTCTTCTTTTGTAAAAAGTGTGTGAGGCTAGAGCAAAATTTTGGTGTCGTCTTGCAACAATCTTTTTTGTAAGTTCTTTTAATTTTTATTATTTTCAATTCAAGTTAGCATGTTATTTTTAGTCATGAGAGGTTAAACCCTCAACTAAGGTTAAGGATGAAGCCTCACTCATGATTAGCAACAATATTCTCATGTGATGTAATATTTTTTAATTTTAAGGGGTAATTACCTTTTCCCCCCATGAACTACCAAAAAATGCGCAATGCCCCCATGAACTACCAACTCGACCAAAATAGAGCATTCAACTACCAAAGACAACCATTTTTCCCCCTTCCGTCAGTTAGAGGGGTTAAAAGAAACAGTCAACGGGTCATGTGCCGTTTTACATGGGGACATATTGGAAGATAGTGGTAGTTCATGGGGGGGAAAGAGGAAGATGATGGTAGTTCATGGGGGGAAAAGAGGAAGAAAATTAGGATAAAACGGCGTGTGACGGTCACGTGACCCGTTGACCGTTTGTTTTAACCTCTTTGACTGACGGAAGGGGGGAAAAGGGTTGTTTTTGGTAGTTGAATGCTCTATTTTGGTCGAGTTGGTAGTTCATGGGGGCATTGCGCATTTTTTAGTAGTTCATGGGGGGGAAAAATGTAATTACTCCTAATTTTATTGAGTTTGATTTTCAATTATTTTACTTCAATTCAATTTTGTGGAATGATTCTTGGATATCTTTTATGATTCAAGGATACATTTGATGATTTAGGATAGTTCCATAGAATTGATTGTGCTTGGTTTTCTTTGTTTTAAAAAAATTGGATATCCTTTGTGATTTATTCTACGGATACAATTGATGTTTTGATTTAAATTGGATATCTTGCTGTGATTTATGGATACACTTGATGATTTAATTTAAATTGGATTTTTTTTTTGTGATTTGTGTAAAGAATATAATGGATACATGAGATGATTTTGATTAATTATTTGAAGCAAAAGTTAAACATACTTAAGATTTTATTGTGAGAACTTTGGAAAATATTATTGATTATGAGAATATATGTTGCTATGAATTTATGAGTACGGATTCCGATACCTTAGTGTTTTTTTTTTACTTGATTAAATTCACTTTAATTTTATTTATGCTTATGATTTTATTCACAAAAAAAAAAAAAAAAAAAAAACTTAATTTTTGGAACTAGGTTAGGATTAAATTAATTTGGATTTAAATTTTATTTGCAAAAACGCAATTCCATGTGGATACGATCTCGTACTTGCACATATATTATATTGCAAACGATTCGTGCGCTTGCGAGTAATTAAAATTTGCACATCACCTAATAAGAGTTTTCATGTATTGTGTATGCTTATTAGGATGTTTCATAGAGTAGTAAGTTAAGGAGTATTAATCACCCCACACCTTTTGTAGTGTAAACATTTTCAATTATAGATTAATCTTTACGTGGGGTTGTTTAATGTGAAACCAGGTGCTCTATAATTACGTCTTAACGAAAGTATTTTCATATTAGGATGATCCATATAGACGTGAAGCATGTCATTGGTTGAAGATTTGATAAGATCATTACCCTAAGTTTGTTTTTTTAAGTTTGCTTTCATTTTCTTATTTTTATCACTTGATTCGTTGGAGCATCAATTCTACAACCTTACTTTTGTTTTTATTGTTAAGTTAAGTTAAATACGCTCTTTAAGTATACCGTTACGCAAAGCAACCCCCCAATTTCTGTGGTTCGATAACCCTTATTATAGTACAATTGATTCGTACTATTGCGAGTGGTAAAACATATAAATTTAAAATCTATGTACGGAGTCGTTGAGAATTGAGCGTACCAGATAAGCAAAAAAAAAAAAAAAAATAGGTTCATGTAATTAGAAAAATAAAATAAAATAAAAATTCCTAACATTAGGAGTGACTGACCTATAATTGACTTAATTTGCTTTTGGAAATTAACAAATAATTCTAATTAAAGTGCATTTGGAAATTAGCTTTTAATTAAAACCAGTTTTCCAACCTTGACTTGGAGATAAGTCTCCAAAACTTATCTCAATTTGGTTGACCTCAGGTCGTCTCTTAGCTGTTGGAGTTATAATTTATGGGGAATTTGATTTCTAAGAGAAAATGAACTTCAAAACTTTTTTTTTTTTTTTCTATTAAAAAAGGTAGGAGAGGATCGGACGACAAGAATTTTTCATTAATTGGATGCGACAAAAACATTAGTGGGATCCAAGATGATTAATACTAATCATGCTTGAAGAGTCTCATTTAGATGTCGAACCTCACTCTAGTATTTGCCCTTCTAACCACATGAAAATTACCTAGCTTGAGGCCAGTGAACCACCACCACCGACAATAAAGAACTTAAAAACTCGAGCACAAACTGAACCATAAAGAAATAGATAAGGGTAAAAATGTGAAACTGTTAGCACTTTCTCATGGAAGAACCTTTTTTTTTTTTTTTTTTTTTTTTTTTTTTACATTTTGTATTTGACACTTTATGTAAGAACCTTTTCTAGGAGAAAAGGATAAGAATGTGGAACTATTTAGTGATTTTTCGTGTAGGAGCTTTTTCTTCTATCGGAATTTTTTTTTTTTTAACAACTTTATATAAGGACATTTTCTAGTACTTATATATATATATATATATATATAACAAGATTATCGCTGAACCAAGTTTATCGATGAACCTGCAATTAATGGCCAGAAAAAGCTCTAGTCTTTCATGGCTTCTCCTCCTCAGTCTAGCCTTCACTCTCCTTGTTGGTCACTCATGTTCTCAGAATGACAGAAATGTAAATATCTCTATATATGGCTAATCTCTTAATTATATTTTTTATGGCCAAATATCTCTAAAATTGGCCATCTTTTTCCTGTTTAGAAGATAATTAACAAGTTCCATTTTCTACCAAATACCAATGATAATTGTGCACGTAGGCTTATATTGTGTATATGGGCAACAAGCAGATGGACGAGATTTCACCATCATCCCTTCACACAAGCATGCTACAAGAAGTCATTGGCCGGTTATAAAGGCAGCACAAATATGGAACCATTAATTATAAACTTGCTATCTGATCTTTGAATTTCTTGCTACAACTTGCTTTTACGAATTGGTCATGATGATAATTTTTTATTTTATTATTATTATTATTTTAACGAAAGATTTGAGTATTTCATTAATCAAAAATCACGAACATAATGCTCTTACATCACAAATCATAAAGCTCTGCAAAATCATAACCTTATGTAATGAAGTTATAAAGTTATAGATACAAATAAAATTCTTACAATAAAATGTTATCTATGACTTTCATCATCTGCTAACCCATGTACACAAATAGTTAAAGAGCATTTATGCTCCAATCGAGCATACTAGATCTAAGCTAATTGTAGCCAAATATCCTAAAAATTTATTTAAACCAGCCGTGAGAGATAAACCCTCACACTGAACTATCTAGGTCGTGAAAGATAACTCCTCACACCTGATTAACCTTCATCTCATAGATCGCCCATAAAAGTAGATTTACAGAGAAGAAAACTCTTCTTCAAAGCAAAAGTACAACCAACAAGCAACAACAGCGGCCAGGAAGGAGATCGATGAATGGCACAGTGCGGAGGTAGATGGGCGGATGCATAGTGGAGAGGCCAAAAATGCTGATCTGGTCAAAAAACACCTAAAAACAAAAACAAAACAAAACAAAAAAAAAAAAAAAAAAAAAAAAAAAAAAAAAAATCAGAATGGAAAGGAGATGATAGGAGCGGGGTGTAGAAAGAAAATGGAGAGGTGGGAAGAGCAGATTTACACCCTCCTCCTCTCGGATCTATTTCCTAAAAATATATGATAATGTTGTTATTATCACCTTCCTTTGGAAATTACATTAGGAAATATATTAATTTTTACAAACCTTATAAAAAAGTCTAGGCTTACATAGATTATAGATAGATATTGTGATCACAGTGTTTGACTTGTGTTGGAATATGCCTCGAATTTCTTATTTTGTCTAATCATATTTTATGGAACTTAACAAAATTTAAAACTTATGTTGAACTAGCTATATACCTTGAAAGCCCTTCTTTAGTTTTATATCAATAGTCTTATAGCCTAATAGAGATTGTATTAATGAGCTTAAAAAGTACTTTTAGTACATATAAATTTGTGGCAAACAAAAATATGGTATGCTTGGTAAAAAAACTCAAAAAAATTCTTATTTAAAATTTTGCTTTAAAAAAAAAAAAAAAAAAAAGTTAAAACCCATTTTTGAAAAAAAACTTAAAAGTGAATCTTGATCTTAAAAGCTCATTTTGGATATAAAAGCTTTTTTTTTTTTTTTTCCAATACAATTCCGAACAGGCTCTTATACAAGGGTGGTTGAATAAAATTTGGGTCCTAAGGTAAAAAAATTAAAATAAGGTGTTTATAATTGTAATATAATAATATAATAAATTGTTAAGTTAAATATAAAAATATTGAAAAGTTTTATATTAGAACAATAAAACATGACACTTGACCGTAAGTGATTGAAACTTGGAAAACATTTTGATAACCTAGATTTGTAGTTAACAATGATTTGATAACCTAGATTTGTAGTTAACAATGACTAATCCAAGGGTTACTAGATCCTACCCCATCAACTTTGTAGAATATTTATGTGGTATATAACATTACTCTTATTTTTAACATTCTCTTTTAAGGGAAAAGACATATTTGACCTTCTTTTGGGTTTTTATTTTTTATTTTATTTCTTTTCTTATTTTAAAAAAGATACCTTTCAAATGGCATTGATGCCTCTCTCTTGATGTTCATTTAATATCATATGTTTATATATTATACGTACCTCTTTTAATTTTCTCTTGATATTCATTTAATTCCATTTTTTCCTTAATTACACTATTATGGTAATTCTTTTTTTTTTTTTTTGCACCTCTTGAAAAGCAAAACAGATGAAAAAAAAAAAAACAAAAAAAGAGGGAAAACTATATTTAATTCCCTTAATCTACGCAACAATTTGCAATGTCTCCCCCAATCTACCAATCAATACCATTGGGGTTGCAATGGGCTCTGTTAGAATATAAAAGATTAAATTCATCTCTTTCTATTAACTTTTAGTATAAATAGTAATTTTACACTCTTTCTGTGTTCATTCCGACCAACAACATTCTGAGGTATTTTGCTGCAGCATTATTTTTGTTTTTTTGAGGACTTATTTGAAGTTTATTTTGTGCTATATATATGGGTTGTATATTGTGATTGTCAGTTGAATCTTTGTTTTCTTTTTTGGAAGAAATGTTTGTTGGTTGTTGGTTGTTGGACAAAGTGATGAGGTTATAAAAACCGAAACTTTCGTTTGTTGTGAGTGGTATAAAGTTGGGTAGGGCCTGACCATCATCACGTGTTTTTGTCGTTTGTTGGGCAAAGGAAACCAACAACCAGTTCGGTTGGATATATTGTTGTCCAGCACATTGCATTTTGGAATGTATTATTTTATTGCACGTCTTTGTCTTTATCTATTTACTATGTTTGTAGTTACACATCCAAAGAGGGTCCTCACTGATCGGGTAGTGGTGGAACCCAAAAAAGGGAATTGCTTTTTGTGATCCTCATTGAGATACCCCATTGTTTTTTTCTTGACCCCTACTACTTACTTTTTGCGGTCCTCACAGAGAGTTGGTAACTAATACTGCTTGAGAGTTGGTTACTGATCAACATGGAAATGTAGAAAGATGCTTCACTATGTATCATGTAATAACAGGGGTCTCAATCCACATTAAAGAGCCTAGTGTATTCCTTTTACCGAATTGTAGGAAATGAGATCAATTGATCTTTGGTACTAGAGTTTTGTTGAACAATTTAAAACCAATAGAGCAAAACAAAACCTCGGCGATATGTTTCCAAAGAGACATCAGGCTATTAGGTGACAATAACATGACTGGGTAGTGAAAATGTCTCGAATCAAATATTGAGAAATGGATTGGTGTGACATCCAAGAGCAATTTATTAGTACTTAGAGAGAAATGGTTCTTTCTTTCACATTACAGAGCATTTCACAGGTAAAATTTATGATCCAGATCCTTGGTTGCATACACAAGCGTAGATATATGAATTCACAAGCCAAAGTATAGAAAGACCCTCGGTTTTATAATCATGTTTTAATTAGGCTTCTATAACGTTTAAGAATAGCTGGTTTGCATGTTTTGCTAAAGCTTGTCTAGCAATTAGGTCAACAAGGTCATACCTAAGAACAGATGAGGCATGTGAAAATGAAAAGGTAGGATACAATAGAAAATATAGTAGTTGTTTAAGTATATTACGAGAAAACAAATAAAATATTTGCTATCACACAGTGTAGGTGGTTCAAAACCAAATAAATGCTAACCTGTAAGGGTTACTTTCTGATAGTTGATCTCCACTTGAAATGAAAAGTTTTAATGCATGTATTACTTTAGAAGTTGAATATACCATAGATGAGGCTGATCAAATGAATCAGTTATTTCCTCTAGGGCTACTCTTCTTGATACTGATTTTTCACAATTACATCCCTGTTTTTGTCCTGTTCTCATATCACTAGGATTTAGATTCAAATGAATATTAAACTCGTAACTTTAAATAGACTTCTATTATTTATACTTAGCTTATGCATTTATACTTAGCTCATGTAATTTTTAATGCCACGTAATAGAGTTTGACGTACGATTCTTTTTTGTTTAATTCACAAGGTGTAGAAATGTCAAATCCAATATTTGAGCTACTCGTTTACTATCATGGGTCACTGTCTGGACACAGGATGACTACTGGTCCCTACCAACAAATTTTTTTGGCCATTAACCCCTACCCATATATAAGAGCTTTTAGCTCCGTCCCTGCAGCTAGCTTTATCAACGCCTTTAAAATAGCAAGAATAGGCAAAGAAATTTCGTCGACAATCGTCATACTCAGCATTCTCCCATTCCCTGCATATATTGCTGCTGGTCACATTTATCATCAAAGAAGCATAGGCCAGACCATGCATGTTTGGCTTCTATGCCTGTTGTATCCTCCAGAGTGTGCATGCTATTATATGAAACATTACAACAAAGAAAAAATCAAAATGTGTATTAATGATGGAACTAGAGGCATGATCAGCAAAAAGCAAAACATAAAATACATTCTTTCAATACTCATAACATACAGGATTTGATGTCAAATTATGCTTCATGGGAATAATAGGATGGATGGATTAAGGAAGAGCAAAACACTGATTTGTTTCACGAGGATGAAGATGAAAAAGATGACAAACAATCTAATACTCTTATCCATGCTTTTCCTCTCTATCTACTTATATTGCAATATATGCATGAGCCATAGCTAGCTATCGAAATTTATAATGTACGTAAACCACTTCATTAATTTCTGAAATTGAGGCTAGCTAGGATCGATATATAATTAATGACAATCAAATAGTTTTTTATTTTTTTTATTTTATTTTATCTTTTGGCCTGTTTTGAAGAGTTAGCTGTCCATGAACTCGAACATTTTCTACAGTTTTAACTCAACGTTTCGTAGTTTTGGAATAGCAATAACGATATATAGTCGACGATTAACATACTGTTCTTGCATTACGTTCGAGCCTGAAAAAAATAAATAAAATAATAATAAAAATAAAAAGCCATTAGCTAGAGGCAAGACGACTGTTCATTTCTTGGTTTTATTATTATTATTATTATTATTTTGATACTCACCCATTTCATTGGATTGTGTTAACTCTTTTTACAATTTACCTACAGGTCTGGATCAATTTGTTTTGTTTGAAATGTTCTTCGCTTTTTGTTGTCAACTGAACTCTTTATTCAGAACGAGAACTCGAAATGAAGAGCATTCTAAAAAGGATAGAAATTTTCTAAGTACCCATTGAATTGTGAGAGTTCCTACAAATTAAAATTTAAAAAGTGATATATGTCATTTAAATATGCATGTAAAAAGCAGGGACGGAATTGATGACGGTGATCGATCATGATAAAGCTAGGAATAATAATATTAATAGTTAACCAATCATGGAAAATCGACATTAATGCTGCATGCTATTGATGATGGTGATTATTGGGTAATTATACTTCTTATTAGATTGGGCTTGAGGATGGACCAGCATTATGAAGGAGGCAATGTGGGATAGGCCCATCAATCAAAGGAGTTCAATATGACTAAAGACTTCTTTAAAAAGGGCGGTAGTGCCGAGGATCTAAGTGAGTAATGCTCCGATATTCGGATGACAGATTAAGTATTCGGCATATGATCGAAGAGGAAGATCTCCTCATTTATGAAGATCTTTAATAATTTATTAGATATGAAATCAGCCAGTCCAATCAGGATTGGGTATAGTGGAAACAGCAGCACCATGCGCTGCTACTCAGGCCGACTCATCATGTTGATGGAGAAAATACCATAAATGATCGATCGCTAATCATCTTAGACCCAATTTCAATTCGTCTCCACCGGTAGTATAAAGATCACACGTGCGAGTTCACAAAAAGAAGGAGATATAAATGAAAGTCATAAATTGGTAACACCTGATTTTTCAGTTGCATTAATTATTATTCTTCTTCACTAAAACTACGATTGACTTAATCATCGGAGGAGGCATCGCCGACCAACCCATGATGAGTCTTTTTTCTGTTTTGCAGATTCCAAGTCCATCGACTTACCAACCTTCTTCAGGCTCTCACTGTCAGAAGAATAACCTTATGATCGATACGTCACTGTTCGGAAACTGTGTAAACAGTGATTATGATGATAATAACAATAATAATATTAATAGTTATTATTAATAACAATAATATATATATATATATATATTAAACCATCCTGGTCTGTCGTAAAAGGATATAACAGAGTGATGAAAGGTAAACCTAGTATGACTTTGTCAGTCATATTCTTAACCAAGACAAATGATGTTTTGAAGCAAACATTGTCTTGACACACATGGGCTTTACTTATCTCAAAAGTAATTTGCATCTTGCTGCCATTAGCAGAACGCAAATTTTCTTTAGACTTACTGTAATACTTCGTAGGAACAAGTCCTTCTTGTATACAGTTCAGATCTGCACCTGTATCAATTAATACAATTACAGATAGCTCGAAATCATGAATCTTAATCCTAACCTTGGAATACCATTTCTTAATATGGATTCTGTTGATTAGACTTATACAATTTTCTTCAAATTGTGGAGGCGTATCTTCAAGCTTATGTTCGGACTCGGCTTCGCTGTCATTAGGACTGCAAGCGGCTGACTTAAGTTTGTGCTCAATTTTTAAGAGATTAACATCCTGTTTTAACTCTTGATTTTCTTCCTTAAGTATTCTAATTTCAGACTTAATTTGATTAACTTCAAGTTGCAAATCTTTTAATGTGATTTGTTCCTTTGGTTTATCAAATCTTTTAAGTATATTGCTTAAACTTATATCAAGACTTTTAGACTTATTAACTTCTTTTTTTGTTAGAAGTTTTCTTAACTTTTCTAAATATTGTCTTTTTAACTCAGGATTGTCAATTTTACTTATAAGATCAAGAAGCAATTCTTCTTGTTCTTCTTCCTTGGTCATAACACTAATTGTTTTGCAACAGGCGTCGTTACAACCAAAACTTATGTTTGGACTAGACTCATTGCTACTGCATGATCGGTAGCTGTTATCACTTGAACTAATACTTAGTTCAGACTCATAGTCACTAGGTTCAGTGTCTTTTATTTCTAACATTCTTATTAAATTTTCCTTATCTTCGTTAGAAACTTTTAGAGACTTAATGGTTTCCTTAGCTTTGCAATCCCTTGCAAAGTGACCGGATTTACCACACTTATAACAACCATCTTTGTTGTTCTTAGGTTTAAATTTTCTCTTAGGTTTTTTCTTTTCTTTATATATATATATATATATATTTTCCTGTGCTGTGAAAGGCTCTCCAATCTTAACTCGAATATTTAATTATAGGAGGTCCACATCCATATATATAGACTTGGCAAAAGTTCAAAGTTTACTCTAATTTTCTACACTTTTAACTTGACGTTTTGGAGTGTTGAATATATGGCTAAAAAAGCTTGTAAAAGGAGCTCCCTTGAAATTTATGGAGGAATATATTTTGTGGATGATGACAAAATTTTGGAAAAAAAAAAAGAAGCAACATTGTTTCTTTACAATCTACTAGTTATCCAAATAGCTTCCTTGATGTACATCCCTTCATAATGATAAATGATTAATGAGGAATGATTGTTATATAATTTTTGTACAATTTCAACAATTATTTTTTCTCAAACTAATTATTGAATCTATTTTCTTACATGTGAATCCTACATATCCAATGATTAATTTTTAAAAAATTGTTAGAGTTATACAGAAGTTATAAACATATCATATTTCTTTCAAAATATATAGTCGACCGACCATTAACATAAGCCTATTTTGCAAAAGCTAATATTGTCCACCTCTTGCGGCTTGCATATATTAGTTAAACATTCGAGCCAATTAAAATTGTAAACAATTGTAGTTGACATGATTTTCTAAACCAATTAAGAGGACTAATTTTTTTAATTTTTTTTGTTTTTAGTGTCAAAATTCTTAAAATGGGTTGATTATAGACTTGCTAGACATCGGTTCGTTTATGTTGACTATGTAAGCTTCTCCTTGTAGTTGGTCCTTGAGGAGTCATTTATCATACGATTCATGCATGATGACCCATTATCACATGATTGTTGGATGAAGAATGCTTGAGCCTTTTGAGGTCGTTGAATTAACCCATATGAAAAAGATGAACCATGGGTTACAGGTTGACTTTGGCACACCCTGATGTGGGCTATGAGCCCAGTAAAATATGAATCAATTTTGTTGAATTGTTTATTTATTTCGTTAATTATATTATTAATATTTTAATTAATTGTTTTTCTAATCTATCTTTCAATCGCGCTCCTTTGTAAATCAAAATCCTGATTCTGCCATCAAAATCCATATACTGTTTTTTGAAAAAATGATGGGAAATTGAAGAAATTAGTTATGAGGTTCCTCTTGGGTCTTTTCTTAAAAGAAAGGATAAGATCCATATATGTAGATATTTTTGATAACGTTTTTATAAGAAAGTTGAGTACTTTAGAGTTTAGAGAGTGGATCTACCAAGAAAAATTTGGATTAATAGAAGAGGGCCAAAAAGGGTTGAAGTGTCGAAGATTAGGATGCCCATGATTATTTAATAAATCTACCTTAAAAGGATCAAGCATTTCAAGTGAAATAAAGAGGATCTATTCAAATAAAAAAAAAAAAAAGGACTTATTTCACTATGCATGTTTGATTTTTCTATATATAATAGTGTATATGATATCACGTCTTTAAAAAGTGAAATGGTGAGAATCTTATTCCAAAAAATATAAACCAAACCTTTATCATTTGTATACAATTACAATCACAATAATTTATGTTGTGAGTATTTTGAAAAATGTTTGGGGTGCTATACATTTTTTTACTACTTTCTTATAACTAATCTGTTAATTCACATGTTTTTACATTTGCCACACTTCAGTCACTAAATAATTAAATTTAATTATGGCTGACGTGACAGTCATATACTACGATGTCGGAAACTTGTAATAAAGGCTCCACCACTCAACTCTTTTTTTTTGTTTTTTAGTTGAATAAGGAAATGGTTACAGGGAATGATACTTCCCACTCCTGATTTGAAAGGAAGAAGAAGTGGACAATCTTATAAATGAAAATGAGGTGGGCTCTCCAATAATAGACTCAAAATAAACTAAAACAGTGTAAAAATAATTACAAAGGGTAGTAAATGACTCAAACAAGCGACGCGATCCTTTCAAGGAGCCGCTCAAGGTGGATACAAAAGCAAAAAGGGCATAAATTAAGGCGAACCTATCTGAACTCCCACTTGAAAACAACAAAAACTAACAAAAAGACACTGAAATGGTAAAAACACGGTTAGAGTGTGAATCCGAGATGGTAGAAAAAAGAGGCACCAACACAAATCCAGTTACAAAAGTCTCCACTCAACTTCTTTAAATCTAAGCTTTTCATTTTTGGATTACGAGGCAATAAATACCTTTTTATAGGTAAATGACTAGCTAATAGCCTCTCCAACAATTAATACTAGCTATTTTAGCTATTTAAAATACATAATTTTTTTTTTTCTTTTAGCTACTAACTTTTCAATACAACCTCCAACAGATTTTCTATTCCACACTATACTTTATTTAAATATTGTTTTTCAATGTTTTAAGAATAAAGATAAAAGTAAGATATAGGTGGCCGGAATGCTCAGACTTTTGGGGGGACATCATATCATCCACTATGTTACTTTTGTTGCATTTATATTTTGTCAAATTATGTTTTATGTTAGTAAGTGTAACGCCCAAATTTGAGCCAACAAATTCGTAAGTAGAAACTTCCGATTTCCACGTGATATTACTACATCAAAGATAAACTCTCGCAACGGAATATATTTTTTCTTCTAAAGACTTAGGAATTGATAGTATAACACGTTAGAGCTGACTGAAATACCTCGATACGTTTATTAAAAGTTACTTAGGTTTATCTTTACAAGCCATATGCACACTAGGTGCATCAAAATTAATGCCACAGACGGCACTTAAGCATATAACATAAAACATGCCAATCATGACATCGTTATAAATATTTACGTGCCATAAAACAAAACACACATAAATACAACTAGCTATTTCAGGGTTAGTACATAATAATCCGATAATGGTTTCAAAAACCATCAAAACTGGCATATGGATTCATGCCTTCATCCTCCAAATCTACATCAGTAACTATGCAAATATGACGTTATCATATTTGCATAGACAAACAAGTGAGTCATCCATTTTCATATCTAAGTTACCATCAAACTAATAACAGTTCATAAAGAATGCAAATGCAAGGGTTGTATGAATATGCATCGTAGTAACCATTTAGTTTGGTGTTTTATGATCATCTTTCTTCAGACCTCTCGTTCTTAGGTTATCCGAACCCGTTCATGTCATTTGCCTCACACTTAAAGTCTTACCTGTTTTTATTAGAATCCTACCGGTTCTAGCATTAGTTATATATTAGGACTTCGGACTCCCCTGGGTTCACTGACTAGCCTTCATTCCACTTGCTACTACATCAGCTTGTTGATGGCTATCTCCTCAGCCGTTAAATTAATTGGACACAACATGCAATGCATGAACAACCACATGCAATGAACACACACCACACAATCCTAATAAAATATAGAATCATTCCTCAGTAAGTACATCCATACTTACTCTCCTTGATGTAGTTCCTTAACTCATTTTTCTGCATATAAATCAATCCACACAATAAAATATATATCAATCATCTATCAAACAAAATATTGTTTATAGACGTTCATCTCTTTATATTTATTATTATCCATCACTTCATTATGTTTGAGATGATCACTTATAACAAATCTTGGTTCTTGATTTGATGACGAAGCTATATGACCAATACCACCAAATATGAACTTGAATGATTAAAATATATCATAAGGACAATAAGAGTAAATACAATCAACTCATGAGAGTTATGAGGACAATGAAATGTAAAGGGAATATAAATACGATCAACTCGTGGAAGTAATGAGGACAATGAAGTTTAAAAGGAAATATAAATACTACAACAATTCATGTTTAAGCACCGAAACACAGCGTAGCTCTTGGTGACATAACGCTTACACATGAATCCTAGCAATTTATATGGATAATAAATGCATAAGTAATAAAATTACTTATGATATAGATATGAAATTACTTATATATATAAAACAAAATATATACATATATAATACATAAATAAATAATACACTTTAGATCATATATATATGTATTCTTTATGAACTGTTATTAAATCTTATGGTAACTTAGATATGAAAATGGATGACTCACTTGTTTGTCTATGCAAATATGATAACGCCATATTTGCATAGTTACTGATGCAGATCTGGAGAATGAAGGCATGGACCTATATGCTAGTTTTAATAGTTTTTGAAACCATTACTAAAGTAATAAGTGCTAGCTTAGAAAATGCTAGACATATTTATGTGTGTTTTGTTTTATGGCATGTAAATATTTATAACGATGTCATGTTTGGCACGCTCTATGTTATATGTTTATGTGTCGTCTGTGGCACAAATTTTAATGCACTTTGTGTGCATATGACATGTAAAGATAAACCTAAGTAACTATTAATAAACGTATCTAGGTATTTCAGTCAGCTTTAATGTGTTATGATATCAATTCCTAAGACTTTAGAAAAGAAAAATATATTCCCCTGCGATAGTTTATCTCTAATGCAGTAATGTCACGTGGAAATCGGAAGTTTCTACTTACAAATTTGATGGCTCAAATTTAAGGCGTTACAGTATGGTATCTTATACTGTATAAGAGCGGTTTTCTCCACAGAGCAAACCGCTCAAATCAGAGTGGTTTGCTCTGTGGCCTAGTGAACAGTCAGTGTCATACTGTAACTTGGGTAAGTTACAGTATGGTATCAGAGTAGTTCGCTCAGGTGACCATCGGAATTGACCTACCTAGAAACTAGAGCATAACTAAGAGGTACTCTTAATAAAAGATTCTATAAACCTCATAAAAGATTTTGGTTGAAGAATGTAATGTAGGAATAATAGTAAATGAATAATAATAGAACTGTAGAAGCATCAGTTTTATTTAATATGCTATGTACCCTAAGCAAAATAAAAACTTGTGTTTGTAATATCTTTGTAAGAATTAGAGAATGGTAAGCTTATGAAGCGAATCGATATGTATCTACGTGATTAAATGTATTGTGTTGTATTTAAATTAATTATTATTTTGGTAATTAATCTGTTGCGATGATACAGATTTATGACACCTCGACGTTACCCCATTCGTAAAGAAAACTACGAAAACCATCATCATGGCAACTGTGATGACGAATTTCCACCTCCACCTCCACCATTTAGTGATGGAGTGAATCCGGCCTTAGCACAATTTATGGCTGAAACTACAAGGCAATTTGCCGAAGTAGTGGCAAGAATTCCACAGCCGGTCGGCTGTTTTGAACAAGTAGGTTGCTCTACGCGCGATTTTGCTAGCCAGCTATTTCGCCTATTTGATGGAACACAGGGACCGATAGTAGCCAAAGCCTGGATTACAAATATCCAGCTATTGCATGAGACACTTGGCTGTACTGACGAGAAGAAGGTTAGGTACACAGAACTAAGGATAACTGATGAAGCTGCAAAATGGTGGAAGTCTAAGAAAGAACTTTTAGGCCTCGTTTGGTTCGCGGATTAGACCCATGGAAAGGAATAGTTATTCCTACAGAATAACTATTCCTTTGTTTGGTTATACATTATTTATAGGAATAGCTATTCCGTGAGAATAACTATTCTCTTACGAAGAGGAATACCTATTCCTTTCCTGTGGGAATAAATAAATTTGTTATTTTGCCCAAAAGCCCCGAGCCCTCTCGATACCCAAAGGTTGAAGAAAGTTTCTACTGTTTTTGTCAAGCCAGAGCTACCGTCTCTCATCCCTCTCTCTTTGTTTCTCAAGCCAGGTATCTCTCCATCTTAGCAATTACTCTGCAACAATTACTCTCGTCCCCCCTCCCCCCACCCATAGTTTATGTCTCTCATCCCTCTCTCTCTGTTTCTCTATTTGGGAGAGACAATTGCGTTAGTGATATGGGTCTGTGAATTTTTTGGGGAGGGAACCCAGTAATCCTTCTTGCTTTGTTGTGGGTTACGTTGTGTTTTTTTTTTTTTTTTTTTTGCTGTTTTCTGCACTTAGACGTAGCCTACGGAGTTCTCTATTTTCTGTCTCTCCTTCTTGCTTTTGTGGGTTACGTTGTGTGTGTGTCTGTGATTTTTATTTTTATTTATTTTTGCTGTTTACAAAGAGAACAAAATATCAGGGTTGAGGGAACTAGCTGAACATATAGTGGAATTCAGAGGTCCCTAACATTATGATGTTTCTTGGAAGCAGAACCAATACTGTTGCCCTTAATTGTACTCCGTTGAGGTCAATTGGGTCTTGTAGATAATACTCTAATTACCTATCCTGATTGTTGTCATATATTGGCTGAATGCTAAGAATGAGAGTTATACTTCGCCCTTACTAAGTTTATATTAAGATTTTTTCTTCTAGAATTTCTTGGAGGGATGAAACAGAAAAAGCCAAGGTAAATCTCATTATACGTTTGCTTCAGTTTATAAGAATCCCTTAAGTGGCTCATCTACCAATTTTATTAACATCCAATAATTCATGGCCCTCTAAAAGTAGATGTGTTAGCAGAAGGTAATGAGGTCAAGAGGACTTGCACAATTTTTGACGTCAGATTTTTGGCTTCATTAACAGCAACACAAACAGAATGTGATTACCATAAACTGTTATTATGTTCTTGTTTAACTTCCATGTCTTATCTGTGATTGTTTTCTACTGTAAGACTACTTATGTCCATTAAATAGGTTGTATGTTTTGGCCACAGTTTGTCATTTCAATTTTCTTGAGTTGCTAGTTTTTTTTTTTTTTTTTTTTTTTTTCGTGGATTCAAGGTGATATGCTTTTGTTCTCTATCTGGTACATTTGAGTGTCTTGTAGCCTCTAGTTGTTGGAACCCGTAGGATAGTAATTTGATAGCCCCTAAAATCTTCTTGCTACAAATCCAATGTTTGATATGTGTTTGGGGCCATTGAGGAGATCTATGACCCTATGCAGAACCTTATACGACTATATAATACCTCATGAATGGAATTGACTCTGGTGTGTGCTGTTTGTGCACTTATACCTTATAATAGAGATGTTTATTGTTTGTTTACAGTTATGGCACGATTAAATTTGACTACAAGAGACATGATAAAGAAGAAGAAGTTGACTTCAGTGTTGATGTTTTGGTTGGATCTATTGTCAGTTGTTATTGCTTTCTTTGAATTGTTATGTGTTATGGTAGAGTATCGTATTCGAAAGAAATCCTTGAGAGCTACATACTTTATTGATTTTCATTCAAGGCAAGGGGATATTCACCACTTAATATACGAGAGTGATGAAACTTGCAAGGACCATTTTAGAATGGATAGAAATGCATTCAGCAAGTTATGTAACATGCTTAAAGCAAGAGGTGGATTAAAAGCCACAAAACACATGCTAGTAGATGAGCAAGTTGCAATGTTTTTATATATCTTAGCTCATCATGTAAAGAATAGAATCGTAAAACGCCAATTTAGGCGCTCGGGAGAGACAATTAGTAGGCATTTCAAAAGCGTATTACATGCAGTTATACAGTTACATGCTGAGTTTATTGAAAAACTAGAGCCAGTTCCAGAAACCTCTACAGATGAGAAATGGAAATGGTTTAAGGTATTATGATGCACTTTTTGTTGAGTTTATGTCATTCAACTATAATATTACATACTTATATTTTGTGTTTATGTATGAAGAATTGTTTAGGTGCATTAGATGGAACACATATTAGGGTGAGGATACCTTTAGACAATAAACTTAGATACCGCAACAGAAAGGAAGAGATCACCACAAATGTACTAGGTGTATGCTCACAAAAAATGCAATTTATCTACGTTTTAGCTGGTTGGGAAGGCTCTGCTGCAGATGGTAGAGTGCTTCGAGATGCAATAAATAGGAGAAATGGATTGAGAGATCCTCAAGGTAAGGAAAACATAGTTGCCAATTTAATTATTTTATTAATCATTATTTGTACTGAAGCCAATTTTTTTTTTATTAAATATATATATATATATATAGGTTACTACTATCTTGTTGATGCTGGTCTACACAAATTGTAAAGGTTTTCTTGCACCATATAGAGACCAACGATACCACCTAAACGATTGGAGAGTTGGACATCAACCAACTACTGCAGAAGAATTCTTTAACATGAAACATTCGTCAGCTAGGAATATCATTGAGAGATGTTTTGGGTTGCTTAAATTGTGCTGGGCTATTTTAAGGAGTCCATCGTTTTATCCAATTAAGACACATAATCAGATTATTATGACATGTTGTCTTCTGCATAACTACGTACGAAGGGAGATGCTTGTGGACCCATTAGAAGAAGAATTGGACCAGCACGACCACATACATACTGGAAGTAATAATGATCCAATAACGCAAATCGAAGCTTCAGATGAATGGAGTGCATGGAGAACAACTATGGCAAATGAAATGTTTAATTCATGGAGAGGAATTAGGCAAGGCAATTGATCATGTTATGATATATTACCATATGTAACATTTATTTAAACATTTTATGTGTTGTTGACAATTTTTTTAAAAAAATCCATGCGTGGTTCACAATTTACCATGTTACGATGTACTATTTTATGGATTAGTCTTTTCCTTAACATATTGAAAACTTTCTTTTGTGATTGTCAATTGGTCTATGTTGTTGATGTTAGCTATATTGGTGTGCATCTTTTCCTTGATATTCCTATTATTATAATTTTATTACTTTATGTATTTGTGTTTTTCATTTTTTTCTTTTTAAATATGGTTTCACCAATATTGGATTCTTAAGATAATGGTTGAAGGAAATGGACTCCTGAAGAAGATATCAAACTTGTTCAGGCTTTGTTAGAGCATTACAATGAAGGAAACGATAAGCAAGAGACTAGGCTTCAACCAGGTTATTTTAAAATCTTGGAAGTGAAGCTTTCTAGGATATTACCAAATACTGGGATCAAAGCAAAACCACATATAGAATCAAGACTGAAAAACTTTGAAAAAGGATTTTCAAGTAATCCATGCAATGTTGTGTGGTCCTGATACTAGCGGATTTGGGTGGGACAATGTGAGAAAATGTGTGGTTGCTGAAGATGTTGTGTGGCAGGCATATGTGCAGGTAAAATTTTAACATGTTATGAATTCTATATTTATAATCTTATTATGTGCCTAATATATAAAAAAGATATTATCTTATTTGACGGTTTTGTAAAGTCATAAAGGGGCCGCTGCATTTAGAAACAAATTTTTTCCCTTATATGAGGATCTTTGCATTGTCTATGCAAAAGACCATACTACTGGCAAATATGCTCAAACACCTATTGACATGTGTGAAGAGATACAACAAGAAAAAGATGATGAAAATGGCCAAAACGAGAAAGATGAACTAGAAGAGATTAACGAAGACGTGTCATGCACGTAGTTGCCCACTAATGGCAATAGAAGAGAATGACTTTCATGTCGGAAAAGAAAAAAGAATAACAATGTTAGCGAAGATAACATCGCCCAAACAATGAGAGAAGTTGGTAACTTGCTTGCAACAAATTTAATTACTGCATCAGATAATCTTAGCAAGGCAGTTACCAGGACGGTAGCACCTGAGAATAGATTAAAAGTTAATGACAAGCTATCAAAAATAATTGGTCTTAGTGTTAAGGATCGTCTAAAAGCAGCAAGATCAATTGTGTGTCAGCCTGAAGTAATGGATCTATTCTTCAGCATTCTAGACGATGACAAGGAAGAATTAGTATGTGGAATTATAAATGACGCACGAGCAGTTGCTAAAAATCATCTATTTTTAGTTTGCATTTATGTTTTTTTTTTTTTAGTTAATAACTGGTGCTAGACAATTTTTGAATGATTAAGATGTTTGGTGGGATATAAGTGATTTTGTGATTTTATTTAAATTTTATTTGAGTATTATGAGACAATTTTGTAATGTGCATTAGCAGCAACTTTATTTTAGTTGATGTGCTTTTTCATCATTATAATGACTCGTTTTACAAAATGATGTCAAGTTAGTTTATGTGCTTTTCGTAGATTTTTTTTTCTCTAAAAAAAAAATGATGATGATATGATGATTATGTGTTATTTTATTTTTATAAATCATTTTGTAGCGTAACTGTATATGAAAAAAAAAAAAAAAAAAAAAAAAAGGTCACGAACTCGATGAAATTTTTTTTTAAAAAAAGTTATAGTATAACTGTTTATGTTTCTAAAATAAAGAAAAAATGTACTTAAGAATGTAAATTATATTTATATTATAAGGGTGTTTTAGAAAATTTGATTACAATATGATTTCATTCACTAGCGTATCGCATTGTACCAAACAAAGGAATACATATTCAGTGTTCTATTCCAGCATTACAACCAAACAAAAGAATAGGAATAGTTATTCTATTCCACCTTCTTCTATTTCAAGGAATAGCTATTCCTTTTCCTAATGGAATAGCCATTCCGCGAACCAAACGAGACCTTAGGGATAGAGTTGGGACATAGGGCTGCTATCCCTTGGGATAGGTTTGTAGAAGAATTCAATGGGCGCTTCTTTTCGAGGGCACAAAGGCAAATACGGGCCATTGAATTCCAGAATCTGGTACAAGGCGCTATAACGGTAGAGCAATATTCCTCTAGGTTTATTGAACTAGCAAGGTTTGGCCTCAACCTAATCCATGATGAAGAATCAAAGACAGAACACTTCAAAAATGGCCTTAATCCTCGTATTAAGGAGAGAGTCATGTGTCATGAAATCAAAAACTTTGTCAAACTGGTCGATATAGCATTAATTGCCAAAAGAGGAATGTTTTAAATCTTTCAACACCTGGTAATTGAAAAACAACTACATGTGATGGGTAGGTCACCTGTGATGTTGTTCGCCTCTTTAGTTCATAAGCGGCGGATGATTCGCGCATTCCTCTTTCGACAATTGATGCTATATCGACCAGTTTGACAAAATTTCTGATTTCATGACACGACTCTCTCCTTAATACGAGGATTAAGGCCATTTTCGAAGCGTTCCGCCTTTGATTCTTCATCAGGGATTAGGTTGAGGCCAAACCTTGCTAGTTCAATAAACCTAGAATATTGCTCTACCGTCATAGCGCCTTGTACCAGATTCTGGAATTCGATGGCCCGCATTTGCCTTTGTGCCCTCAGAAAGAAGCGCCCATTGAATTCTTCTACAAACCTATCCCAAGGGATAGCAACCCTATGTCCCAACTCTATCCCTAAGAGTTCTTTCTTAGACTTCCACCATTTTGCAGCTTCATCAGTTATCCCTAGTCTTGTGTACCTAACCTTCTGCTCCTTGGTACAGCCAAGTGTCTCATGCAATAGCTGGATATCTGTAATCCAGGCTTTGGCTACTAACGGTCCCTGTGTTCCATCAAATAGGAGAAATTGCTGGCTAGCAAAATCGCGCATAGAGCAACCTACTTGTTCAAAACGGCCGACCGGCTGTGGAATTCTTGCCACTACTTCGGCAAACTGCCTAGTAGTTTCAGCCATAAATTGTGCAAAGGCCGAATTCACTCCATCACTAAATGGTAGAGGTGGAGGTGGAAATTCGTCATCACGGTTGCCATGACGATGGTTTTCGTAGTTTTCATTACAAATGGGATAATGTCGAGGTGCCATAAATCTGTATGATCACAACAGATTAATTACCAAAATAATAATTAATTTAAATACAACACAATACATTTAATCACGTAAATACATATCGATTCGATTCATAAGCCTACCATTCTCTAATTCTTACAAAGATATTACAAACACAAGTTTTTATTTTGCTTAGGGTACATAGCATATTAAACAAAACTAACGCTTCTATAGTTCTATAATTATTTTGCTTAGGGTATAAGTCACGTACTATTAAATAAAGCAGAAATCCAAATATTAAAGAAAGCTCCACGTATCATTCTGAGTGAATAAGGAATACTCATAGTCCTTTTTGTACAGTCTCTCAACTCATCATCTGCAATAATTATAAATACATATATATAAAGTGTTACTTCATCACTTAGGAATATTACTTATTTTCACTTATCATAATATGTCTTAGTTTTAGTATTAATTTAATAACATCTAAACTCTTTTCCCCCAATAGAATCACTTTTAAAAATATCAATTTAACATTGAATCTTAAATAAACATAACCTCATTAATTTATCAAAATACTCAATTAATTTCCCATCTCTACAAATTCAGCAACCAAAATACATCATCTAACAACTTAGGAACCAAAATCAGTACACATAACTGGTCCAAAACACACCCTTAATTGGCCACCGAAACACCACCATCAACAACACACGGCCAAAACAGGAAAATACCCAATATTCACAATACTATCGTAACAGACCGGACTAGACCCAAAATCACACACACACAGCCACAATCAGATCAAATCAGAAACTCAATCTCAACACAGGGACACGAATCTTCAGCACAGACTCACAATTCCAGCCAAACAGGGATACGGCCGATTAAGAGCCCAACACACACTCACTGAAACTTCCGGCCGAATCATCACAACAGGGAAGAACAACATAGACAATCGGCCGGATCAAGAACAACCCACAACAACGCATAATCCACGGTTAAAACATCAAACGACCAAGAATCATCAATCAACCAAATGTTCAAAATAAATTCATAACAATTCGGAATAGAATTACAAGAATTCTTCAGAAATTACCTTACGAATTTTCTGTTTAACTACAGAAAATCTACCGAGAAATCACCAAATCGGTGATAGCACTGATCTTCACAAGCACCGCCGGCCAACGCTTTGAAACCGCCAGAGATTGTACCCTCTGGGTTCACCGCCGACGACCCATGGAGTTTCGGACCTCTGATCGGTCCGCCGGCGTCGACCCATGGATGTGGGTCTCTGGATCCTTCTCGGCTCCTCACGGGTCCTCCGGGTTCTTTCTCTCGGGGTCTGATCTCCCGTTCTCTCTCTCTCTCTCTCTCGGACTCACTCTCTCTCTCATTCTCTCGATGTCTCTCTCTCGGTGGGTCTGTGTACTTGGGCGAGAAGACGAAAGAAAAGGAAAGAAGGAAGAAGAAGAAAGGAAGGGAGGTGCGTGATTTATAATTGTGAGAGTGATGAGTGGAGGGGCTGGAGTTGCTTTGTTTAAACAGAGTGAAGGACGAGCGAGCTGGAGATATGAGTTTTAAAATGCCTTAGTGGAATATGGCGTGAGGGATGACGCACAGAGACAGTTTTATATACCGGGAATTTTTAATATAATCTGACTAATTAAAACTATTATTCTAAGTCCTTTTCAGTCTAATTCGTTTTATAATTAATGATATTTATTACACAGATTATTATTATCATACTAAATAATAAAGTGTCAAATAATATTTTGCACAATTTATATACCAACTGAAATAATAATGAAGTTAATTAATCTAATGATTAATTATCTGTCTATTTATTAACTCAGTAATTTTCGGATATAAAATAAATATCTGTTTTATTAAAACAAAGTTTAAAAATCAATTGAATATTTTTATAAAACAATTTATAAAACGCATAGATATTTATTCACATAAATATTCATTTTTATTCTTTAACCTTATTATTAGGTCTGAATTCTAGTTTAAGACGTTAAATTATAAGTCTTAAAATCTGGGGAGCTACATTCCTTCCCCCTTAACAAAATTTTGTCCCCGAAATTTGTAAACTATGCTGCGCATAAAGTTTACATTAAGGGAAGATTTAGATTCTTAAATCTTAAGTCTAGTGATACAGATTTTAAGTGAAGTGTTTTAACCAAAAGGCTACTCAAATAAGAAAAATTTCTGAGAAGAAAAAGGATGTTAGAAAAAAATGTAGATTTTCTTTCAATCAAATACTTAATCAAAGCCCTTTTTACTAATAAAACAAAAGAGTATAAGAAATAACATTTTATGTAGTACTATGATCTATTTTATGAGTCTGATTTATCGAGTGTGAGGCGTACGAGTACTAACCCTTACACGGTGACTATATCCATATCTGCAATTCCTTCAGCATCGTCAAGGATAGGAGAGTACGTTCGTGCTTGTGCAGGTTTTTGTTGTTAATGACTGCCTCCTTGCAACTTTGATCCTCCGGTAAGATTTGTAGGGCAACTCCTCTTATAATGACCAAACTTACCACACTTAAAACAAATTGAGCTAGTCATCCTACATTCTCCCGCATGCAGTTTACCACACGTATTACATCGAGGTTTTTGATTTCTAAATGAGGGCGGAAAGTTTCTATTAACAGTTGGTTTGGAATCCTTTCCTATCGTTGGCCTTTTTGCTGGAGGTGACGTCTACTGATCTTCTTGCCTTTCTAGGTTGTAGGCTGCTGCTGATTCGCGAATTCCTCTCTCCGCAAGAAATGCTACTTCTACTAACCTGGCGAGGTCTTTAATTTCGTGGCATATGACCCTTTCCTTGATTCGAGGATTGAGACCATGCTCGAAGTGCTCAGTCTTTGATTCTTCGTCTGGAATTAGGTTAACAGCGAACCTAGCGAGTTCCATGAATCGGGCAGAGTATTGTTCCACAGTCATGTCGCCCTGGACTAGATTCTGAAATTCAATGGCTCTCAGTTTGCTTTGAGCTCTAGGGAAAAATCATCGGTTGTATTCGATCTCGAAGAGTTCTCGTGTGATAATTGTCTCGCTTGGGGGTTCTTTCAGCAATACCTTCCTCGAGGTCCACCATCTTCCAGCTTCGCCCGTCAACCTCAATACAACATAACGAACCTTTTGTTCGTCGGTACAGCCAAGACTATCGTATAGTACCTCGATGTCTGTGAGCCACGCTTCTGCTACGTTTGGTCCTTCTATACCTTCAAACGATCGGAAATTGTGACTAGAGAAGTCACAGAGTGAGCAACCTAGGGGTTTAGCTTGCTCATTGGGTCGTGAGATTTGCGTTATTGCTTCAGCGAATTGCTTTGAGGTGTCAGCCATGAACTGGATCAAGGCTGGATGCACCCCATCGTAGAATGGTGGAGGTGGAGGTGGAGGTGGAGATGGAGATGGATGTTTGTCTTGGTTCTTACGACATCGATAAGGCGGCATCTTTTCTGTGTCAAGCTATTATGTTAACAAAAAAGCAATATAATTTATTCGGACCTAATGAAGATCACGTGGGTATATCTTATCCAAATATTAAACAGAAGGGGATTTTCAAGTGCTATGATATCTAGGTTTTTAAACAATTGAGAAATGTTTATTCAATCTATTCTAAATGATAATCTTATCATTCCTTTAATAACAAAAAGGGGTGAACAAACATAATCATTGAAAATCATAATACTAAGCACATAATCTAAAATAGTGTTATGTGCTAAGTGTACATACACATATATAACACACATACTCAAAAGTTTTTCATAAAGAATTTTCTTTATACCAAAACCCTTTGAAAACATATAATAATACATGAATGAGTAGTCTCATTCCGGAATAAGAGTTTGACTCCATATATTCATTGGGAGAAATAAGAGTTTAACTCCCTCTTATTTTATGGATTGTTATACACGAATGGTCATTCCCATCCTGGAACAAGAGTTTTACTCCTCGCATTCAAAGGTGGAACAAGAGTTTTACTCCCTCATATTCATTGGATTGTTTACTTGAATGAGCATCCTCACCCCGGAACAAAAGTTTTACTCGTACTATTCAATAGGAGAAATAAGGGTTTAACTCCCCCTTATTTAATGGATTATTATACACGAATGAGTATTCTCATTCTGGAACAAAAGTTTTAATCCTACCATTCAATAGGAGAAATAAGATTTTTCCTCCCTCTTATTTAATGGAGTGTCTCAGTTACTATTAGAGATAAGTATAAAACAAAAATATGTCTATAATATAGATATATCATTTTCATACTAACCTTTTGTTTTAACAACATTTTCATCGCGTCCAAACATCATTTCATTGCGTCAGAAAATTGTTTCACAATCAAAATTAAAAGTTATACTCAATGTACTTAAAACATTTCTGAGGGTCCAAATCCAAAACATATTCTATTGCAAACACCATTTAACATGCAATCATGCAAATATATATATCTAATCTGCTAATTATATCTATGAGTTACTAATCTAGAAGTCATATCACTATGTTCTTTAACACACAAATGATATGTTACTAACATGATTAGCAAGAGACTTATACAATGCATATATGATCATGTTTAGCAAAGAAATACATAAACATCAAAGTCATATCATGCATACATCATTATAATTATTACCGGTACATATCATCATTAAAGTCACACAATGCAAGCATAGATGACAATATTTAAGAAATCCTAACTGTAGACAACATTTATTAATCTTATCAACCATAACATTTCACACAAAAGCTTTTACAAAAAGTTGTTTATTTTACCTATAGCTCTTGTGTTAATTCTAGACTTCTAGGGTCATGTCTGACAGTACACATAGCAAAACAGTTCTGGCACTAAACTGTAACTTACTAAGGTCATGGTACCATACTGTATAAGAGCGGTTTCCTCCAGTATGAACCAAATCATTACAGTATAAAGTTTTACTGTCAGTATGGTATCATTGATATTGTTGAGGAAACAATATCCACAGGTTTTTATAAGCAAACCTAAAGTTATTTTGAAAACTTAAAGATCAAAACCTAAAAACCTTTAAAAACCTATAAGTAACTTTTAAACTTAAAACTTTGATCAAACCGAAAACTGGTCAAACGAACTCAGATTTAGTTGATTCAAAGACCCTAGTACTCACAAAAGAAAGATCTATCCTATGGAAAAAGTTTGTAAAAAGTCCACTTGTTGACTTTTGACTTTGAGAATTGACTATTTAGTGACAAGTGGCACTTTTGGTTGAACTTTGACTTCTAAATTTAGACATGATAAATATGTTTTGGTGGCTTATAATTACTCAATATTGTATATATTAAGTTTATACTTGAATCCTATGAAGTCGGAATTCAATTTGGCGACAGTTGACCTTTTGGCCAAAATCGGTGCCTTATTAATCCAACTGTCGGAATTTTTTAACAGAAATGATTTTTAATACACCTACCAGCCAGCCCTAGCCTTCCCATAGACTAAAATCAGTACCTTCCAACTAGTGCTGGAATTTTAGTGGAAAGCAAAGTCCAAGTGGTTGGCAAATTGATTATTTAAGTGTAAAGGCATGGAAAGGAAGGTGATAGAAACTTCCCTTGATATCTGAATTTTCCAGCAACCCTCCAGCACTTATGCACGAATTCCTTTCATTTCTTTGATGTTATAAGACTCCTATAAATATGAGACAAGCCTTGTCTTCCATTCTACCTTATAACAAGTAAAAATTTCATGCAAAAACAATCTAGTCTTTCCTTTTTACACTTCTTGGCCTAGGTGAGGATTAAGTGAAACTTTTCTGTTTCTCCCTTTTGTATTTCTGTCCAGCAGCCTTAAGGGAGCTAGATATACCTCTTACCTTACTCTTTCATGGCCTAGCTTTATAGAACAAAGATCAAAAACCAAAACAGCACTAGCAACTCCAAAACCGGCCACTTTAGGCTTAGAAGAAGACTTTTGTTTCAAGAATTGTTTGGTAAGTTTTCTATGTGTTCAATTGTTCCATAAGTGATTTCTAAGTACATTTAATGTTAATATGATGTCCAAAATATAGAACACAAAATAAATAAGGTTTGAAAAGAAAAGAATTCAAGAAAATGACCTAAAAGAACACATATGCTTATCTTTGATCTTATTTGATATTGTTGTGTATTTTATGAAATTGTGGATATATATGTATATTATTCTTATTTTATTTTATCCTTGTGATGGTCATGGATCATCATAGGTAATTTTTATTACTTGTGTATTTATTATATAGCATTCCATATTAATTGTTAAGATTCATGTTTGAGCATTATGTCACCCCGTTTCGGTGCTTAACCATGAATCAAAGTAATGATTTTAATTGATTTAATGACCTTTGTAAAATATTGAATATATTCTTGTTAATATATATATTTATCTATTTTATCATTCATTTGCATTCATGCAAGGAGGCTCAGCCACCTGATTTTCCTATCCCTTTGCATATTTATCTTAGCATTTGCATTCCTGCAAGAAGGCTCTGCCACCTGATTACCGTATCCCATGCATCATAATATCATTATACATATATCATGTTAAGATTCATGTTTAAGTGTTATGTCACCAAGAGCACTATGCTGTGTTCATGTGCTTAAACATGAATCGTTGTAGTATTTATAATCTCATGTTATTGTCTTGTTTTACACCTACAAATTGTGGATAATCATAATTACTCTAAAAATACTTATTAAAGTGTTTTGACTTAAAGACTTATGTTTTAAACATTATGTCACTGCGTTTCAGTGTTTGAACATGAAGCTTAAATGTCAAAAGACTTATAAGTAATCACCTTTTAATATTGATGACTAAAAACGATGAATGAATAGCTGTAAAAATAAACAGTTTTAATATTGGAAAAATGACTGATGAATATATTATCTTCTTTGTATACATTTATTTATGACAAAAGGAGCTAAGAAATTACACCAAGGAGACCAAGTATAGATGTACTTACTGAGGAATGATTCTATGTTTCATTAGGATTGTATGGTGTGTGCTCATTGCATGTGGTTATTCATGCATTGCATGTTGTGTCCAATTAATATAACGGCTGAGGAGATAGCCATCAACAAGTTGATGTAGTAGCAAGTGGAAGGAAGGCTAGTCAGTGGACCCGGGGGTTCATAGTGACCCAGAGGAGTCCAAAGTCCTAATATATAACTAATGCTGGGACCAGTAGGATTCCAGTAAAAACAGGTAAGACTTTAAGTGGGAGGCAAAGGACATGAACGGGTTCGGATAACCTAAGAACGAGAGGTCTGAAGAAAGATGATCATAAAACACCAAACTAAATGGGTACTACGATGTATATTCATACAACCTTTGCATTTGTATTATTTATGAACTGTTATTAAACTGATGGTAACTTAGATATGGAAATGGATGACTCACTTGTCTTGTGTGTCTATGCAAAATGTGATAACGACGTATTTTACATAGTTACCTTGCAGATCTGGAGGATGAAGGCTTTGACCCATATGATAGTATGATGTTTGTTCTTGAAACCATTATCGAACTATATTATGCTAGCTTAGAATTGCTAGTTGAATTTATACGTGTTTTGGCATGTAAATATTTATAACGATGTCTTGTTTGGCATGTTTTATATTGTATGCTTATGTGCCGTCTGTGGCACTATTTTTTATGATGTAAAGGTAAACCTAGTAACTTTTAATAAATGTATCGAGGTATTTCAGTCAGGTCCAATGTGTTATGCTATCAATTCCAAAGTCTTTAGAAGAAAGAAACAAAAATATATATTCCGCTGCGAGAGTTTATCTCTGATGTAGTAATGTCACATAGAAACTGGAAGTTTCTGCTTACGAATTTGCAAGCTCAAATTTGGGGTGTTACAGTAAGTGCATCGGGCACAAAAAAAGAAAGAAAGAATGATCACTTCACTTATTAAGTTATTTTATTATGTACTCATCATGCTAAGAACTTATGATTTCCAGCCGTAAAAAATATTATTTTCTCATAGCATGCATAACATAGCAGTAGTTTACAAGTGCTCTGGCGTCTTAATAAGTAACCTTGCACCTCTGAGACTTCGAGGCTAACAATCTAGGCCTTTTCGAGTCAGGGCGTTACATTAATTATGGTTTCTAACTTTGTTAGCTGCTTTAAAGAAGCAAGAGCAGGCAAAGATACTCCCTCGACAATCTCCATACTCAGCTTTCTCCCATTCCCTGCATTGCCGGTCACATTTAGAATCAAAGAAGCATGGGCCAGACCATGTTTTGCTTCTACGCCTGTTGAATCCTTCATAGCACGGTGCTATATATTATCAAACATTATAACAAACAAAATAATCAAAATGGATTAATGATGGACCTAAACCCAAGCATCTAACAATGAGGCATATATATGTCAAGCATGCATGCATGCACTAATTATAGAGATCTCTAATATTAATTAACTAAAGGATTTGATGACAGATTATATATATATATAGGATCGATTATGGATTAATTAGGAAGAGCAAAACACTCACCTGTTTTCACAAGGAAGATGAAGATAAAAAAGATGACAAACAAGTTGGCTAATCTAATACTCTTATCCATGCTTTTCCTTTTGTATAGTTGTGAAATATATGAGCGATAATTACTATCGATATTTATAAGCTATGAGACCAGGATGATGACAAATAGTGCCACCCGAAAAGTATTAATTAATCAACCAAATAAAAAAGGGTTAAATAACTTAAGCTATGTGAATTACCAATTATTTTCAAAAAAGCTTTACAAGCTAACAAGTGTGACACTTGGATACATCAAACTATCATTTTATGACAATTTGGGTCATAGGCTAATTAAAGAATTAAGCACCTAAAAGTAGCTTAAGCATGTCAACTAAATTTGGGTCATATAGGCTAATTAAATAAGCATGTAAAAGGTGCTTATCCCTTGAAATTTATGGAAGGATCTATTTACTTTGTTGATGATGACAAAATTTTGAAAAAAATAAAGAGGAAGCAATATCGTCCATTACGATCGACTAGCTATCCAAATAACTTTAAAGACGTACACTCCTGGCAACCCTTCAGTATAGTGAACAATTAGCAACCTGTTTTGTGGATAAAAATATCATTTATAGCATTACTCCTTTTGCAAAAGCTAATGGGCACCTCTTACATTAATTTAACATAAGGGCCGATTAAAAATGTAAGCGAGTAGTGCTATAAGGCACACTTTCATCACACTATTGATAGACTTTTGTGCCTATGTGGCACATGGTGTGGTGAGATGAAAGTGTTTGAGAAGCTTTTATAATTCATCTCACCACACCATGTGCCACGTAGGCACAAAAATTCTGCCAATAGTGTGATGAAAGTGTGCGTTATAGCACTACTCAATGTAAGCAAATATAATTGACATGATTTTCGGCCTAATTAAACTTGGAAAACTGTTTTTTTCTTGGTTTTTTTTTTAAAAAAATTTTTAATTTTTTTTCCCACTTTCCATTGGATTGTATTAACTCTTTTTACAATTTATCAACATGGTCCCTAATAACTTCTTTCTTCTTTCTCTTTTTTTTTTTTTGTTTGTTAAATTTTTTTCCCACTTTCCATTGGATTGTATTAACTCTTTTTACAATTTATCAACAAGGTCCCTATTAACTTCTTTCTTCTTCTTCTTCTTCCTTTTTTTTTTTTTTTTTTAATTTTTTTAATTTTTTTAATTTTTTTTATTAATGTTTTCCCCTTTTTCGTTGTTATCTCTCTTTTTGACGTAGAACTAGAACCAAAAATGAAGATTGAGCATTCTATAAAACAATCATCCTACTAAAACAATCTCATTGACTAAGACACATTAAATCAAATTGTTTAGATTGTTTCATGTTCTACGTACATAAATCTACTTTTAGTTTCGCTGCTGTTGGTACAATTTTCGGAATGGTATGAGCTGCACGTTCTTCGATGTTTTTCACACTTCCCAAGAATACTACAAAACAACTAAAATTAAGAGACGATTCCAGCCTTATTTCCAGGGGTCTTGCTCCGATGTCTAAATTAGCTTCCGTAAGAAAAATTATGCTTAATGCACAAAAGTTCAGCCTGAGTTTATACATGGGGTATGAGCCTATTTATAGGCAAAGAGGTAGATGTCAACCTGAATCAGGTTTCCTACTCATTCTTGATCTAGGAGTGCTGTCAGAGTTATATTTGGACTTTGATATTTTATTAGACATAGGATCTGATTTGAACTGGGAGTCTATCTCGATTCTACCGGGAATAGGATTACTTATCAGAATAGACTTAAACTCGGATTATGACTCCTACTTCAATTCTACTTGGAGTAAAGTCCTAATTCGAATTTCCTAGAATGACTGATACATGAGTTCTCGGGACATGCTTGTCCCGGGCCTTGGCTGGTTGAGTTGACTTTCGGTCCCGGGTTGTCTACACTCTCGGGACCCAATCTGAATTTACCTCTTGTCGTGTATTCTTAGGAATAGCTGCCTGGTGTCTGACTCTCGAGATAGGACTTTTCGGGAGTGCTGCTGCCTTGGCTGTTAACGGGATAGGACTTCTCGGGAGTCCTGCTGCCTCCTCCTTGGGTCGGTACTGACCCGAAGGCCCATGATTCTTTTGATGGGCCAGTCTGAGTGGAATTTTTTCCAACAATTACCCTCCAATTCCCTTATCCGAAGCATGCTCGAATAATGGGAATTCTATGTCTCGGGAAACCTGAGCCTTAGCTCCTTTGTATGATGCCCTTGCAATTTCTAGAAACCTAAAACTTGCAAACCCGATGGTTAAATCCGATTCCCAAGTACCTTCTTGTTTTTTCTAAGGATTTTCTCCACTGTCTCCTGGAATGGTTGACTCCTGAAAACCTGGTAACCTGCAAAACCTGAAGGTTAAATCCGACCTCCTATGCCTCATTGTTTTCTTTGCAGGGTTGTCTCCCTGGCTCCGGGAATGGCTAACTTCTGAAAACCTGCTAACCTGCAAAACCTAAGGTTAAATTTGACCCCCCCCCCATGCCTCCTTGTTTTCTCTGCATGGTTGTCTCCCTGTCTCCAGGGTAACTTCATTGTACCTGTAAATCTGTAACCAAAGACCTGAAAACTGAAGGTCGTCTCCCTCCCTTGTTTTCTCTGCATGGTTGTCTCCCTGGATTTACCTTAGGGTTTTCTCCTATGCTTTTTTTTCTCTATAGGGTTGTCTCCCATGCTTGTTTTCTCTGCAAGGTTGTCTCCCTGAATTTGCCTTGCTTGTTTTCTCTGCAGGGCTATCTCCCTGGATTTGCCTTAGGGTTTTCTCTCATGCTTGTTTTTTCTGCAAGGTTGTCTCCCTAGCTTGTTTCTATCTCCCGGGATAGGAATTTCCAGGATTCCTGCTGTCAATCCTCCCTGTTTTTAAATAGGGTTTTCTCCCCTTCTTCTTCATGTAAAAGAAGTGACATCAACGGGTTCCCGGTCTCTAGACCGGGAACGCTCTGATGCTTAAGTCAACTCTATTCTTTTATTCAGATTATGCATACTCCCAAAATTTGGGGAACTTCTATCTTTATTATAATTAGTCTGAGTTACAAGATATTAATATAGTTCTTCGCAAGCATAAATGCGAAAAATAAAAGTCTCGCCCGGGGTTCCCGACGATCCTTTCTACCTGATCTCGAGCATGATCTCGGGGCTGATAGTCCCGTTGATTATGGGGCCTATTATTTCTTGTCTAATTCCTTTGCTCTTCCAAAAATCAAACCAGATTGCCATTCTTTATGAGCTCCTCGATTAAAAACCTTAGGGCTATGCTCCCATCGGTGTAATGACATGCTTGTTCATGGAAATCACAATAATTGCCCTCATTCCTAGGAGGAGGATTACCTGGTTTCTTTGGTGGTCGGCGAAACGCCAAATCTCTTTTGATCTCTGTAAGAACTTCTGATATCCCAGCATTGAGAGGTGTAAAGTTATAGTCTTTGAACTTCTTTACCGGCCTCTGCACTTCCCCATTAGCTTTTCTAAATTCTTTCATTTTCTTTTCTGGGGCTGTCTCTCGTGGTAGCCTAGAATTGGCCATAACCTTCAGCGTCTCTTCCTCATTGATGCGTTCTTCTAACTTATCCATCAGGCCCTGCAAGGTACTTAGTTGCATCTGGGTCAACTTCTTCATCAGAGGCTCCTCGGGTGAAACTCCCTGATAGATGGCAACAAAGACCATATCCTCGGTTAGATCTTCAACCGTTATCTTCTCTTGGTTGAACCAGGCCATAAAATCCTTAAGACTTCCATTGCTTTGCTGGTGCAACGTTAACAAATATCCTGAGGGCTTCTTTCTTGTCCGAAAAGCCAAAAACTTTGTTAGGAATATTTTTGACAATTCCTTGAATTTATCAATAGAATTCGGGGGCAACTTCATGAACCAGTCTCGGGCATTCCCCAAAAGAGTAAGGGGGAAGGCCCATCACGGTACTTCATCGGGTGTCCCGTGAAAATCTATATGAGCTCAAAAATTCTCCAGGTGATCCAGAGGATCCCCTTCTCCAACATAACTTAGGATCAGAGGTACCTTAAACTTCTCGGGTAGCCGATAGTCTGCTACCAGTCTGGTGAAGGGTGAGTCTGCACCCATTAAGAGCTTGTCCACCACTACGGATCTGCTTTTACCCTTCCTTTCCATCTCCATGTACGTGCACCTTTTCCAACTCAGCAATAACTTTACTCAAATCTCCTGCATCCTCCCGTCAATCTCCATGACAGTTGGTCCTTCCACTCCTTTGTTCCCAAGGATTATCTTCCTGGGAACCATCTCATTGGTGTTGTTGTTGCACTCTTCTTCTTCATGCCCGTCCCGGTTCTCCTCCGGATGGGACTGTCCCGGCGTCTTGTGCAGCAATTTTGCATTCTGTTGTGTTAAGTCTTCAATATGGGCTTCCAATGCTGCTGGTGTGAATTTTAAATGTACTAGCCAGTGAACGAATCGTTTGCAGTTAATGGATTGTATGTGTGAAGTCGATCCCAGAGGGAATTGTGTTTTTGAAAACAGATTTATGACTAAATTAATCAAATCCTAACCTAGTTCCAAACATTAAGAGATTTTGATTTTTGATAATAAAAAAAACATAAACTAAATAAAGTAAAATAAAACAAAAGAAAAGGTTAGGGGTGTAAATCCGGATCAGTTTTAACCTGTCCGGAACCGGATCCGAAAAACTGGGAAACCGGAGAACTGGTCGGTACCTGGTTATTTATAATCGGGTAACCGGGGTACCCTGACCCGGTTCCAGGTATTGATTTTGAAAAACCCGGTTATACCCGGGTACCCAGAATCAGGTCTATTAATTTATTTAAAAAAAATAAAGCAAAAAAAAAAAAAAATAGGGGTAGAGGCGTTGTGGTCATTTTAGTGAAAGGAGTTGCTGCCTCCACCTGACACTCTCTCCAGTGTGGTGCTCCCCCCCTTTTATCTCACTCGCGTACAAAATTCTCTTTGCGCTCAGAGGCAATGTGGTTGGACTGCTTCAGGTTCAAGCACTTCACTTTCTTGTGCATCTTCTTTACTCTTCTCTTCCTTTTCTTTGTTTTGCTCTTACTTGGTCAGAATAAGGGATAAGGTGGAAATGACAGTTCATTATTTCTCTGAGTGCACCTCCCCGGGCTTCTCATAGTATATCAATCAGTCTCAGTTTTCCAAATCCTTGGGGCTAGAAAATCATGGCCGCCGGCCTTCATTTCTTCTTGTCTTATGTTTTTCTCTTCACTTTTCTCATTTCTTCTTCAGTTAAAAAAATATTTTCAGAATCAAAATGTTCAGAATGCCGAAAATTTCCATGGGAGGGAAACTGGCTAGATCGAGTTCTGGCCTGGTGATAAATTTGGTCTTGAGAAACTTGATGCAGTACCAGCAGAGTTTGTTGTCTGGTTGGCCACGGGTGGGCCAGCAACTGCAGCATTTGAACCTTCCATGTGAATCTTCCTTAGATCTACCGCCATTATCTGCCAATTCCCTTCTCTCTCTTTCTTTAGTTTCCTTGAGAAGAAAATCAACCCACAGATCTGCAAAGGATTGGCAGAGAAACATATGCTTGAAAGTCAAGTATAGGCCTAAATATTTTTTTTTTTTTTTAAAAAAAACCATACCCGGTTTGTTCGGGTTAACTCAGTAACCCTCGGGTAACCGGTTTACTCGGGGTACCCGGATCTGGTTCTGGTGATTGAAATCCAATAACCGGAGACCCCGGTTCCGGTTCCCGGTTTTGGCCGATAACCAGGAACTGGAACTGGATTTACACCCCTAGAAAAGGTACTAAGATTTTGGAATCCACACCCACCAAATCATAGCAACATATTCTCATGTTCATCAATAAACATCCGAAGTTCTCACCATACAAACCTTCTGTATGTTCTACTATGCTTCAAAAAGTCATTAAATCATTCAATGAATCCATTCTTTGCACAAATTACAAAAGATATCCGGTTTAAACCAAATCATCAAATGTATCCGTAGAACGAAATACAATGAATATCCAACGTTTTGATAAATAAAAACCCAAGCAATTAATTAAATGAAACTATCTCAAATCATCACATATATCCGTAATTCATAATAAATATCCAAAAATCATATCAATAATTGAATTGAAGTAGAACAATTAGAAATAAAAAACTCATAAAATCAGATAGTATAAACTTACATGAAAATATTGTTGCTCTTCAATGGTGAGGCTTCATCCTCAACCTTAGTTGAAAATCTAGCTACACATGATTATTGAAAATAAAAACCTACCCTAAAGAAAAACTAAACTAAAAAGAAAAGAATATATTTAGTCTCTAGCTTCTCACACTTTTTCTTGAGGCTTAGAGGTCTATTTTATAGGGAGAAAACAAACCCTAGAAGCCCTTGAATTTCTAGTAAAATTGGAGGTTAGTCTTCTAGTTTGAGTAGGAGACTGAAAACTCAATCGAAGAAGGAAAATGATTCCAAATTCGTCCAAATTTGCGATCGTTTATTGTGGGACACTTTTAGCATAGCAAACGTCCGAATTGAGAAAATTATATTTCACAATGATTTGTAGTAATTTGAGTTAGGTTTCCAACTCCACTTGATTCACCTTAATCTAATATTTGAACTGAAAGTTATGGCTAAAATACTATGACATGTACATAATCTAAAATTTAATCCAATCCGATTTTGACTCCAATTAGAGAAATTTCGATTTAGTCTTCTCCTTGATTTGGTTGAACATAACCACATCATCTAGGTCTTCTCAAAGTGTGATTTCTTTCACCTTAAAGCTATTGTTTTATCTCAATGACTTGCAAAATACTAAAATGCCAAAACTAACAAAAAAACATTATAAAATAACAAAACTAAAGATTTAGTAAATGCAAATTAAGGGGACCACATATGCAATATTTGGCACTCATCAGCTGCTATGCGATCCTTGTCTCCATCTCCCAGGGAAGGGAACGATGGAGGCTGTGAATTGTTTTGAATAACCGGCTCCAATAAGACTTTGGCCTGTTGGTTGATCTGGCTTCCGGAACGTGTATTCATCACCATGCCGGATCTTTTTTGTATGAGAAATAAATAATCGGTTCCCACAGACAGCGCCAAACTGTTGGTATTGTTTTCGGTATGATGTGAGCTACACGTTCTTCGATGTTCTTCACGCTTCCCAAGAATACTGCAAAACAACTACAATTAAGAGACCCTTCCGGGAGTCGCGCTCTGATGCCTAAATTAGTTTTTGTGAAAGAAAAAAAAAATTTTGCTTAATGCACAAACGTTCAGTTTGAGTTTATACCTGGGGTATGAGCCTATTTATTGGCAAAGAGGTAGATGTCAACCTGAATTAGGTTTCCTACTCCTTGATCTAGGAGTGCTGTCAGAGTTCTATTTGGACTTTGATCATTTATTAGACATATGATCTGATTTGAACTAGGAGTCCTATCTCGATTCTACCGGGAATAGGACTACTTAACAAATTAGACTTAAACCCGAATTATGACTCCTACTTCAATTCTATTGGAGTAGAGTCCTAATCTAGATTTCCAGTATAACTTAGGATCTAAGGTACCTTAAATTTTTCGGGTAGCCGATAGTCTGCTACTCGTCTGTACCCATTAAGAGCTTGTCCACCACTATGGATCTGTTTTTGCCTTTCCTTTCCATCTCCATGTACGTGCACATTCTCTCCAACTCAGCAATAACTTTGCTCAAATCTCCTGCATCCTCCTGTCGGTCTCCATGACAATCGGTCCTTCCATTCCTTTGTTCCTGAGGATTATCTTCCCAGGAACCATCTAATCGGTATTGCTGTTGCACTCTTCTTCTTCATGCCCGTCCCGGTTCTCCTCGGGATGGGACTGTCCTGGCCTCCTGTGCAACAATTTTGCATTCTGTTGTGTCAAGTCTTCGATCTGGGATCCAATGCTACTACGATCCTTGTCTCCATCGCCCAGGGCAGGGAATGGTGGAGGCTGTGAATTGTTATAAATAACCGGCTCCAGTCGAACTCTGGCTTGTTGGTTGATCAGGCTTCCGGAACTTGTGTTCATCACCATGCTGGATTTCTTTTTTTTCTTTTTTTTTTTGGTATGAGAAACAAATAATCGGTTCCCACATACAGGGCCAAACTGTTAGTATTGTTTTCGGTATGGTGTGAGTTGCACGTTTTTCGATGTTCTTCACCCTTCCCAAGAATACTGCAAAACAACTACAATTAAGAGACCCTTCCGGGAGTCGCGCTCCGTTGCCTAATTTAGTTTCTATGAGAAAAATTCTGCTTAATGCACAAAAGTTCAGTCTGAGTTTATACCTGGGGTATGAGCCTATTTATTGGCAAAGAGGTAGATGTCAACCTAAATTAGGTTTCCTACTCCTTGATCTAGGAGTGCTGTCAGAGTTCTATTTGGACTTTGATCCTTTATTAGACACATGATCTGATTTGAACTAGGAGTCCTATCCCGATTCTACCGGGAATAGGACTACTTAGCGGATTAGACTTAAACCCGGATTATGACTCCTACTTCAATTCTATTTGGAGTAGAGTTCTAATCCGGATTTTCTGGAATGACTGATACCTAAGTTCTCGAGACATGCTTGTCTCGGGCCTTGGCTAGCTGAGTTGACTTTTAGTCTTGGGTTGTCTGCACTCCCCGGACCCAATCTAAATTTACCTCCTGTCGCATATTCTCGGGAATAGATGCTTAGTGTCTGACTCCCGAGATATGACTTTTCGAGAGTGCTGCTGCCTTGGCTGCTTAACATCTATCTCCCGGGATAGGATTTCCTGGGAGTCTTGCTATCTCATCCTTGGGCCGGTGACCCGAAGGCCCATGATTCATTTGATGAGCCGGTCTAAATGGAATTTTTCCTAACAGCTGCCCTACTCGAAATGTTTAGAATTCTCTTGCTCATTGTATATTTATCAAAATTTTAGAGAATAAAAACTAGATTTGTGCCAAATCAACAATGAATTGAATAGATTTCAAAAAAAAAAAAAAAAATTGAATTGAATAATAGAAAAAGCATACAAAAATCAATTTAACAAAGCCTAGGATCAATGTATATGGTAGTACATGTAGCTTTTTCCTAGAAAAATAGGACTTATCTACTTTTGCTTCATATACTGAATAGCGGTGAAAAGCTCTCCTTGAACTCGAATATTTAGAGCAAGTCGGCAAACTTCAGAGTTTACTCTAATTTTCTACACTTTTAAGTTAACGTTTGGAATATTGAATGGCCATAAATTGCTGGGTCATAGGCTAAAAAATCATGTGAAAGGAGCTCCCTTTGAATTTATGGAAGGATCTATGTAACGACCCAGGGAAAAGCGCTAGCCAGATTTGCACTATCACCCTAAAAGGACTAGTCAATTTGGAGCTTTCCCTAGAATCACTTATAAAGCCCAGTTTTACCTAGTAACTAGGCAATGTGGGACTTAGCACTCATCCATTTCTTATAAACTACTCACTCTATGTGAGTTATTTATCTCTTCTCAATATGGGATCGGGGTGTTACAAACTCCCTCCCTAAACCCCTGACGTCTTAGTCAGGGCCACGTCATGCAGTGCTCCAGTACCACATGACCTGGCATTACTAGGTGGCTCTGATACTAAAACTGTAACGCACCCAAAACCCCTAGGGTTAGGTTCGTTCATTTTCTTGCACAAAGCCGCAAAGATTCTTAAGGTCTGCCAGATAATCTAGCTAATATGCCGAATTAAATAAATTATCAGAAAAATAATTTTAAACTCAAAGCTTCAATAAATGCGGAAACGAGTATTTTGAAAAGAACAATTATGTTCGATAAAATAAATAAAAATCCAAAGTAGAACTAAATTTATTGTGCTAGTGCACTTATTAAGGTAAATGAAATGCAATGTCCTAATGCTAGCCTAGATCCCATTCCGGCCGTCTGCTCATAACCTAAAAACAAAAAAAAAAATAAGGGTGAGCGAGAAATGCTCAGTAAGGTAACCCTCAACCATAAAACGGTTGAGTTAAATTCATTTTCTTTAAAACGATTATTAAAGCACACTTAAAATCTAAATTTCCAGGATATAAAATATAAGTTTGGCATTTTGCTTAGAGCATAAAATTAATAGTTGATAAATAAAATTCATCATATTTAGGGCCCATGTACACTATTATGCCATGTGTACTAGGGTTGCGGAGTCAATGCGACCCAGGCAGGTAAACTGTGGCAACAAGCCTGCCACAGGCCTACCCCGTCAACTAATTAATCAAAGTGCACTTAGCATGACCTAGGGATGAATTACCGCATTCTCAAAGTCCTTCAGCGATTGCGCTTCCATCCAAGCAACGGTATCGAGCTTAAGCCTCTGTGAATATCTCTGGGGCAAAAATAATAGTCTCTTCCACACACGTTCCTCTTTTATAAAAATCTTTCAACTTTTCATAACTATTCTTACTCTTTTCACTATGCTCGGTAACTCTTGAGGCAACGTGTGGGAGGGTTTTTACGCTTCTCTTTTCATTACTTTCAGAAAGCAGGACTTCCCATCTCGGGAATAATATAAGCAATTTTCTATAATTGGAAAGTCTTTTAGAACTAAGGTTTTTTTTTTTTTTTTTTTTTTCTCAAAATCGCTGATTTCAAGAATATCATTTCCACCAATAACTTTCACATCAATACTATTTTAAAACAATCTTTTATGCAACAATATCATTTTAAATACATGATGAGAATAATTATTCACAAAGATGCTAGAATAAATGGATAAAATAATAAGATGTAAAATAATTCTAGAAGGGGTAGAGGATCCCTTACCTCTCTACTTGTTGCTAATGAATATCTCGACAGCTAGCTAGTTACCTGATACATGTTTAAATAAATTAATACCTCATATTAGTCACTAGACGACACACTGACATCACTAAGATTCGTCTAGCTAGCCTATTGAGAATGGATTCCCAAGGAATAATTAAATAGATTTAATTTATCAATTTCAACCCCTTTGCGATTTGTGTACACGTGCCAATATATATTACAAAAAGTATTAACACGTGGTAGTAACTGTAATTTTGTAAAACATAGGTATTTCAGAATTATACATATAGGTACTACTCAAAATGAATTATTAAAAGCTCCATGTTTTTAAGCAATTTATAGGAGTGTTAGAAACACTTGAACTAAAATTGTTTTGTACAAAGAGAACATTTTCACAACTATACATGTCTCTTTATGGAAGAAATTTAAGGCAACCAAAATCTATACAGAGAAGGGAAAACAAAACAAAACAAAACAACAAATGATAATTTCTCAAAATAGCATCCAGCTGTATTGAAAAGGAAGAGAACTCAATAATTCAGCAAGTCTGAATTTGTGTTCGGCTAGAACAGGGAGAGATAAAAAATTATATATACAAGGTACCAACTCTCAATGGTTCTCAATGGCAATAGGTAAAAAGGGAAGGAGAAGAAAAAAAATAATATGTTGACTCTCATGACTTGCTACAGACAAGAAAAAAAAATGCAAGATGCTACAGTCCCACCATGTCCCATAGAATAGAAAAGAGGAGAGAAGAAATAAAATAAATAAATAAATAATTTTTTTAAAAAAAAACAACTAGAAGGAACAAAAGGCTACACGTTTGATATCAATGAATCAAAAGTCAAAGAACTTGATTATTATACTGACATGAAAGACAATAAAACAAAAATGAAGTAAATAAATGAAGGACAACAGAAACGAAATAACGTAAACAAATAAATAGGTATATCAACAGCGAACCTACTATGGTTTCACTGAACAGAAATCTAAAGAAAGAGATAGGAGACAAGATGGTACCTTGTCTGTAGGAGCTGAAAATTGTGTAAGAGAACAGGGGTGTGCGGCAAAAAAAAAAATGAGGAGAAAGAGGCGTCACTAGTTTATTTATATAAGTAGGGTTTTGTTCTTTTTGAGAGGGGGAACCGGTTTGAAAATAATTTGCGGGGGAGAATGAGAGTGACGGCTATGAGAGGTATTTATAGGAGTAGGGTTAGACAATTAGGGTTTTAAATATTAATATTAAATATAAAAGTGAAATTTAAATTGATATAAAAATTATTAAATCTAAAAGCAGGTATTTAATAAAATATAGAAGCGATTATTTAATAAAACATAAAATAATATATATAAAATCAGGCGTTTATTATTTATGTCCAGTCATCCATTCTCATTGGTAGTAAAAGACCATTTTACCCTCGAAAGGGAGTCGGGGTTATTACAATCTCCCCTCCTTATAAGAATTTCGTCTCCGAAATTCGGCAATGGACTACAACAGTAGCTATGGAAGGTATCCGAGGTGTTCGAGTTGTACTTAGGTCCGTCCGCAACTCTCACCACATCTGCTGGTTCGTAAGAGACTTTATCTTCCTCCTAGTCATAATAAACTTTCAGGTCTTCCTCCAGACCTGGAAGAAGGATCATAAAAGATGTCAGAAAAGGAATCTAATCTCCCCCCTCAAATTATTTAAATCAACTATTCCCTTGTTTTCACTTGTCTCAAAAATAATAAAAAAATTAAAAAAAAAAAGTTCATTTCAAATATTTTTACTATTTTTATTTTTTTTATATAAAACATAATGTGAATAGCAATACCACCTCCAGTTGCTCTCAGAGTTTCTGATCTTTCCAAGGTTACACTTGCAATACCCTTCCTGCATGCCATTATGTTTGGAAAGATCATAAACTCTAAGAGCAACTGGAGGTGGTATTGTTGTTCACATTATGTTTCATATAAAAAATAAAAAATAGTAAAAATATTTGAAATGAACTTTTTTTTTTTTGATACAAGTGAAAACAAGTGAATTCCTTTTCTGACATCTTTTTTGATCCTTCTTCCAGGTTTGAAGGAAGACCTGAAAGTTTACTATGACTCGGAGGAAGATAAAGTCTCTTACGAACCAGCAGATGTGGTGAGAGTTGTGGACGGACCTAAGTACGACTCGAACACCTCGGATACCTTCCATAGCTACTGTTGTAGTCGATTGCCAAATTTCGGGGATGAAATTCTTATAAGAAGGGGAGATTGTAATAACCCCGACTCCCTTTCGAGAGTAAAATGGTCTTTTACTACCTATGAGAATGGATCACTGGACATAAATGATAAACGCCTGATTTTATATATATTATTTTATGTTTTATTAAATAACCGCTTCTATATTTTATTAAATACCTGCTTTCAAATTTAATAATTTTTATATCAATTTAAATTTCACTTTTATATTTAATATTTACTATTAATATGTAAAACCCTAATTGTCTTAACCCTATTCCTATAAATACCTCTCATAACTGTCACTCTCATTCTCCCCCTCAAATTATTTTCAAACCGGCTCCCCCTCTCAAAAAGAACAAAACCCTACTTATATAAATAAACTAGTGACGCCTCTTTCTCCCCCTCATTGTTTTTTTTTTTTGCCGCAAACCCCTATTCTCTTACACAATTTTCGGCTCCTAAAGACAAGGTACCATCTTGCCTCTTATCTCTTTCTGTAGTTTTCTTTTCGGTGAAACCATAGTAGGTTCGCTGTTGATATACCTATTTGTTTACATTATTTCATTTCTGTTGTCCTTCATTTATTTACTTCATTTTTGTTTTATTGTCTTTCATGTCAGTATAATAATCAAGTTCTTTGACTTTTGATTCATTGATATCAAACGTGTAGCCTTTTGTTCCTTCTAGTTGTTTGTTTGTTTTTTTTATTTTTTTTATTTCTTCTCTCCTCTTTTCTTTTCTATGGGACATGGTGGGACCGTAGCATCTTGCATTTTTTTTCTTGTCTGTAGCAAGTCATGAGAGTCAACATATTATTATTTTTTTTCTTCTCCTTCCCTTTTTACCTATTGCCACTGAGAACCATTGAGAGTTGGTACCTTGTATATATAATTTTTTATCTCTCCCTATTCTAGCAGAACACAAATGCAGACTTGCTGGATTATTGAGTTATCTTCCTTTTCAATACAGCTGGATGCTATTTTGAGAAATTATCATTTGTTGTTTTGTTTTGTTTTCCCTTCTCTGTATAGATTTTGGTTGCCTTAAATTTCTTCCATAAAGAGACATGTATAGTTGTGAAAATTGTTCTCTTTGTACAAAACAGTTTTAGTTCAAGTGTTTCTAACACTCCTATAAATTGCTTAAAAACAGGGAGCTTTTAATAATTTATTTTGAGTAGGGGTGTAAATGAGCTGGGATACTCGTGAGCTTACTCGAGATCGGCTCGAATAAACTCAGCTCATGCCCGAATCGATTATTAAATGAGCTACTCGTGAACACGAAATTTATGATCGATTATTAAACGATGCAAACTCTTATAAACTCGGCTCGACTCGATTAAAGCTCGTGAACCCGCTCGTATAAGGATCGACTCGTATATATATATATATATATATATATATATAAAACTTATTTTTATAATATAGTATATTAATAAACAATATACTATATGTAAGCATAAATTAATTAAGTAACAAATAACAATGGTCATTGGTCAATATATATTAATAGGCTATATATATATAAAATTGTAAAATTGGATAATATCAATACTTAATTGTTAGTCATATGATATAATGACAATTCAGATATTTAATCATATTATTCATGTAATATAGCATGACTATATGATCATATAATAATATAATATTATGGCATATGACATGTAATCACTTTAGTATGTTATATATAAGTATTGTCATTATATATTTAGTAATCATTACATCACGTTATCCAAGATCTAAGGTCATACAGGTTATTAGATCATGTAAATATGTTATCATATAATAATACTTAGATCGTATAATCATATGATATTAGTATTGTTAGTAGATAATTATGAATTATGAAAATTATGATTTATGACTCATAATAATCATATATACTTATTATAGATTCATAGATAATCTCATATACAATAGTTAAGTATAATTTAAGATTAGAAGTATCTTACAATTCTTAATCATACTTAGATAGTTAGATACAATAGTTAGGTATATACATTATATATGTTAGTATGAATTCACATTAATCATGTGATATAATGACAAGTCCAAAACGTAATTAAATAAAATGATAATGTGATTCATATAATTTCAAATTAAGTGATTAGGAATAGAATCACTAATGTGTTAATTATAATAACAAATTAAGTATTATCATTACAATTTAAATCATATGATTATATGTATTATTATTAGAATTTAGATTACGTAATCATATGATTTAACATTGTGCCATATAATCATTAGATCATATAATCTAAGTATTATGCTTATTAAACTAGGAAAAAAAAAGTATTATCATTAAATATATAGGAATCAACAGGTGACATGATTCAAGATCTAAGATCATACGAATTGTTGAATCATATGATCGTGTGATAATACTTAGATCATATGATCATTAGATACTTAGAAATTAGGATAATTTTGACTCATAATGATCATATTTATTGTAGATAATTTCATAAATCATATCATATGATACTTATCCCAATGACCACGCTGCCACCCAGCTCTGCTTCACGCGGCGGTGGTCACGACAGTGTTCACACACAATGAGGATGAGATACTGATCATATTCATGACAAAGAATGGCAAGGAGAGACGGTTACATGGAGTAGTGCCAGAGCCAAGATATCAAATATGAATTGATTGGGCAAAGATTATAAAATAAAGGTAAACAAAAATTTATTAAAAATACTAATGAATAAATAAAATAAATAAACAATTTAACAAAATTTATTAATGGTTTAAAACATATAAAATGTATCTTGCAATTTACTTTTTAATCAACAATTAATTTTAATAGCAATATAAATATAATAGTCTACATACATAAATTTATTATTCAATAGTAAATTTAAAAATAAATCAATGTAATTCCACAAAAAATTATGTACCAAATATCTAATTATTCAAATGTAAAAGAGAAAATAAAACTCCTCTAACTAATAGTTTGTTTCTAACTAGTATTCAAATGCAAAAGCTAAATGTGCAATCATTAACGTGAAAGCCATAAGAAAAATAAAAAAAAAATAAAATAAAATTGTTTTCTTCTTTTTTATCTTGTCTTTGCATAATTTCAGCAGCTTTTTGCTCTTCCTAGGCGCACGTTTCCCATATATTTTCTGACCATTTCTCCATCATTAGATCTTCTTTTACTCATTCTAGCCATCGCTTCCTTATCTTCAGGATTTAACTCTCCCCATCTACCTAACCACATGTCACTTATGCAGCCTGCCTTGAAAACTCACCCCCAGCCACAGCCGTTAGATCGCCACTCTTTTAATCTTAGTCTTTAAATCCTTACCAGTAGCATTTCCTGAGTCTTCACGAATCCTTACAGCTTCGACTTCGAGTTCTTCGACCCGTTGGGCGTTGGCAGACTCAGACTGAGGTATGTTCTTAAAAGGTCATTTGTAAGAGTAATCTAGATTATTCTAGTCTTCTAGAGTCATTGCCTTATTGCAAAATCATAAAAAGGTTCAACTTATCAAGATAATACGTTCAGTTCAAGGCTTCAAGTTCAAGCACTTGTTTGTCTTCTTTGTAATTCTTTTTTGAAAGAGTTAATAAAAATTGGTTCAATTTGTTTCTTTTACTATTAAATTAAATGGTTAGTATTCAATTTTTACACGGGCCGAGCTCGAGCCGAGTACTCGAGCTCGGGATCGCCCAATTTGATCGAGCTCGGGCTCGATCTTGGTCACCAAATTTTTCTTAGCGAGCTGATCTCTCACATAGAATCTAGGCTCGTGACGATCCCAAGCTCGAGCTCGAGCTTCTACAATATACAAACGAGCCGATCCCGAACAGACAATACTCGCTTAGGATCGGCTCGTTTACACCCCTAATTTTGAGTATTACCTATATGTATAATTCTGAAATACCTATGTTTTACAAAATTACAGTTACTACCACGTGTTAATACTTTCTGTAATATATGTTGACACATGTACACAAATCGCAAAAGGGGTTGAAATTGATAAATTAAATCTATTTAATTATTCCTTGGGAATCCATTCTCAGTAGGCTAGCTAGACGAATCTTAGTGATGTCAGTGTGTCGTCTAGTGACTAATATGAGGTATTAATTTATTTAAACCTGTATCAGGTAACTAGCTAGCTGTCGAGATATTCATTAGCACCAAGTAGAGAGGTAAGGGATTCTCTACTCCTTCTAGAATTATTTTATGTATTATTATTTTATGTATTTATTCTAGCATATTGTGAATAATTATTCTCGTCATGCATTTAAAATGATATTGTTTCATAAAAAGATTGTTTTAAAATAGTGTTGATGTGAAAGTTATTGGTGGAAATGATATTCTTGCAATCAGCGATTTTGAGGAGAAGAAGAAGAAGAAAGAAAGAAAGAAAAAGAAAAAGAAAAAGAAAAAGAAAAAAAAAAAAAAAAAAAAAAAACCTTAGTTCTAAAAGACTTTCCAATTATAGAAAATTACTTATATTATTCCTGAGATGGGAAGTCATTGCTTTCTGAAAGTAATGAAAAGAGAAGTGTAAAAACCCTCACACACGTTGCCTCAAGAGTTACCAAGCATAGTGAAAAGAGTAAGAATAGTTATGAAAAGTTGAAAGATTTTTATAAATGAGGAACGTGTGTGGAGGAGACTATTATTTTTGCCCCAGAGATATTCACAGAGGCTTAAGCTCGGTACCGTTGCTTGGATAGAAGCGCAACCGCTGAAGGACTTTGAAAATGTGGTAATTCATCCCTAGGTCATGTTAAGTGCACTTTGATTAATTAGCTGACGGGGCAGGCCAGTGGCCACAGTTTACCTGCCTGGGTCGCATTGACCGCGCAACCCTAGTACACAGGGCATAATAGTGTACATGGGCCATAAATATGAGGAGTTTTGTTTATCAACCAGTAATTTTATGCTCTAAGCAAAATGCCGAACTTATATTTTGTATCCTGGAAATTTAGATTTCAAGTGTGCTTTAATAATCGTTTTGAAGAAAATGAATTTAACTCATCCGTTTTATGGTTGAGGGTTACCTTATTGAGCATTTCTCGCTCACCCTTATTTGTTTTTGTTTTCAGGTTATGAGCAAAGAGATCTAGGCGGCCGTAATGGGATCTAGGCTAGCATTAGGACATTGCATTTCATTTACCTTAATAAATGCACCAGCACAATAAATTTAGTTCTACTTTGAATTTTCATTTATTTTATCGAACATAATTATTCTTTTCAAAATACTCGTTTCCGCATTAATTGAAGCTCTGAGTTTAAATTATTTTCTAATAATTTATTTAATTTGGCATATTAGTTAGATTATCTGGCAAACCTTATGAATTTTTGTGGCTTTGTGCAAGAAAATGGACGAACCTAACCCTAGCGGTTTTGCGGTTTTAGGGGCGTTACAGTCTACTTTTTGGATGATGCCAAATTTTGAAAAAAAGAAAAAGAAAAATGATATTTTTCCATTCATTTTCGTCCATTTTTTTTTTCAAATCTATCATTGGATATTTAAGACCTACAATATAGATGGGAGATGGAGGAATAACATGTCTAAAAAAAAAAAAAACAATATCGTCCCTTAGAGCAGTACTCCCCGCAACTTCCATTAGATTTATCCTAAATTTTGGAAACTAATATTTTTTTTTTGAAAATTTATTTTCCTATTTAAATACACTCCATAATAACTTTCAATTTATTCCCTATACCATTAAAATATTAATATTTTAATTTTGATTTTATTCATTTATTTTCTACAGCCTAGTTATCTTCCATAGACAACACTAGAGCTCCATTGTCAACATGATTTGGTACGGGTCAGTTCATTCCTAGCTTTCATAATGAATATAAATAAAGAAAAGAATATACAATAGAATTTAAAATAAATACTTGAATGAATAGATTATAGAACATTACGATTAATACTCTAAAAATAATGGGAAAATTTCATTTATAACTCCAGATCTTTTATCGCTTTTGCAAAAAGATATCAAAATTTTAAAAAGTGTCAATTTAGAATATTAATCTTTCAATTTTTTTCAATTTCAACCCTACGTTAGAATTTTCCGTTAAATCGTGTCAAAATACCCCTAATTTATTTTTTAGAAAAAAAAATCCTAGGATTTAGGTGTTGGTTAGAATTTTATGGAATTTACAAAAATACACATGCCTGAATCTTTTGAAATTTATTATTTTTTTAAAAGAAATAAACACAGGGGTATTTTAAAATTTTTGATAGGATTTAACGTAAAATTCTAACGAAGGGTTGAAATTGAATAAAATTAAAAGATGAATACCCTAAATTTACATTTTTAAACGTTTGAGTACCTTTTTGTAAAAGTGATGAAAGATCAGGGGTTATAAGTTGAAGTTTTACAAGGAAAAAAAAAAAAAAAGTATTCTGATATAACATAAAGACAAAAATTGTTTTTTGTTACTAATGTTATATGTCTAAATTGGTTGCTAATATTTTTGTTTTGAGATAAGAAAATAAAAGATAGAACAAAATTTTTAACAAACAAAGTCTATCCTAGTGTACGTGTGCATATAGACTTTGAGTTCTAAAAGATGCCGATCAAGGATTATTCTGTATCAGGAAATTTTGGCGTGCCTCTCATAAGAAGGAAACTAGAAGGAATGAAAGATTATGAATGGGCACAATTCGAAAGACATGCGTTTGTATCATGCCCTTAATTTGGGTAAATTAAAAGAATTATTTACTATTTCCCATCATATCACAAGATATTTATCTCAAGCTCAATACTCTATTTTCAAGTGTTCAATCTTAATTAGGTAAATTTTCTCCATAAATCAAATCATTCAGCCTCAATCCATGTTTACAAAATTTTCTTGGTAACATTTTCATGAGAAAATTAAGCCTTGTTGTGCCTCAAAAAGTTGATCAAACCTCAAGTATTTGGCCACACTTAGTTAAATTAAACTCTTAGGCTAAAATTCTCATTCTGATAATGCCACAGCAGGCCAGTGATTGAAGTTCGAGACCTCAACCATTGTAAATATACAAAGTTTCTTTGATTGGTGGGCTAGATAATAGAATGTTAATTAATTGGTGTTTCATTAACTTGTTGACTCAGCTACTTTATTTCTCAAACTCAAAAGTTGAAGTCGATCAAAAATGTAAAGTTTGGCTTCGACTTTTCGTTTTTCTTTGGTTTTCACAAACATAATTTATACCAGTTTTACCTTTTTCTTCTTTATAAGAATGTTCATTTGTACTTTTCAACCGAAAAACCTACAATAATCCCAAACAACACTTAAAAGGGGGTGAATATTTGTTTTAAATAATCACAACCAATTAAAATTTTTACAACCACAACAAATAAAACCAAAATGAAATAACTTACACATATAACAAATACAACACCAAGATTTTGATATCGTAGTGAAAACTTTTTTAACAACTCTTCAAAATTAAAACCATTATGGAAGCTAATTAAGCAACCAACCCTAAGAAACTTATCCGCAATAGAAGAACAATTACAATTAGCCTTATACTTACAAAATCTTTGTGTGATTTAATGAGAAAAATGATATTTAAAAGTCGATCAAGTCGGTTAAAAAATAAAATAAGTTGTCGCTGGTTCAATCGAACAAGATTTAGGATTTGAAAAATTAAATGGACTTCTAATTTTAACAAGTGTGTGTGAATAGTGTGCAACAAAATATTAAATGCGGAATTAAATGAGACAAATATTTTGTTGACAAAGTAGAAACTCAATTAAGAGAAAAACCACTATGGGGCAGCCAAACCCAGGATATCCACTATTCAGAAGACAAAACTAGTTACAAAGTAGTAGGACTCACATACCCCTGATGCAGTGGTCGTACCTTGAACTCTAACGTGTAACCCAACACGAACTCCTCCAACCAGTTGTCCTACCTGAAAGGGTCTTCAATGGAATTATTTACCTTAGGGCCAACCCCTAAGATTGACTTCACGGCTGATCAAATCACACACTGGCAAAAGCTAGAAAGCTAGCAGATCTTCAATATCTCCCTAAACACCCTCTCTAAACTGTAAGAAATTCACTACTGAATTCTGTGTCAAATAAATGCCTAGAGCCTCTTATTTATAGGCTTTAGAAGTCTTAAATCAGGTCAGAATCGGAGTCTCTGGCACGCGCGACTGGACGGTAGCCTTGGGCGTCTGGACAGGCAACTGTTTCCGTGTCCGAAAAGTAATTTTGAAAAATTCTCGAATTTTGGCAAGGGCCATCCGAACGCTTGATGTTTCTGTCCGGCCGGGGGCCGTTTGGACTTTTCTATTTGCCGTCCGGACCATCAATTTACAGCATTTTTTGTTAGCTTTCCAACGATGTCGATTTCGTCCCAATCCAATATTTGAGTAAACAGCCTTGACCAAAATACCGGAGGGTGTCCGAACGGCTTGATTGAGCGTCCGGACGGTCAACTGCAATCGCCTTTTCAAAATAGCACTGAAAGCTTCCATAACAAGGCCGCGTCCGGACGGTGTTGCCCTAGCGTCCGGACGGCTGCACGTAATTACCATAATAAGGCTTTGAGTGTCCGGACCCTGAAGGCTGATGTTCGAACAGTTGAACTGGTGCACGCAATTTTCATATATGATGCTTGATCATCCGGACGGTTGAACTTTGTATGCACGACTTGCCTTATAGAGGACATCTTCCGGATGTGATCACACATCGTCAGGACGGTTGCAGCCGTCTTCCCATAACTATGTCTTGAGGCAGAAACCCTAATGCTTGTCAAACACTGAATGACGTTCGGACAGTATAGCCACGTCGTCCAGATGGATTCACTGGAACATTGAGATCTTCTCGAACTCTGAAGAGCGTCCGGACGATTTGCCATTATGTTTGGACAGATGCAACCTTGAACTGTTCGAAGCTTCTAGACACTAATGGGCGTCCGGACGGAAAGTTCTCGTCGTTCGAACGGATGTTGCTGACTAATGAGCGTCCGAACGAAATACCACGTCGTTCGGACGGATGCAAGGGAACTGAACTGACTGATTTGAATTCTGTATAGAGTCTTCGTGAAGCTCATAACTGAAGTGTAGACTCTGAATAAAACAGCATCCCTGTGAAAGCAGCAACATTACATATAAGTAATTTTATCCAATAGAATGCAGCCAACACAAAAACTAACAGGGTTCCACAAATATCACATTACTTCGATTGAACGAAATGAACCGTGTTTGTGCTTGTGATCAAGCCTCTCATGTTTAAATTTTCAAACATGATAAACTAGCTCGATTGAGCTAGCTTCGATCGAGGTTGCAATCAAAGCCTTTTGTTCCTAAATTCCAACCGGTTCTTGAACTGCACTTGAAACCAACTTCAACCCTAATTTTAGAACTTACAACACAACATGTGTTTGACAGTGAATTTACCAACATTAAAAATTAAAATCAATTAATATTAACAAACATATCCAATGCGTTGGTAAGAGGGTTCAAGAAAATTAGTTTCTACTTGAAGCAAAGTAAAAATCAGTTTAAACTGTACAACACAAGGCGTGATAGGGTTCTATGGACAAAGACTCCTGATAGTACTTTTTTGGTAAAGGGGGCCTTGAAATGTATTCGCTCCCAAGGTCTCACCAAAATTTTTAGGTTATGTTTGGTACGTGGAATAACTATTAATTCCATTAAAAAAATGAATAGTTTTATTGTAAATAGAAGAATACGGATTGAAATTGCCATTATTAGGGCTATTTTATTTCACCTTCTTCCATTTCTCATAAAAGCTATTCATTTTTTCTAATGAAATAGCCATTTCATGTACCAAACATAACCTTAATGTTGAAATTAACATAAAATCTTTAACATTTATACTTCATGTATACCTATTCTCTAAATGAATTTGGCTCATTCTTTGTGACAAATGTAACATTCCATAGGTCCATACGAGTTAGGAAACCATACAATGGATAGTGATTAACTTCACAGGAAAATCACTTTTTTTCTTGTTAATTCAATCTTATTTATTAAAACAATTAAAAAAATAAAGTGCAACAACAACAATACCAAAAATAATATTTAGTCCCTAGCTAGTGAGACTAGATCACACTACAAAAAATAGGTTTTTAGCAACGATAAAATGTCGCTAATAACTTTTAGCGACAACTAGTCGTTGTTGATAAGTCCTTGCAAAAAGATGGACATTGTTGCTCATCAAAGATGACTATACGTCGTCGCTAGTAACTCCTTATCAGCAACTGTTGTTGTTGCTAATAATGCTTAATGTCATCGCTATTAACTTCAGAACTAAAACCGGAACGTTGTTGCTGATAGTGGGTTATCGAAAAGATTATCAACAACGTCTAGTTAGGTCGCTTCTGGTAACATATGAAGTTGTTGCTGACAACGGCTTATCAGCTACCGCTGTTATAGCCTATTAGCAACAACCTGAATTCGTCACTGTTTAATTTTATTTATATAATTGTCAACACAAAATTTGCCATTAAGCACCTACATTAAACAAAATATTTCACTCTCTTGGAGTAAAATATGAGTTACATTCAATTAAAAATATGAATTACAAGAAGTATATATGTTCGAGCCTAACAAATAAAGTTCACATTTGACATAAATGACACTCATCATTACACCTTATTCCACATTGTTTGATACCAAACACATGCATGTCATTCTCATGCATGATTTTAACGGGACTTAGTTGTGTGTATATATATATATATATATATATATAACCAGTACGTACAAATCATGTTGGCGTTTATTATCAGCAAAGAATAATGCATGCATGCATACAAAACATAATTTCTCTCGATCTCTGGTGATTTAAGCATTGAAGAAATATGCTTATAAAGTTTCCTATGGTGTTTCCCCATCAGTAAATTCCTTGTTTTGAAGTCCTCTCGTATCCACACCATGCACAGGTGATCCCCTCTCGCTATGATCATCTCTCACATGTCCTGCCGCCAAAGCTCCGCCAAAATCACTAATATTCCCGAAAATCAGCAAAACTGTTCCGAGCATGGCGGTCCAAAATGCAATGCCAAAAGAAGTGCTGATCTTTCCGGGAAATACTGACGCAACTGCGAAGCCGGCAAACGTGCCGAAAGCTTTCACCCACGAGAACCATATAGAGAAAGCGCCTTCTTTGCCGGACGGGGAGCAATCCAGCAACAAAACCCCCCCGAAAGCATGCAAAAGCCCCGTGGAAGTGCCGTGAACGGCGGCGAAAAACAACACAAACTGTTTTGCCCATTTTTCCTGCTTGAAGTAGAATCCCGCCCCTGTGGTGGCCATTGATAATAGGAATCCGAGCAGTTGCATTTTCACTGCGTCTGCCTTGATAAGATGCTGCAACGGTTGCAATAGTGGCAGAGAAAACATGGGAAAGATGAAATAAATCAACCAAAAATAAAGCAAAAACAGTGGCTTAAGACACAGCTGGCCGACGAGGAAAAGCACGCCTCCGGTGAAAATGCACATCGTGGTAAATGACGAAAGGAAAACTCCGGCAAGGCTTCCGATTGCATGAGGGTACTTAAATATGGAAAACGCGTGGGATTTTGATAGGGAAGCAATAATATTGGTTTCACGGGTTCTATTAGCGCCGGTGAAAACATTGAGCATCCCAATGAGCCACTGAAGGCCGCTGAAGATTGAAACCACCCAAAGGCTTATGAACTCCTGATCTGACGACGACTCCCGAAGCATGTGGTAAGTGAATGCAGCAATGATGGCGGAACCCGTGCAGCCGGCGACCGTGGCGTAAATGGAGAGCCAGCCAGAGACAGCTCTCCGAATAGGGAATTGGCGCTCTCGAAGGGTTGATCCAGTAAAGCCGCGAACCATTAGGCCTAGGTGGCGGGTGTGGCAGGCGCCGGCAATAGTATGAGCGGCAACAATGGCTGCAATGTATGGCAAGAAGGTCCACGGGGTTCTGAAGAATCCGACAGGGAGACAGAAAATAGCTCCGATGCCGATGGCGGTTGCAGCGACGAGTGGTTGTTTCTGGCCATGGTCGAGGGGGAAGGGAATGGAGCCAAGTATGGGAGCGGCAATGAGTAGACCTATAGCCCAGCAAATTGATGTCCATGCTAAAGGGGAGAATTTTGAACCGTTAGCCGGGATAGAACGGTATGTTAATCTTTGGTACCTACAATATTTAACCACAATGATAATTCTCAAATTTTGTTGATTGAAAACATTGCCTGAGTAGGTTAACTCAATGTTATGACATATTAATTAAAGCTACTCAAATAAGGATTCTATCCGAATTGTTAGCAATTTAGACAAGTAATGTGAGACCGCTTATATAAGAGTATTCATAGTAGCTTCATCAGAATAGCTTTTTAACTATTTGCCTGAGTAGGTAGCCAGACAGTCCAAAATAAATTGGACAAATGGGTTATATATACGGTTTTTCACACATTATTTGTCCAAATTGCTAACAATTAAAACAAGTAATTGTTTTGAATCCTAATCCCAAAGCATGATATTTCTATTACAATGTGGGTGGGTGTGTGTGTGTGAGAGAGAGAGTAAACATCCACTTTAAACCATATGTTTCTACACTTAGAATTTCCTAAAAGAGTAAAATTATGAGTTCTTATGAACTAGTTTGTAAGAAATTTTTTTCCTGTTTCAAAAGACATGGCAATCGAACGAGCAACGGGAAGATAAAACAATTCATATTTTGTTATGAAATCTAACTATTTGACCCAAAAAAAAAAAAAAAACCCATGTTTCTAACATAATTTTTATAAGCAAATATAACTCTCTTACACGTGTTGAATTACTGAAGCCTTCGCCTCACTCTCACTTTACATTTCTTTTTTAAAAAAAAAAAGAAAAAAAAATACACACTCTCACTCGATCCCATACTCTCCGATGTACGTGCTTTTAAAATTACTATTGAATCTAAAATTTAATAGTGATTTTAAAAATTAAATAAAAATATGAGAATAAAAATATAAGAGTGAGAGCATGTGTAACATTTTTCTTATAGAAATAGCATACCTCTAGGCTCCAGCAACACTCCATGTATATATATATATATATATATGCAAAGTTACTGCCATTAATTCCACTATTACTGAATCTTTTTCAAACATAAAAAGAATATGTATATATATATAGATCTTGAATTCCTACCTACGTTAAAGTTACTGCTTTTTAAGGTAAAGAACTTACAGTATCATTTCCTTCTCCCTACAAAACAAGCCCCGGGAGTTCACGCCATCACCCTGCAAAGGCTCCGGCGGCGACGAGGCGATTTGGCTCATGATGAGTGGGAAGACGACGGGCATCAGAACTGATTGAATGAAGTAGGAGCAAAACCCATAAAAGTACCATCCCCATACTTCCACACGAGCAGGCTTCTCTTCATACCCGCCTGCATATTCCTTGTAAGCCTCCTTTGCCCTCTCGATCTTCATGGCCGTGCTTTGAACGTCCGGCGTAGCCATACCGTCTCCGTTTCCTGTCGGTTGGATTAGCGGCGACGACGACGGCCCTAACTCCCGGACAGTTTCGATATCAGGTGTCAGCTCCTCCGCCATTTTTTCCTGGTTTAAATTGGAGATGGAGTAGAAGAAGAAAGAGGAGGAGGGAGGAGGGAGGAGGTATAAGAATGGTGCAAATTAATTAATACAGCTGGGTTGCGAAACTCTCAAAGAGTTTGAGAAGCCTCGGAATGTCCATTAATAGAGGGTATCTTGGAATCATTCTCAACTTTCGTACGTTGTCTTTCAGCCTGGCCTTATTATCTTAGCATCTTTTCAGAGATTGGAATGGTTTGAAAACTAATGAAATATATTAATATACTCCTAGTTAATATATAAATTAAATAACATTACCTTTTCCATTGCATCAAGGCTAACTATTATCATCAAGACTCTTGTTAATTATAATATTTTGAGTATTAATTAATTAAATAACTAAACTTAAATTAGTCTTTTTTATTAGTTTAAGTTTTTGAAATAGCTGATAATTTAACTTGTTATCAGAGTAAAAGTCTTTAGTTCAAACCTTGTTTTTGTCATTTACCTCTTATTTTTAAATATTTTACGTGTTGGATCTCATTTATGTATTCATTAAGAATGTTAGAATATTACTTAAATAATTAAAATTTATCATTTCACATATGCTTAAGCTTTTAGAATAACTTATATAAATAACATTATTTTCCATTACATCAAGGCCGGCTAACATCAAGACTCTTGTTAGAATATTTAGATTATTAATTAAATAATTAAATTTGTCATTTAAGTTTTTGAGATAATTGACCATTTAACTTGTTATTAGAATAAAAGTCTTAATTTCAAAATTTGTCTCTGTCATTCACGTTATCTCATTTCAATTATGTATTGTACGTGTTGGATCTCACTTATTACGAGGAATATTAGAGTATTTAGAATATTAATTAAATAATTAAAATTTATCATTTCCTATCGGTTTAAACTTTTGAAATCACTGATAATTTTAATTAGTTTTTGAATCAAAATTTTCCCCTAGATGCAAGGTCTAAATAAAAAAAAAAAAAAAAAAAAAAAAAAAAAAAAAAAGAACAGAACTTAAATTCAATGGTTGATATTAGAAATTATCAATTATAAGTTTTAGTATTCTAGCTGAAAGCATTACACATATATAATTACAACCACTAGCGTTGTGATGATCAACTGGGTCGTAGGGTAAGATCAGATAAACCAGATTCTGTGATTATTGTTCAAGAATTAGCTACGGTGAAGGGTGGAAAAGCATCGATAGTGGCGGCGACGGCGACAGAAAAAACTGAAAGTAACGTGTGGAGGCTAGGTGCGTGCTGGACTAGATGGACTCCTAATTTCCGTCAAGCGCAAAGCACACTTCAATAAAATAAGGATAGAGGGTTAGATAAATTTTCAAAGATAGAATAGAAATCTAGATTTTCGACCAACGATCCACAAAATTACATGACGTAAGTCCAAATATTTTTTTACCAACACCTAATTTCCATTTTAAATGGTTGAGTTAAAAATATTTATTAACAAATAAGAGTTCAAATTTCGTAACATGAAATAAGTCATTCATGTTTCCGAGAGGTAGCTCAATTGGCTGGAGACCACGCCTCATAAAGCGGAGGTCACTAGTTTGAATCTCCTCTCCCCCTCTTGTCTTGTCTGGACATGTCAAAAAAAAAAGAAAAATAAAATAAAAGTCCTTCATTGAAATAAGACTTTTGTCTTAACCATATAACTTTTCTTTCCATTCATTTAAACTTAATTAAACTTGGGCATTATAACTGCGCTATTTAAAATTTATTTAACTATGTAAAAGCTAAGCGGACATTATACAGGGTATTTAAAACTTTAACTAAGCAAATAATTAAAAGTTAGAGTTTACATTCCAACGTTTTCTTCTACATCTTTGCACTTGCCAGTAACTTGGTCATAACTTATGCTACGAGTGTAGGAATCATGCAAAATACCCTAATCTGGGAAGCTATTTTTGGAGTGCATCTTGTGGTCACTCAATTAATGTTCAGTGACATTTTCAAGTTCAAAATTCATCATTTTACCTCCAAAACTCCATTTTAAGTTATCCTTTGCCATTTTCTGAAAAATAATTATTTCTTTTAGGGGCAACTAAAATTCCTTCTTCCCATTCATGATTCCTTTACCTTTTCTCTTAAGCTAGTTTTCATCTTGACTTGAAAGTCCTGGCCTATCATTTCACGTTTTGTCAAAACGTTCTTAATTTTATCCGAGGTTCATATACAATTATTCAATTTTCTCAAATTTTATATTTTCTCTTAGCCTATATTTTTTTCCTATGCGCTACAATTACAACCAAAGCATCTACTGAGTAACCATCACGTTAAATAAAAATCCGACACAATGTTTATCACCACCACAAAGTAGATCTAACCTACATCTTAATACACCAAAATCATCTTAAAACATTAAGTCTGCAACTTCACCTAA